>CM034151.1:513020606-513400606 GCA_019776745.2 Taxus chinensis
CCGAGTACCAGATCCCATAGAAGGGCTACAGTGAACTAATTGCAGACATGTTGTTGCCCTTTTCTTTTTGTTTGCTTTCCTTTATCTTTGTCCCTTTGGGACTTCAAAAAACTCTGTATTAATTTGCAAACTCTTGTAGTTTGGACCGTTTGTGTGGGGACCTATTGTTAAGTGTTTTTGAATGGGCCTCCATGACTCTGTTTTAGTTTTTGTCTTTGAAAAAATTGCTCCTCTTTGTATGGGGGTTTTTTGGTCCCTGGTTTAAAACCAAACCCTTTTTATCTTATCTAAAATAATAATAATTAAGAATATAACTATTCTAAATTATTTAATTATAAACTAAGGTTTATCGACACTTAATATTACGTTCTAACACATTTCACCCTATGCACGAGGATTTTACAACCATGTGAAAACAAGATTTTAGGAAGCCCAACAATAATTTTAAAGCATATGAGTAGATGTGTTTAAAATTCTTGATTACATAGAGTGATAGCATTGGAGAGTAATATCACTAACAGTTACAAGTTTACTATTTGTGAATCTTACTTTTTCCTATTTGAATGCATTTTAGTATTTGATTTGAGCAAAAATTAAATTGTTGATCCATTATCACGGTGCCTTGCTACACCCTTTGGTTGTGATTATTTTCTTTTGTCATTTAAATTTTCCAAGGCTCCCCATTGTGGTGCCCTACCCTATGGTATTATCCCCTACTCTTTGTCACAATTTATTGTTGTCCCTTTTTTCTCCACATGTTTGGCAGAGATACACGATGTGTTGAAAATATGGATCCATGTTTTCTTCCACATTAAACATTTGGGTCGATGGACAAAGACAATCACATTACACTAGTTGTCAGTTCAATCATGTATAAGTTGGATCTTTATTTTATTTTCAATATAGGATTTGTTTCTCCCATTCTCTATTAGATTTTTCCTAAAGGTCTTCTCTCACTATTTTCCTGGTTATTTTCATTATTTAAACTTCTTCTGGACATTTCTATATTTCTTATGTTTAGCAAGCATGACTTCCAACCCATCCACATCCGTTCCTCTCTCAATAGCCTTATTTGAATGCAAACTTTTCCTAGTTATTTTCATACATTTATATTTTGTAGGCAGGAGTACTAGTCTATCAGCCCCCTTTCCTCTCCACTGATATATTCAAATATAATGTGATAGAGATTCTAGGGCACTTTTAGGCATCACCATTTTTCATTCCCACCGATTATGTTTCACTGGTGTTGATTTGAACTTTTATGTTGTTGATTTGGATTTCGAGACATATTTTTACCAATTTCAACTTGCTCATTTATCCATCCTTCCCTCTTTTGAATGTAACAATTGCCTGTCACTACTTGTTGGATGGGTAAAATAGCATTTTTTTCTCATTAATTTTTTTTTCTCTTTTTAAGCACACTTGTTTAATCCTAGTAGGATTTTTAGATGCTGGGTTTGTGTATTTATGTTATGTTAACTATCATGCTTCATCTTAGGCTATTGATATCAATTGCCCCATAAAGAATTGAGTCTGCGAACTTATTTTGTTACTTGACAAATCAATAGCATGCACTCAACCTTACTCTATAGATATGGTTTTAATATGTATTTGACTTACATATAAAGAAGAAAAGATAAGCTTTACAAACATCTATTGTATATTTTATAGTAATTTCATATTTTAGTTTTGCAACCAATTCTTATTCACAAATATATGATTTTCATTTTTAGTTCAGATCTAAGGTTTCAGTTTTAGGTTTATATTAACTAATTGTTATTTCTGTTATCGCATAATATTTTTTTAATGTATAAATCCATTTTTGTAACCTTTATCTCATTAAATATGCACCATAATAAAGACTACTTTAGCTAATTAAAATATAATGGATTTGATCTTTTTTCTTCCTAAATAGTTTCGATAGATTATTATCAATAGTTTCACTGATATAATTATATTTCCCATTTAGTTAATTTAGTGTAGTTAACAATGATTAGAAACTGTAATAACACGGTATATAAAATATTAAACTTTCCTTAATTTTTTTGTTGATGGGTTGGGGTGGACGTCACATCTCATCCTTGTATGAAGTGTTACTTTTTTTTTACTAGTTTTCATTATGGAAGGGCTGATTGAAAATTTACCCTTCATATCAAAAAATTTACCAGCCCTTCAAATTTGACCCCTGTTGGGGATGCTCTAATTTGTATTGTGACTAATTTCCATAGCTCCCTTCGGGTATTTACCGATTCCTATAAGTTACCAAAAGAAAAATCTATAGGGTCTTTTCTTCACTCATTATTTTGTCTTCGTGATTTCATATTGAGGATGTGGTGGGTGGAAGGAGCTTTGGCCTCTTATGAGATTTGTCTCAGAGTTAGAGTTAAAACATGTTTGTACCTTTAGGGCCTGTAATGAATTATAAAGTTAAAGATCCTATTTTCTAGACATTTTCTTGTGGTTGATATTTGGTTATAATCATGTATTGTCAAATTATATGTCACAAGTTCAAATATAATAAACTTGCAAAAAGGTGTGTTAAAAATATTGTGTTTTTCAATAAATTATTGAAAAATATTCTAATTATAAAGTGTAAAAAGTTATACAATGGAGAGGGTGGAGGTGGTGGTGTAATGTAATGTGCATGAGTATGTTCACTTATAATTCCAACTTTAAATTTGACATCCATTTGACCATCACTTAGAAGTTTTTTCCTTTTTCTTAGCCATATGATGGAGTTTGGAGCCCGTTTTTATAGTTGGCGAGCATCACACATAGGTGTATCTAAATTGACACCATTTTCCACCACTCAATGGTTTCACATCATTTTCAAGTGATTCCCCCTAATGACCTAATTTGGGGGCAACAAGTGTAAAATCTCTCCATGAGTAGTAGATCAATCAATCACATACATTCAAATATCCACAACATTCAAACATATCAATCAATTAACATAAACAATGCATATTTATCTTCCTAGATGACCTAACTTGGGAGTTACATCACCATTTTCCTAAATGAGCTAACTTGGGATTTATATCACCACTTTCCCAAATGACCTAACATGGAAAGTTATTCTACATTTTTTTATTGCTTCCAGATGACCTAACATGGAAGCCACCACAAACACATTTCGGCGACACTCATGGAGTGGGGGAAATGAGACATCATTGCCTTTCCTATACTTCTCCTATATGGGTTATCACGTTTAATCAAATTGGATCCAAATCAACAAAATCCGGTCTTTGTCCGTCTGAATGGCTATACCTTTTGAGGATCTAGTTAAAGTTGGAGGGTGACACTAGATTTCTCTCCCTACACTCTTCCTCTAGCAGTAGGACGCCCAAATCCTCCATTTTCCATACACACGTAATCAGGTTGGGAGTTGATCACTCATTACCCCATCACATCTCCATCAACAACAAAAATCGAAATCTCCAAACATTCGACATTGCAATCATCAATCTAGTTTAGTACTCCTCATAATAGTCCCACACCTCTCGTTACATCGCATGGATTGACACGTTGATCCATGGTTCGCCACGCTATATGTTCTCATTTGAAACATACTTCTACTACACTCTTCATGTACTTCAATGACATGGGCTTCTCCAAACTTCTCTCGGGTATGCATCTCTATCTACTTTATGTTACTGAGATTTCACTCACCAACATAAAGTGGGGGTAAATGTAGACACAAAATCATGCACTTGCTACTATTTACTATACCGCCAAGTATGTTATTTTATATATGGATCTTGCGTAAGAAAAGTATTCACTAATGACCCATTCCATTATCCATCCACTTGTCTTATTGGTCTCTATTTCTTTTTTCTTTCACACATGTCACTCATAACTTTAATAAAATAACTAGATTTTATTAAATCAACGAGCTACCCAAAGGCTTAGTTACTTTGGAATCCATTTTCAATCCAGAGGATCAACTAAGAAGAGAGAAAGAAAGCATGGTGGTCAAAGGTGAAGACTATGAATCCATATCCCTTGATAAGGATGAATTGATCAAGATTGGCAAGGTGTGTACTCCTTAAGAAAAGCATGTTGTTATAAAGCTTTGTTAGGAATTTTTTGATGTCTTTTCTTGGGGATATGAATACCTTAGGGGTTTTGATCCTAATCTGGCATAACATACCATTAAGCTAGATCCAATAATCAACTCCCATTGGACAAAAATAGTGGCCTATCAATTCGTGGATTGAGCCTCCATGAAGAAGGAATTGAATAAGTTGATTGGGGAAAACATCATTTTCCCGATCAAACATTCAACATGGGTTACAAATTTGGTCCCAGTGTGGAAAATAAATGGAGAAATTAGACTATGTGTTGATTTCAAAGATTTGAACAAGGCATCCTTAAAATACCAGTATTTGTTGCCTTCTATGGAGAAGATTTTACAAATGGTAGTAGGGTCAGAAAGGTTTTCCCTATTAGATGTCTACTCAAGATATAATCAGATTATGGTGAAGGAAAAGAACCAGTTCAAAACATCCTTTACGACTAAGTGGGGAACTTACGCCCACAAGAAAATTCATTTTGGTTTGTCTAATGTAGGAGAAACATTTCAAAGATCTATAGATAAAGAATTCAAGAGGATGGTTAGTATAATTTTTCTTATCTATCTTGATAATATCACATTATTCTCTAAGGATGCAAATGACCACCTTTTTCATCTCAAGCAGGTTTTTGAAAGGTGCAGACAGTTCAAGGTTTCTCTCAATCCCAAGAAATGTACCTTCCTAACACATCAAAGTAAGCTCCTAGGCCACATTGTCTCCAAGCAAGGGCTTGCAATAGATCTAAAGAGGGTAAGTGCCATTTTGGCACTGTCATTGCCCAGTCAAAAAAGGCATTGCAAAATTTCCTAGGAAGGATCGACGTTTTTAGGCATTTCATTCTAGATTTTGTTGACCATTGCAAACCATTTGCATCTATGCTAAAGAAAAACATGCCTTTCATATGTACCACGGGAGGGAAGGGCAGTTCTAAGGCCATCAAACAAGTAACAACACAAGCCCCTACCCTCATCAATTTTGATTTCTCCAAGGAATTCACCTTGTATGCTTTTGGAGGCACGAATGTAATATCTTCCATGCTAGTACACCTAAATGGAGAAGGTTTGGAATAGTCTATTGCATTCTTTAGACAAGGTCTGGAAGATTATGAGGTGAGATACTCATTCATTGAGAAGCATACTCTAGCTATCATAAGAAGCTTGAAAAAATTTAGACATTTGATATCCAACGACAAGATCCACCTAATGGTATCACATCCCAGTGTGAAAGATTTCCTTTTAAACAAGTATTTAAATGAGAAAAGCGCTGGTTGGATCACCAAATTTATGGATTATGATGTGGATGTTAAGATAACTAATTTGGTAAGGGGAAAAGGTTTGTGTGAGTACTTAGTTTTAGACCTGCAAAATAAAAAGGATTTTATCTTAATGCTTCAACATGATTAACAACTTGTTGATACCTCACTCATTCCTTGCTAGAACCATGATATAACACACTTTCTCTAAATATACCAACGTCCTCAAAGCTTGAGAAAATCCAAAAGAAGGTATTTTAAGCTCCAATCCATCCCTTATGTGCTTATTGATAGGATCTTATTTAGAAAGGATGTGAATGGTGTTCTCTTAAGGTGTATTAAGGCAAATCAGATTGAGATAATTTCACATGAGTTTCATGATGGAGAGGTGAGAGGGGATATTTCTCCAAGGAAAACAATGCTCAGGATCATGAAGGGTGGTTATTATTGGCCCAGTCTCTTCAAAGACTACCATATATGGGTTAGGAAATGTAAAAGTGTGCCTAATTCACATGAAAAGAGAAATTAGAATCTCTTTTACTTCATCCCATCTCAGTGGATCAACCACACCTGCAATGGGGGTTGGATTTCATTGGAGTGATCAATCTACATTCTAGTTTGGGACACAAGTGGATTTTTACATCCACGTATTAGTTCACCAAATGGATAGAGGCGATTGCATTGAATGAAGCAAATGAAACCAACATCCTAGACTTATATGAAATCATTGTAACCAAGTTTGGTGTTCCTTCCACAATCATATATGCTAGCACTTTGGCATTTCTTGGCACACATATCTTTAACTGGGCTATCAAGAATGGAATCTGCTTGATCACTTATTCAAACTAGTATCCCCAAGGCGATGGACAAGCTTATTCAACCAATAAGAACCTATTAAGGATCATAAGAAGGACCTTGGAGAAAAACCAAAGGACATGGCACACTAGACTGAAATCATCCTTATAGGATGATATGATCACCCTCAAAAGGTCAAATGGAAGCTCACCCTACAAGATGGTTTATGATAAGGAAGAAAGGCTACAAATATCACTTGAGTTACCAACATTAGAGCTCACCAAATAGTTGGAGATGCTTGAGTTTGGAATAATGGAAATCAGATACGCAAAGCCATGGAGCTTAAAGAATTGAGAGATCGATCCATGTGATAAATTCAGTTGAATTAGGCTTAGGTAAAACAAGTTTTTGAAAAGAAATTCATGACTAGGAGTTTTCAGTAAGGAGAGTGTACGCACCCAAATTGCATGTGCTACATTGTCAAAAAACGGTTACAAAATTCCCTAATGATGATTCAGGTCCTTTCAAGAAGGTGTTTGAGCTTTAATTTCCATTCGCAGTGTATATTTGTTACCTAGAAGTCTTTACTTAGCCTTCTCACACTTTTTCTAGCTTCATGCCTCTTTTTGCGTAAGTTTTGGCCTTTAGTGCCAGGACCACCACCTTGCCTAGGCGGCGGTTCTGAAACTACCACCCAAGATAGGGCAGCAGTCTTGCCTGCTTTTTCCAAAAAAAATTACGCGTGTTTTAACATGCGACAGTTCACTTAATTTCACTTTTTGCATGCATTAGTGAGCCAAATTGTCTAAAATTAGCTTTGTTTGCTTGGTTCTCCTTCCTCCTATTTTAAAATATATTTAATTGGTTGGAACTGCTCCTTCTTGCCTTGTGCATGAAGGCACCTCCCATCCTCCATTCTTATATATTCCATGCTTGTATTCAAGCAAAAGCCCTGAGAATTTTTGTGTATCTTGCATTGTATTGCTGCTACGATATTGCTAGGAATTGCATAGCCAAGCTCTGATCTCTTGTGCTATCTCTCTTCTACCTACATTGCATCCAGACTACCATCAAGCTGCCATTGCTCAAATGTCATTCTCATGTTGTTGTTCTTACATTCCCAATCCCTTGGACTCACATGAACACTCGGAGAAAGAAAGGGACAAACTGAGGGGAAAAATTACTACACAGCTAGATTTACCTCTGTTCTTTGAATTCCAGGTTTGATTTCTTCATTCTTATAATTTATCATTGTTATATCATATCAAATAGGGTAGAAATTAATTTCTTTTCATTTGTAAGTAGTTAGTTAATTTCCATGAGGGTTTGAATGTTTCATAGCAACCCCCGGCGACAGATCCTTTTCTTCCCATCCCTGTGGATCTGAAGGAGAGAATATTTGTAGGAGGTTGTCTACATATCATAGATCATTTGGAAAAGTAATTTTTTTAAGTTAGTTTGGTTTCAATACACTCAACATAGGTGAATAACCACACCAAGTTATTTTTCTTGTTTAGTTTTAGTGTAGAAATATTTTAATTATTTAGAATAGAGGCAAATTGTTGTTTATGATTGTAATATTTTAGTTTTATGATTTGTTTAGATTAGTTTCTTTCTAGCAGTAGCATAAATTGTTAATTTCATTCAATTTACACGGACACTTCAAAATAGTTTAACACTTAGATCCAAGTTAGGAAAACAAACAATAGGGAATTTACGCTACCCATTCATAGCCTCTAAATCTACCATTTTCCAACTCGGCTACTAGGAGATCATACTACTAGATCTTAGTCACTGATCCTCCTATAGTTAGCCACACACATTCAAACATTGCCTACTCCGGAACGACCTCGGGGGGTCGAGTGCAGTTGAAGGTTGCATGTCAATTTTCATTCGTACAAAGACCTTGTTCTTAAATGGGATCAAGATGAAGCCAAGTCAGGTAATCATTCAAAATTTGACACAATTTGGAGTGGTCCTTATGTGATCTCCAATTGCAAATCACACAATGTTTTCCAACTGTCAAAATTGGATGGGGAAGAACTTGTGATCCTAGTTAATGGGATATATCTAAAACACTGTTTTTGAAGTGAAGGTTCTACATTGTACATATTAGTTGTAGTTTTCTTTCCTCCAAGTGCATTGTGCATACTTTACATGTTTTATTTGGACACGCATGATATTCTCTTTGTACATAGTTTTGTGCCCCTTGTTTGTTGTTGCATTTTCAGTTCAAAGCAGGATTCATGGTTGAAACAAGGTATTTTGGGGTAATCTTTAATGATTATTCACTCAAATCCAAAATTAATTGCATTCATGACTTCTCCATGCCCCCTTGTAGGCCACAAAATTGAATCTTGGGATAGGTTGCAAGTTTTATCCATAAATCCTAAAAAATTAGTCTTCAGGAACACCTACAGGTTAGTTTTAAATTCATATAAGTTTAAGAGCTAACTCCATGCCCAGTGGATTGCATAAAGGAAATTAATCATCTCTCTAGCAGGAAGATAACCCCATTGAGTCACCAAAATGTTGTCCAAAATAATCCCCCGAGCTATTTTGGCAACCTATGAGCTCAATTTTAGACTTAGGAAGTGTTTGGCTACAAAACTCATGGGACCTTGTTTCCTAGTGTTTTGCAGACTTCTGAAATGTAGTGTTATGCAGGTTCTCAAAAACCTGTGGAACAAAGGGGAATTGAACTCAAAGAGACTTAGGCAAAATCTTGTATGAAGTTGGCCAAATTAAAAAAACAAAAACATGGGGTTTGTTCCTTAGATGCCGCGATGGAAGGTTGGTGAAGGTGGGAAGACGTTAAACATGGAAATATAGTGTTCCGTAAAATGTGTGAACTAGTCTTCTGTAGGTTTTCTAAAACCCATGGAATAAAGGAAAGGAGTGTCAACTTCGAACGTCGTGAAATAGGGGTTGGAAAACAAAAAGTTAGGTTTTTATGGCTTGTGGAGGAGGAAGATATGAGTTTCACACGTGCATGGGAGTTAGTGTCTTACGAGTTTCTCAATCCATAGAGACATTCAAATTCAAAAGTCATTGATTATTCAATGAAAATCCATCAAACATTGGAATTCCCACAAAATATTAAAATGTTTCCTAAAAGGGAGAATTTATGCCAATCAAAGAAAACCCAAAAGTCCTTTTTGCGGGTTTAGAGAGAAAACGGTAATGTTGCGGAATAAAGTGGAAAGGGTTTTTGGGCCATATAATTTGTAGAAAAGTTTTAAATTGCACAATACCAGTGGCATTTCAAGCACCTCTTCTAGGAAAACATTTTGGCATAAGGAAGCATAGGTTTTGATGTTGTTTGGAAGGATAAAATGCAAACACAAGAATAGAAGGAGAATAGTGCAGTCCCAGCAAATCCAAGCATCTAATGACCCCACCAACCAAGATTTAACATTTAATGGAAACCATCCTTTCGTCCACAAAGTTTGATGGCATGTGGAAGTAAGCAAGAGGACGTCCATGCTTAAAACTACAAGAAATGATGGCACAGGGTCCATGGTGGGAAAATTCCATTCATTTCTTAGTTGACTTTGTGTTTTCGCACTCTTTCTCTCTTCCTTTTACATTCTTCTATAAATTAAGTGATTTTGCACAAAAAGGGAGTTATCTTTTGTGGTATTGGGAGTTATGCCTCGGAGTTTCACATTTTCCATGCCTCTAGACCTCTACAACTACATTTTGCAAGTTATTCTCAAACCTTTGTTCTATAAATGTAGGTGAGAATGTTTAATGATATGCAAGTGTGGTCATTTTCTCTAAATACTTTGTATTTGACGTGAATCTTTGGACCTCTTGTCTTGTTTGAATTTATTCACTTGTCCCTTGCAAAAATTTATGTTTCTATTGGATTCTTGCATGGTGGTTTTATTTTTCTCTCTACATGTCATATTTGAACCTTGTTTTAGTTTTGGTGCATCACCTTATTTCATTTTGTAGTATTTTTTCACTTTCTCTCAACCCTAAACCTTGTTAAATTGTAGTTATTTTTAGTTTTAGTTGCATTTTGAAGTTGTATCTTAGTTTATAGTGGGATAGGACAGAAGGAACCAACCTTCTCTCGACGTTTTTCTCACTTTTCAAGTCCCACACTTGGAGACAATCCCATGTTCACCAAAAGTGTTGATGTTCATCCATGACCATTCAAAGAATGTCACTTTTTTGTGTTAACAAATATCAAGACTTTTATACAATAGTTTGAAAACTACTGGTGTAGACACTAAATCACGCACTTGGGTAAATTTATAGATCCTAAGCACAAATCATTATTCATATGATTCATAAGTGAGAAAACTAGTAATTGACATCTATCCTCAGCCTCTTTTCTATCTTTCTATTTTCCTCTTTGGTCTTGCACACCTCACTACCTAGTCTGATCTTCATTGCTTTATCTTGCTTAGATTTGGACACCAATGCCTAGCTAGGACATCAATACCCAAGCGCCCTCTTCCCCTTTGGGTGCCCCCGACCTCTTTGTATCTTGCTCGCCCTTTTTGGGCCTCTTTTATCTTTTAGGCATCTTATTTTCTTATGGGTTAGACTTTTAGCTGTCAATTAAGAAATTCAAACAAGGGAATCATATAAATATAAAGCAATGCGATCATAATAAAGGACCAAGCTCAAAACATCTACTATCACCACCTAAGGTTGTATCCAAAGAAATTCTAAGAGCATCAAAGCATCCATCTAGCTATCATTCAAGGGACAAGGGACTGCATTTTCTGCATACACTTCATAGGAGGGGAAGTTCATTTTGATATCCACACATCTATTTACATTGCTACATCTAGCTATTGCTCGCTATCAAGTGTATTTTACAAAAGAACTTCCTAGGGCACAATTATACACACACACACACACAAAAAAAAAAATAAATTACATGTATTCTAAGATGTAGTACAACGCTTGGTCGTATGTTCATTTTTTTAGGTGACCGAAGGGGTTACTAGCGAATACAACGATCATCCAGTGACACACATGTGAAAAATAATGAAGGTTAGCAACATTAGTGGGAAATAAGAAGAATAAATTTTCAACCATTTTCATTGTCACAGGTGCCTAATAGAGGTCTGTACCGCCTAGGTGCCCTTGACCTAATCCAGGCACCCCAGTCTAGGAATATCTGGAAATTCCATAATTTACCAGGCACAGTTGCGATAATTTACTCCTCTTGTTTACTAGTTTTCTAGTCTAGCATACTTCAAGATCAATTGTGAAATCAGTTAAGTCTTTTATCCTCTCTCTTGTACCTAGGTTTTCGTTGTTGTATAGCTTATTGCTTGTGTTAGATATGTACTTTAGTGTTATTAATCATACATGACTCTGAAATATCTAGGGTTTAACATTAATCTTATTTTTTTAAAATCATTTGGTGAACCCGACTCATTTGAACACTCTTGGATCTTTATTTTACTTATTCTATCTAGTCTCATTTCGTGGCTTCTAAAGCTCCTCAAGTTCCCTTATATCAATTACTTAAAATGCACCCATCTTGCAAAGATGCTCTCCAAAAAATTGTGCACTCTATCTGCCTCTCTCTTGATACACCACCTTCATAAATAAGATCCTTCTTTGATCATCTTTCTGATGACTCTCTTGGTCCTAATTCCAATCAATCTGTTTGCAAGTCAATTCAAGCTTTACATTCTCTATTTTAAGATAAATTTCAGGCTATGAAATCCATGATTACATCTCTTAAATATGAAATTCAACATCTTAAGGATTCTTCTTAGGCTCATTCTTCCTCCACTCCTCATCCTCATTCTATGTCTTCTAAATGTGCTCATATCAGTGAACCCCAAATCTTGTCGCTCCCCGCCCCTCTCAAGTTTGATCTCAATGTTAAACATCAAGATATTCTTCCACAACTCCTCACTCTTCAATTAATCAGCTTGTCATCTACTCATTGATATCCTACTTATTGGCTTGCAAAATATCAAGGTCATCCATATTGCAATTATCATCGAAATAATGGACATACTGACAACAATTGCTATGCTCTAAAACAAAAAATTGGCCACCTTAAGCATTATGGTCTTATTTCATTTGTTACACAAAATTTTGATACATGCTCATCTTCAATTTCTACATCTCATAGGGTTCCTAAATTTGATTCAACTATGTCTAATGAGCATCATGCTATCAATTCTAATGTTCCTTCTATGGTCACTCGAGTGTTACTTATGCAATCCACTCAAACTAAGCAATCACCTCCCAAAATCAGTTCACCATGTTCTCCTATCAATTCTTCTACAACGTCATCAATCCCACATAAGCTCCAACCAATCACTTTTGTCAAAGAAACTACTCCTTATATTGATGGCCAAGACACATTTCAAACTCTGCCACCATGGCATGGTCCTACTGTCACTTCTACCTACCATTGTGTCAGATCTCTCTCTTATCATGACACATATAACGCTCTCCCACAATGACATGGTATCTCTCATGTCACCACATATATCTCCATCATTGACACACTGGGGGGGGGCGCATCACACTTATTCTCTCCCCTCTTAGCATTATTAGGTGTCTTACATTTCCAATATTACAATCTATGCTTCACATCTAGTATTTCTCATTCATCGTACACGCATTGATACACACAACTTGTATCATCATTACCCTATGACACACTCTTATGCTACAGTTCACACTTGATCATTGAGGGCATACTACATCCATGAACCTCACATCATACACATGACATATTTCACACTCGGTGCATTCACGACACATCTCTTTGGCATCACATTCTCACACATTACACTACCCTATGACACACTCTAGTTCCATGGTTCATACTTGATTGTTGAGGGTCTAAATCTGAAATGAACCTCACCACATTCACTCAATATTTATGCTTTATGCTTCAATGATCTATCTTTCTAGTGTACTCTATCAAACCATTTCCCGATGATGCACTCTTCTTCTATGGTTCATTCTTGACTGGTGAGGAGACATTTATAAATGAACCTCATCTCATACAAATTTTCTTGGGGGCACGTTACTCATATCACATTCACTTTGCATTCTATTCCATTCACACTCACATCATACTACATATCTTGGTTGCACATACTCTTGTTTGCTTATACTAGTTACATGTACACTTTGTTTTCATGTTAGATAGATACTTTGTATGTCATTATCTTTTCTATATACACATGCACATTCACTTTTTCTCTATTTTTCGACACAAACTTTCTATAGATCTTTACATGTAACACAAATGCTTGGCATTGTACCTCTTACCAGTCCCACAGAGGCTCTTGGGGCATCTAATTTCGTACACATTACAAGTGTTATTGTTTCGCTACTTACTTTTTCATATTCTTACTAGCACACTACTCTATATCGGACCATACACGCTTTGACATACTTCTGATCTTTCTAACATGCTAACAAGTGATTCATGTGCAACATTTGCTTTATAGGAACTATTTACCACCATGGTTGTCTAAAAATTTTCTTGCTACTATTTTCCATTGTTTTCCATTGTATGCCATTGTTTATGGGCTTTACACTATGTCTTGTTTGTTCATTGCTTGTAAGCTTTTGGATTCATTGGCCTTGATTGTCTTGCGGCATTGTGAGTGATGTCCCATGTTTGAAACCCACTTTTCACGGTCTACATTGTCTTCTTGCTTGTTAGATTACACTTTATCTTCTATATGTGTATTTGTCTAGATTGCACTAACGCATGCTTCTAGCCACTTTGTTTGCATGTGCCTTGGTTTCCACCAAGCACATTTCATCCCCCTACAGGGTTATAGTTTCAGATCAACAATGGGTCCTCTCCTTTGGGCTGCATCCTCCTAGTGATGTCGCTTGCACCCCAAATGGTGGGGGGGCATACATTGGGTGAATCAATCACCCCATTCAGCAACACATAGTCACAGTTCAAACCTGCATAATACAGGAACAAAGAAGTCTTCAATTACACAAATGACCTAGATTCTGAATTGGGTCCTTAGTAAAACATAGAAACCAATGCCCAAATATAGACATGAGTTCCTAGGTGCCCCTGACCTTTCCTAGGCACCTATGACTAGGGGCAGTTACAGTCATTTTCTCATATCAGTGCAATTTTTAGAATTATGCAGAGTAGTTTTCTCAGTACAGGAACAATCCTTGAACAATTATAATGCATTCTATCTCTATTTTCTTCTCTTTCTACTTAGATAAAACTGGATCAAACTTGATCGAACTGGAACAAAGCAAGATCACACCATCTACAGTGGTGTATAAATTTCAGGAAGTAGTCAGAGATGGAGAATAACACTAGACCTTTCTCCCCAACACTTCTTCTTCCCTGATATGAGATTGCCCTAAAAAATTGCTCTTCTACAATGTTTTGGGACACTTTCTATCCTTTTTACTCACTGCGGATCAAGTGTACATGTTCCTTTTACTTCCTTTTCACATTTTTACATACTTTTTACATACTTGGATCACTTTGTTCACATATACACAACTTTCACTACTCTTTTTATCTTCTTTTTGCAGGTTCATCCTTACGAGAAGCAAAAATCACATTATCGAACACATCAAGCGACAACGACAATATGTACAACATGACATAACACATACACTTTCACCCCTAGGGTCACTACCTCTTCTTTAGCTTCCACACTTCATTTTTTATCACTCCATGCTTTCACTTGTCTCTTCGACACACTTTCGCCATCGATCTACATGGTTATCATGTACACATCTCTTATCTACTTTATGTTATCGATTATTCACTCAAAAACATAAAGTGGGGGAAAATATAGACATTAAATCATGCACTTGGGTACATTTCTAGGTCCTAATCACATACCACTATTCATATGATTCATAAGCAAGAAAACTAGTAATTGACATCTATCTTCGGCCTCTTTTCTTTCTTTTTGATTTCCTCTTTGGTCTTACACACCCCACTGCTCAGTCTGATCTTCATTGCTTTATCTTTCTTGACTTTTGACACCAACGCCTAGGTGCCCTTGTCGCCTTTGGGTACCTCAACATCTTTATATCTTACTCTCCCCTTTTGGGCCTCTTTTATCTTTCAAGCATATTGTTTTCTTATGGGTCGGCCTTTTAGTTGTCAATTACAAAATTCAAACAAGGGAATCATAAAAATACAAAGATATGTGACCATAATAAAGGAAAAAACTCTAAGCATCTACTATCACCACTTAAGGTTGCATTTAAAGGCATTCTAAGAACATCAAACAATCCATCTAGCTATCATTCAAGGGACAAGGGACTACATTTTCTGCATACACTTCATAATAGGGGAAGTTCATTTTCACATCCACATATCGATTTACATTGCTACATCTATCTATTGCTCACTATTAAGTGCATCTTGCACAAATGTTTCCTAAGGCATGATTCTACACACACAGAATTACATGGAGTCTGAGATGTAGTACAACACTTGGTCGTAAGTTCACTTTGTCGGGTGACCGTCGGGGTTACAGGCGAATACAAAGATCATCCACCAACACACAAATGACAAACAACGAAGGTTAGAAACATTAGCGCGACATAAGAAGAATCACTTTCTGACCATTTTTGCAGTCATGGGTGCCGAATAGAGGTCTCCAATGCCTAGGCACCCTTGACCTAATCCAGGTGCCCAAAGCCAGGCATATCTGGTAATTCCATAATTTACCAGGCACATTTACGAAAGTTTTCTCCTCATGTTTACTAGTTTTCTAGTCCAACATACTGAAAGATCAATTGTGAAATCAACTAAGTCTTTAATCCTGTCTCTTACACATATGGTTTCATTGTTATCTAGCTTATTGCTTGTGTCAGATCTGTAACTTAGTATTATTTATCATACGTGACTTTGAACTATATAGCGTTTAACATTAATCTTATTTTTGTTAAATCAATTGGCATATGGTATAGCCTATAATACATGATGATATGCCTTTGCTTCTAATGACCATGCAAGAACCTTTTTGAGAAATGGGTTATTGATTTTGTAGGCTCTATTTATCCATTTGCATGCATGAAATATGTTAGGTACATTATCATGGAGACATACTACCTTATGTATTGGGATGAGGCCTTGCTAATGAAGTTATTACATTATCGTAATTGCTACTATATTTCTCTAGGATAACATCATCAATCATTATGGGTGCCCTCTTAGTTTTACAAGTGATAGGAGTACTCATTTTCTAAATGATACCATGCATATACTACTTTCTAAGTTTATGTTTACACACCAAAATACCACTCCATATTATTCCCAAGCTAAAAATATTGTGGGAACATTCAATAAAATCACAAGTAAGATCTTGAAAAGGATCTAAGATGTGGGAAGGTGTGACTAGGATGCCAAGTTTTTTGTCATCTATTGGGCTTACCAAACATAATACAAACAACTGAATAAAGTGTCACTATTTCAACTTATGTTTATCACTGAAGGTATCCTTCACGTTGAATTTATGGTCCTTTCTCTAAGGATGACATGTGTTGAATGTCTAGATGATGAAGAATCAATTGCCATGCAACTTAGCATGTTGTTTAAACTAGTTTAGAGGTGTATGATGACACTATAGACACCAAAATTTGGTATTGCTACCCTTGTCACCCCTCGTTTGCCTTTTTCACCATGGTCACCTATCTAGCCCCCTTTTATTTTAATTCGTATTCTTATTAATATTCCCATCTTTTCCATCTATTATCTTATCCATTTTAATTTATTGATTAATTCTCATTAATTATCCCCTAATCCTCATCTCATTATATAATTAGTCTTAATCATCCTCAATTTCTCTTCTCTAGGTTGTTTATCATCCCTAAACTCCCTAGTTTATCATCCTTAGGCTTCCCTTAGCCTTTATTTACTCCATTTCACCCCTCACTTACCCATTTCGCTTCCGTATGTAGCCCTAACCCACCTAAGCCTTTCAAAACCCTAATCCCACTTCTAATGGGCTTGATGTCATGAGTTAGGCATCCTCCCACCGCCCAAATGGATGGTTCCTCACAGTTGGTGGTGACCCACCTAGGTCATTGTAGACCCTATAAAGGCACATTCCCCCCATCCCAACTATGCATCATCAAATATTTTGTGTATTTTGTGACCTTGTCTTTGTGCTTGAGCTTCTCTACAACTCTTTTAGTCTTCTTGGAGTCCCTTTGAGCTTTTGGTCACTTTGGGGATTTTATGTTGCCTTAGTGTTGATTCATTCAGTTGTTACAACATTGTTATTACTATTACCAGTTACTAACATTTTACAGGTCCAAATGCCATCAGAGCTTCGGATCCAACCTTCTCTTTCATCCACTTTGTGTGTAAGTTGTCAATCCAACCCATCCACCTTTGGCCTTGACTAGATCAGCCCAGGTCGTCGTCGACTCTGTCAGGTCACCGCCGACTCTACCTCTATTGTGTTACTTATTTGGTCATCCAGATCCACTAGTCTGTTGTTCTATTTCTATTCCTGCACAGTTTCCAGATACATCACTCTGTCATTCAGTCAGTCCAGATCCATTTTGTCAGTCTTTAGTCACCGCTAACTCAGCCCAGTCACTGTTGACCAGAGCTATATTTCCATCCTACCCATCAAAATCCTTGGCTTTTTACATCCTTTTGTTTCCCATGTTTCAGGTATATTTTGTAGGTTATTCTCAGTTTCTAGAGGCTTCTAACATCTTCAAATCTGCATACAAAGCTATTTAGATCTACATTTTTAGTTATTATTTTGATCCATCTGCCTCGGTCGTCGTCGACTGGACCTCTGCATCCTGGGTTGTCGCCGACCCAATAAGGTATATTTCATTTTGTGTTAATCTAGATCAAATTTACACTTTCCTTTTAGTTCTCCAATTTCAAATTCTATTTAGGTTCAGATTCTTCATGTAATTGAGTCCTTTTTCATTCACTTTATCCTCTTTTATCGAATATGGGGGTTAACATTGTTAGTGTAGGTTATTATTTATCCTTTTATTTATTTATTAGGATAATTCTTACACTTGTGTTAGCCCTACACTTGTTGGGTTAGCTGCTTAGGTGTACTAGTTGTGTGGAGTTATCTTCTCAATTATGTTGAGTTAGCTTACTAGTCTTTTGGAGTTAACTTAACTACCAGTATCATTTAGTGGGAGTTCATCACCATTGATTTAGGTAGTAGTTGCACTTCCCTCCTTTTCTATATATACATATTTCTTATTGAATAATTCAAGTCATTCTATTGTAATGTATTGAGCATTATGGATTATGATGGATTTCCATATATGGTATTTTAGCTCTTCTACTTTGCAAATTTAATGTGGTGTGCTATTATCATCTGAGATCACAGCTTGGAACAATATTCTTATTGTTCCTTTCAATTTTATTCAAATTCTTTCAATAGGTGGACATGGGGACATCCTTGAGGTAGGGGTAAAAATTCTCCATATGGAAGCAAGCGGAACATAGTGGGGCATGTCTATGGAATTTTTTAGCAATCTTTTAGCAACATGCATTTTAAGGACACAATGGCAGTGCCCCATATCCCACTTCGAGAAAGTGTCAAAACCCTAGAATCGACTCTAACCACTCGGTCATGTTTTGAGACAGTCAAATCTGGACATTTTAAAGGTTGGTTTTTGGCACATTTCTCAAAAAATCTGTACAATATATGTACAGACATATTTTTTTGGCTCAAAAATTATATCACCAATTTTGGGGGTTTTCGAGAGAACTTCTAGGTTTCTCCTCTGTTTTTTGATACAGGTGCCAGAAAAAATGATATTTGCAGTCAAATTTTGTGACTTCACAGTTGTACTTTTTGGGTGTAGTTCTTTAATCCATTGGATATAAGCATGTACCTTTTGGAAGCATCCATTTACCCATCTGGATAGTTCAGTTTTAGATGCAGTCTTCAATCCAATAGTCATTAGAGCATCTTGTACCCTAGGGGTGCATTCTTTTATTCATATGGATACAAGAAATGTACATAACAGGGTGCATTCTTTTACCCTCTGGGTAAATCAGTTTTGGATGCAGACTTTTATCCACTGGACGCAAAGCCATACCCTAATGTGTGCATTATGTTATCCACTTAGAGATAAGCGCTTCTCCAACCTCTCCGGATGCATAGCTATGGTACCCTATTAAGTATTTCGGTTTTGGACACCAAAGTCTTTTTTCCAATAGACGCAAATCTGGGTGGATTGTTTAAGTCGGATGGTTATGTCCAATTCCACCCAAGCGTCAAATCCTACCAGATGCATTATATTACCCTATTAGGAGTATTTTTGGTTTTGGATGCAATCTGTGATCGGACTAGATCGCAGATTTGTAGCGCTCGTGGTGGTCGATTATTCTATCCATTAGATATAAGCGTGTACCCTGATGGACACAATGATTTTACCCTCTAGACATGGTTAGATCTTATGGGCGCAGGCTTGTAGTGTCGATGGTGGCAAGCATGTATCATTGTGGTTGCAATGTATTACCGATTGTACATGTTGGTTGTGGCAGGTGTACCTATCTATATACCTAGTTCATAACTCTAGTCAAATATTTTTTATAGGAAAGGGTCTCATCAACCCTTGTTTAGAGCTCATAAAAAATGATCCATTTTCTCAAAATCTAAGGTGATCTTTCTTTCAATATGAAATCCACTCTCCCACTTTTTTAATTTTTTTCCCTTAAGTGAAATGTATCTCAAAATTACAATTTTTTAATGTAAAAGGTACTGTTACTCATTCATAATTTTTACATAAAATCTTAATAAAAAAATCTCCAAATTCAAAATGGTGTTACAGGTATCCAAAAGTGGATCCCTTTTCGGTTGATCATTCCGACGTCCTAAAATTTTGGTTAATGGCATTCTTGTAACTATGGGTGTAAACCATTTATACCTCTCTTGTTTGTATGAGATATTTATGGATCTATATTTTCGAACACTTTTTTTGGTATGTTGACAGTCTCTCTCTTGTGACAATGAGCTAATAAAAATAAAGTGGAGCCCAGTGTTATTTTACCCTTACACAACTTGCGAGTAGTTTCTTTTAAAAACTCATACAAGATCTATGGAATCACTTTAAAGGTATTCCACGTAGCTATGGGAGTAAATGGTGTTGATGCTTCTTTTTAGGGTTCTAACATGCCCTTGAGTATTTTAGAGAGACACAAATTTGAAGAGTTTGTTTCTACCAAGATAACGTGAAAAAACTATTTATTTGGAATCTAGTGTCCTTACCAAGTTGCCTTGGTATTTCTTGAATCTTGGCACACCTATGTATAAATGCAAGCCAAACCCAAGATTGATGAATTGGTGTTTGTTTAATCACTAGTCGATTCATCAGAATCCATTAAGAGTCTCTTATGGATGGGGAAAGCTAGTGTGGGGTGAGAGGGGCCTAATGTCAGTTGTTGGTGAGGAATATCATCGAGCAGTGGATTCAGACCTTGAAGTTTGTGCACCACACTTCCTTGAAGCACTGTCTGATAGAGATAGGTTGAAGGGGTTCAAGATTCTAAGAAATATCCATGATATGGACAAAAAAATACATATCTACTGTGAGATTATTGGTATGTGGAAACTCTTCGAATGGAGTGTCGATATGATCACAAAGTTGTTGAAAAGGATGGCTCACCTCATACCGAGGGAGATAGATTGAGCTAGAGACCCACCTTGTGATCCCACTGAGCCTCAAGCTATGCTTATGGGAGTTGATGTTAGAGTAGGTTATGATGGATCCTTGTCAATAAATTTGATTCAGTTGATAGAGTGGCTTTTCGACTTGAGATTCATGCCGTAGGTGCCATGTTTTGGCTAAGCTAGACAACAAGTGTAGCTCGTTGAGTGGAAGCGAGCTTCTCAGAGAAATACATAGTTGCACCTTTTAGCTGTACTACTATTAATGCACTACTAAAACTCAACTGGACCAGAAGTCACTTTTGATCAAAAAATGCTTAATGCATCTGATATCAGGTAGTAGGTGCACTTCCCTCCAATGCAAATATTGTTTAACCACATCTGGTTCTTCAATGAATGAATGCAAGTCATTCTATTTTCATGTATTGTAGCATTATGGATTATGATGGATTTCCATATATGATATTGTAATAGCTCTTCTACTTTGCAATATCTAATGTAAATGTAGAACATTTTTCAAATGCAGATGAAACGACCTGAAACACTAGTCTCTTATCGTTTGTTTCAAAAATTCAATGCAAAAATAGATGTTATGTTAAAAGAGGATATACAACAAAAAACTTTCACTCTTAATGCAACAAGATCCAATGTCCTTCAAGATTATCTTTGTTGTGTATATTTCTATCAAGTTTTCTAGCAAGTCATATACTTTATGCTCGTGCATATTATCGCCATCTTATTCCACGGTGACTGTAATCCAGGTGTCCTGTATATGAGTTGCTTGGTTTTCTTTAGTATCTAGTCCATTAATCTGATACAGGATGTGAGAATAATTTAGTCCAATACTCTATCAAGCTCAGGTGGGAAGAGCCTTTCAAGATGAGTCTCTCCCACAGTTTCTATATTTCTTCAAAAATCCACTAGAACATTGGAGGTAGAGGCTTTGCTTTTACTTGTTCGTGTTGGAATTTTGGATTACTTGGATTTTTCTCTTCACTTGATTTATTTTGAAGATCAGATAAAAAGGAAAAGTGAAAAATAGGTATTCCTCTTTTTATATTAGTTTCTCACTTTTGGATTGCTTGGATTTTGCTCTTCGCTTGCTTTATTTTGAATATTAGATAAAAAGGAAAAGCGAAAACCAAGTATTCCTATTTTTGTCTTAGTTTCTCCTTTTGCATCGCATTTTCCAGTCCTTGTGTGGTTGTTCTCATTGAAAGTCCTTTTTTTTGGGCTTATAACGAGCCTCTTGCATTCTCTTGCATTCTTTCTTGTAAATTTAGTGTAGGTATGGGTTTAATTGGTTGCATTTCACACTTCTTCACACACATCCAAACACACTCATCAAATTCACACATCAAAAAAATCCCATACTAGGTGGACCTAATTAGGATTTTCATCACCTAATAGGAAAGTCACCACGGTGTTCTGGCCGTGTTATAAATCTTGCAGAGATTCGAGACTCACGTACCTTCGGGTATATCGAGGACTCCCCATCCAAAAATACCTGAAACCGACCTTAGATTGTCATTTCCTAGGTACCCTTGTTATCCACGCCCCTTTTCTTTTTCACATTTTCTAAGTTAATCAAGATAAAATAAATGTTGCATGTTTGACAGGTTTTCCTTAATTACTATAGCTATTGTTTTCTTGTTTTGTTTCAAGCCCACTCTTTAGCTAGGAAAATGGAACAAAATCTTGCATCAAACAATCCCATCACTTCATCCCAACAAACTTATGTCTATGACCATTGTCTCATCCATGCCTATGGTCTACCTATTCTATGCTCACCCAAACTTTGGTTTTCATTATTCTTCTTTCAGCATGAAATCTTGCTCAAACCATCACCCATGATGAGATTAATACTTTTCAAGATTATCAATCCGTACAATCTAGGCCAACCACCCCTGCATCCGCTTCTTCTCATGTTATCGAAGCTCTACTGGGCAATTGCTTTATAACCCACATGCACCAAATGTGGAGCTCCAAGATCTATCTCCTTGTGTATATCCCATTTTTCTCTGTGATTAGCTTCATATAGGAATGATCAACCCAAGGGTGATCTTATTGATGGGCCACCTTTCTACATACCAAGTTTTTTTCTTGGATTATTATTATTATTATGTTACATTATTTACCAATTTATCTTCTTCGCATAGTCTGTGATGGTTTTTCCTAGAGCCATGGATGATCTCACTATGATCTCAGCATGAGTTTGATCCATATTCTTCTACCAATTTCACTCAACCTCATCAGACTAATCAATTTATTGCACACCCAATCCTCCTAATCATACCTCCCATCAATACAATTATTACTACCTCATCCTACTATCACCATCCACTATGATCATTAGTGTCCACATCCAATCCTTTCTAATGAGCACGTAATTGATTGTCTGTTATATCAGACATGCACTACATCAATCTTACCCCTCATATAAACACATATTTTGCAAACGATCATGAGCTTCCCAAGATCCTCTTACACAAAGTATGCTGTCTATTATTTGGAGGAATCAATAATCTACCTCCCCAATAAGTTTCAACCTATCATTTGACTCATATCTTCCGTGCATTGACCATATACCTGAAGATACCAATCATCAATATGAATAAGCTCAAATATGTTGTTAATCCTCATAACACATCTAATCATAAGTTTCAAAGAAATTCCAATCTTAAAAATTCAATCCTAACCTATGATAAATCAATAAATTCCTTAAACATCTACTCATCCACATGCTTTATCTCAATAACCTTATCAGGTTACAGTTGCAAGATCATGTCGAGGGATAATTCAGAACCACTTACCTTGTGCATTGTACCACTTCAAATGACCTTAAACAATTACTTAATTACATAGGTTTGCTAGCCTCTCCCTCCACTACCTTGAGACCCAATATCAGTATTCTCTCATGAACATATTTACAGCAAACCTATCCATCCATCGGTCCCATTTTGATTACCATGTCCTCCTGCATGAGTGATACTTCCAAAAGATCACCTTAAGATTCATCATAGTTATATGAGGATCCTCAACAACATGTTGGTGGTGCGTTGAATGGGATGTTCCCACTAAATCTAAACCTTATTGCTAATAGATCAATACCTCAAGCTTCGCACTTTTGTAGTGATGCCACTTCAGTCATTCCATAATATGGATTAAAACTAATTTAGAGGTACACCAATGCTAATTTTTCTCATTGTACCCTACCTGTGCAACTCTTCTTATGATCATTTCTCAATGGGATAGTGCGTGCATTAGATTGCCATTAATATTATGACATTATATATTCTAGTCTGTTTCAATTCAATGATATTGAGTATGGATAACAAAAAAATATTTCATAATACACTGGCATGCATTCATCCTTTAATTGATCATTCATCCTTCCACACACAGATCTCATTGAATTATTTTCATAGCTACTTATGCTAAGCATAATCTCGTGCATCCTACAAGTCCAATTTTTTTCAGATGTTTGAATATATACTTCACTATGACTAAATAACACTTTAGACTTCCTAGCCCTTAAAATGGGGAATATTGTTCTCCCTCTCACATATTAACTTCAAGCAAACAAATTAATATTGAGTTTACTTATTTGCATCTTCTACTCCCTCGTGCGACATGTGTTTAGGTTTCCTTTGGCTATGTGTTTTTGTGGTTTCCCCTTCTATATTGTATCAACATGTTAAGTTTATACACAATCAAAAAGTGGTCCTACACCAACACCTGGGTATACTCATCTTAAGGAGTCCTATAGCTAAGTGACTTTTCTAAACAATTGTGATGGTGGTTCATCTCATCAGTCCTAGTACAACTACGCATAAATCTTACAAGTTCGATCATTTGATAAACTTTTGATGACCTAAATTCCAGCATGGGTATTGTCCACGATCACTATTGCAAATAGTACACCATGTTCGTGGACATTCTCTTGAGAAATGCCACTCCCTTATACATCTATGTCCAATATCTTCTAGTTAACCAATGTGACTACTTATAATGGATCACACTCTCCCTGACCTTCTACTAGTTCATCTAAGTCACATAATACTTATCATAAGTCACCTTCTCCTATACTTAGTACTTTTGCTAGATCACTTTCTATTTATACCACTCATCCTAGGTTTCATATGGCTAATCCAATGGGTTCTACGAAAATTATATAGGAGCATCCTTTTTCTCTACCGACACCAGTTGATCAGATCTTACCGTGTCAACAACTCCATCTATGTTACCATATTGATTATATCTACTTCCTCTTAATGAGGATCTTATTGAACATATATTTTTTTATCCCAGTTCCACTATACACTTATCCCTATCTCCAAAACAATTCATATCCACATCTACGTAAATAATCTACCAATGATCTTACACCTACAACTACTTCATCATCTTTACAAAAATATAAAATCAAGACTTGTTCATGACTTGATTGGCTACCCACTTGTTTCACCTATATGTTGTTCACCCCCACTTGGTTTTATCGGATAACATACATTAGCTACCTATAATATTTACACACATGAATTCATAAGGTATATTGAGCTTGATATAGGAAACACACTAGTTGATACACGATGACGGGTTTCATTTGTATCCCTTCCCATTGACACTAATATTTGGGGGCATCCACTAGCACTCCACCTATTTGCTTTAACTTTATGTTGGTTCCTTCCGATTTCCTCCACAAAAAACACTTCCATTATCATGTTGTATATATGTCATCTTCTTGAGATCTAATCAGACTTACACATGTGTACTCCCTTCACCAGTGTCAACACTATCTTGTTATCTATGTTTTTATTATCACTATTTGTTACACTTAATTGATTACATTTCTTTCATTACTTTTGTATGTGTACTAATTGCTAAGATAATTGGCATGCTTGATCAATGTGATCCCTATTTATTATCCTCATAACAATAGTAGACATCCCTCCACCTAATATGACATTATCCAATGTCCAAATCATCTATCTTAGGACTCTACGATCCATATCTCTACGTGCCATACTTTTTCTTATTTGTATGCGTCCTCAGAGTGCCCACTATTATAAATTTTCTTGTCCAAGCCATCCAACACTTGCATGTTTGTAGCTCTATTCCTTTATGTGACTATGTTTCTATATCCACTACATCATGTTAGCTCGAAATGCTCCTATTTATTCCTTATTATTTCAAATTCATATCAGACATCTACATCTCATGTATCTACCTCGTTAGTCTTACTTGTTGCATGTTGATTATTTTCTATGACATTGCTCACATTCACTTGATTGAATATATCTATATGTGGCAGTCCTTCAACACTTGCTTCATATATTTCTACTATTTCTAGTCTTTCCTATCAAGGCCTTATTGATCCACATTGTAAGTTGATTTCTCCATGTGTCATGGTATCCACCATGCACAACCCATTTTTAGGTACAAGTTCCCAAAGGTGGCCACCATTCTATCCTTCTATGTGATCAAATGTAGATTATAAAACTTATACAACATGGATACACATATTTTGTTTTGATTCACACCCACAAAAAATTTCTCACACATGCCTCAACGGATATATTCTACATTTATAACTAGCATAAGCATACTATATGACAAGAACAAGTTCATCTACCAAGGTACACAAGTCCCCTCAGCCATCACTGACTTTTATGACCATACTACCAAAAAGTAGAACGATAAATACTAGAGGATGGTTCCCCCTTACTTCATTCAATGACTATAAGTAGGTCCAAATAGCTACTTGGATCTGGTCCACATGATTCTAAAAGAACATTTCAATCAAAATTTCAAAGACCATTTGTCATCATCCCTTGTCCGAAATTGAGTTCACTTCTAATGTCCATTTCAAACACAGGTTACATAACTCATAGCATGATATAGCGGGTATGAGTACTTCATTCCTTCTCTATTACAATAGTAAGACACATTTACAAGAACATCTTAGCTGCCCCTCGGCCTATTAAACAAAGCATTGTCAAAAAACTTCATCAGGTTCCAGTTAAGATGTCACTCTATGAGCTCATCCAAAGCTCTTCAGACCATAGGTATGCTCTCACTAAAGCCTTAAAACACATCCCAACATCTAGTGATGAGACTCAACCTTTTACATATCTTGTACGTGCACTTGCAGCTTTTAATTCCATCTCATTCGATGATGCTGAGATCCTAGACATTCCACTTGAGGACCCTCCCCTTTTCATCACAGTTAGAATCAATGATACCTTCATTCGACCATCCATGATTGATAATGGGGAAAATATACACATCATCCCATCACATACCTTCGATCAACTCAAGATCCCAAAAACCACTGTCGCCCAAACACCCACAATTCTTTATGCATTCAATGATGCTATCGCTCCCACCTTAGGAAAGGTTTTCCTTCCTATCCACATTGGTGAAAAGCTCCTCCAGGAAGTCTTCTATATCATAAAAGGGGAGTTTTAATACAATATTCTTCTTAGACGACCTTGGATTTGTGCTATGTGTTGTGTCCCTTCCACACTTCATTGTTGCATTAAATACAAACATGAGGGAAAAATATTCACACTTCTCGGTGATGCTCTTCCTTTTCAAGTATACAACATGACCTATTGACCTAACAATGTCCTTGTTCCCAAGAACACCCCATCTCAACCATCCACTAGCTCATACATCCCTTCATCTCAACGACGACTCCTTAGACAAAGTTATGGACAAACTTACATTGGGGGAGTATCATCTTCTCATGTTCAACACCTTCCCCATGCCTCATTGCCTTTGTAGACCCGACAAGGCTCCAATGTACCAACCCAATGTCGAGGACATTGTTCCTTTCGGCCCATCCCATCTTCACACCAATATCATCTATAGTGCCCCTTCCTCTCACGTTATTGATCATCCTTACACCAATCCATACACCGGTGATTATGGCTTCCTCAATAAACCATCCTTCACCCACACCTATCTTCATCATTGTGCATGGAAAGGATTTAACATGGGACGTTATGAGCATGGTGCACATGGACTTATTATCGATCAATGCCACAAACCTCATGAAAAGTTCATATTAGGTTATCAAGAGCAACCGGGTAAGTGCACCAAGTTAGGGGTCATACGTGGATGCATTTTTCTGAAAAATAAATAACTTCAACTTGCACGAGTTGTTTGAAATAGTTACACTCAAAATTGGAAGATGTTGTATAAACATGAATCATAGCATTTTGAGTCTAGTTTCTAAGCTACTAAATTTTATTGAAAATGGATAAGTTTAAGTGGGTCAAATAACTAAAATACCAAAAAGTGCTCCTAGTTTTGTTAAAAAACATAATATAGTGACTTTCGTGCCCCCCACCATTTTTTGAGCACCATTTAGTAGTTTTGAAAACCCTTTGGTAGAAAGATAGCTAGGAGCATCTAGTTTGTGCTAGAATTTTTAAAAGATTTTTTTAGCAAGTATTTATTTTTTTAATGATTTTTCTAGTACAAAAATTTTATGTTTTGAAAAATAATGGAGCTAAGACCGTGCCCCCCCTAAATACCTCAAAAAATGTCGAAAAATTAGATTTTTTTTAATATGTATAGAATTAGGCTTAGTTTGTGCTAGTATATTTTTTTTTCAATTTCGATGACCCAAAAAAAGATACACGATGAAAGATAGACATATTTAAAATTTAAAAAATAGCTATACAAAGCCATAGAAAATAAATAATATGGAAACCTTGTATTAGTCAGAAAGTTTGAAAATTATATTTTTAAAAACAAGAAACTTTGCTCTACATCGTGGTATAATTTTTTAAAACAAATTGATTGTTTTATGTTGATTTATCATGGAGGAAGTGACATTTTACATTTTCCTACAAAAACACGTTGTTTGTTGTGGTTGTGCAGGTCCATGCCTCAGGCTTGGGGATCCAAACTGAATCCTAAGCCTTGAGGCATGACTTGGATAAAGTGAAAATGTAAAATGCATACACGTTCTTTATAGTACAAACATTGTATATGCTTTTGACATGCTTCTATTCACAAAAATAAATGTTTAAGTATAAGATTTTCATTTATTATTATTGAATTTATTTATGTAAATATAAGAAATTAGGGTCACTCCGTACCTTATGGAATCAGTCTCACAACTTCGTGAGTCACAATTTAGGAGATAGTTTTTATAGTATAATATGTTCAGTACATAGGTAATTTTTAGGATTTCATTATTCAGCCTAAAGCTTTTAGCGTTTAACTTCTACAATCCAAACCCTAAACCCTAGGCCATAAGCCTAAATCCTAAACTATAAACCTTGAGCCCTAAACCCTAAACCTTGAACCATGATCCATATACCCTAAAACCTAAACCTTAAAAGCTAATCCCTATACCTTAAACCTCAAATATTCAACCCTTACCTATGAGCCCTAAACCCTAAGCCTTAAGCCTTAAACCCTGAGCCCTAAACCCTAAACCTTAAACCATGAACCATGAGCCCTAAATGCTAAACCCTAAACCCTAAACCATGACCCCTAAAACCTAAACCTTAAACACTGAATCCTAAACCCTAAACCCTAAGTGTTAAACCTTATACCCTTGTCCTTGAGCCATAAAATCTAAACCCTAAACCCTAGACCATATACACTAAGCCCTAAACCCTAAACCTTGAGGCCTAACCCTAAACCCTAAACCTTAAGCCCTAAACATTAAATCCTAAACCCTAAACCATAAAATCTAAACCCCGAACCGTAAACCATAAACCCTAATCCTTAAACCCTAAACCATAAACCCTAAACCCTAAATCCTTAACCCCAATCCGTAAACCCTAAATATAAACATTAAAACCTAAACCCTAAACCCTAAACCCTAAACCACAACCCTACACCTTGGACCTTGAACCCTAAACCCTAAACCTTAAACCCTGAACCATGAGCCCTAAAACCTAAACCCTAAACCCTAAACCCTGAACCATATTTCATCAATATTTCCTAGCCTCGTGCCTAGAACCATCATTGAGATTGCTTATAGAACTACCTTGTTTATGAGAGGTGGGACAAGTAACTTTATGGATATGACATCTACCTTGTGCCTTGTAATGCATATTACACATTTCTTCCAAACTTGTTTCTCCCCACATATACTTACACTCTTGAATGTAAATTTATTCACACTCTGAAAAAAATTCACATTTCTCATATTTCCATTTATGGTATTATACAAGCCAGGATGACCCATTGGAAGTTGGAAAAAATAACCATCACAACAAAAAAATAAATCTTAAAGGAAACAAAAGAAACATAGAGAATATACCAATGCAGAGGTGTAGGATTATAATTGAATTTCCTGTAGTATCATCTCCTCCGAAGAAAGAGAAAGTTCTTGTTCTACTGGAATGGATAGTAAATTTGAGAGAACTTCCTGAAGTGTTCAAAATAAGCATAGAAATAGGGGAATGGATATGAACACAAAGGGGTTATCAATCACCTAGTAAATATTTCTTTTTCAGTTCTAAAAGGGAGTCACCTAGCCTATGACTTAGTGACCTTCCATTCATTGATGATTCCTTATATGATAAACCCATGGATGTTTTCAAAAGTGCATTAAAAAAGATAGGGGTAGTCATCAGTCCTAGTGAAGGGTGTGATGTGATTTCCAAGTAACTTGAAATTCATATAGATTTAGAGGTCATAACATGATTTTACAAATATCTTTATCATTATAAATGGAAGCCAAGTAACGGTGTCTCCCTGTATCTCAAGATTGAGGACTATTGGGGTTTGTGGAAGGATTGGACATTCAGGAATCTGACATTTCCCTTCTTCAAAATATTAACAAATGAAAGACATCAAATTGTGATAACTCTCTTTGAATGTTCTGCCTATAAATTCGATGAACCCTTTTTAGTTGAATACTCTATTTAAATTACTAATAAGAATGGGTAATGCAAAGAACATTACAATGAGTGAAATATTTCCCATGTAATGTGAAAAAGAAGATAGCTGTATTGGGTAATATTTCTTTACCCAGAGCCCTGTGCCCTAAACAATAAACCCTAAACCCTAAACCCTAAAACCCAAACCCTAAATACAAAGCCCTAAAATCTAAACCTTAAACCTTAAACCCTAAACCTTAAACCATAAACCTTACATTCTAAATAGTAAGCTCTAAAACCCAAACCCTAAACTATGAAACCTAAACCCTGAACCCCGAGCCTGAAACCCTAAACCCTAAATCCTTAACCCTAAACCTTGAGCCATAAACCCTGAACCTTGAACCCTATCACCTAAACCATTAACCCTGAGCCCGAAACCCTAAACCCTAAACCATGAGATTTGAACCCTAAATCCTAAGCCCTAAACCTTGAACCCTGAGTTGAAAAACCTAAAACCTAAACCATACACACTAAACCCTAAACCCTAAACCCTTAGTCCTAAGCCTTGAACCCTGAACCCTAAACCCTGAGCCATAAAACCTAAACCCTAAAACCTAAACCATAAATACTGAGCCCTAAAACTTAAACCTTAAACCCTAAACCCTAAACACAGAATCCCTAAACCCTAAACCCTAAACCTTAAATTCTAAACACTAAACCCTAAAATATGAAACCTAAACCTTGAACCCTGAGCCCAAAACTCTAAACCCTAAATCCTAAACCCTAAACATTAAACCCTAAACATTAAACCCTAAACCCTCAACCATGAGCCCTAAACCCTAAACCCTTAACCCTGAGCCCTAAACCATAAACCTTAAACCCTAAACCATGAGCTTTGAACCCTAAATCCTAAACCCTAAACCCCAAACCGTGAGCCAAAAAACATAAACCCTGAACCCTAAACACTAAATCCTAAACCATAAACCCTTAGCCCTAAACCCTAAACCCTTAACCTTGAACCCTAAACCCTATTCCCTGAACCCTGAGCCCTAAACCCTAAACCCCAAATCCTAAAACTAAAACCCTAAATATTGAGCCCTAAAACCTAAACCTTAAACCCTAAACCCTAAACACCAAGTCCCTAAAACCCTAAACCTTAAATTCTAAACACTAAACCCTAAACATCATTTTAGTAAGGATCTCATTTTATTAAGAAGTAGACAAACATCATAGAGCTAATTCGTGGTCACTAAAGTGAATTATGGACCAAATTTCAAAATTAGTACCAATTCAAGCAATGGTAGGGCCAAAATCCAATCCAAAAGGTCAAAAACCTACAAAATGACTATATGTTTTCACAAAACAAAGACCGACTACAATATATATGGCTTGAAAGTTTTAGGTCATTGTTGAAATTATGAAAATGAGTAAGTACTGACCAGATTAGATTTTGAAAAACTATCTTCTAGATTATCACTGTTAAAACTACGAGACCACTTCCATCAGGTGCAGAGTGACCCTAATTTCTTATACTTAGTAAAATAAATTTAAAGTATAAGATTTCTTTTATTATTTCTTTATACTTTTATAATATTTGTATAAAGAAATAATAAAAGAAATCTTATACTTAACATTTATATTACTAAATATGGATCCTTCCAGCCCCTGCAAACTTCATATAGAACAAAATGCATACACATTTTTTGTTCATAGAAATGCGTAGCGTTATAATGCGAGTGTGTTATAATACGTACGCATTTTAGGTTCATGAATTCCTGAGCCAAGGAAAACATAATGCGATCACGTTCTTGCAAAACACGACCACGTTTCATTCATTGTTTGGTTTTTGTCCACTTTTTGGTCCCCCAACTTGGTGCACTTACCTAACCCATCGACCTTATCCTACCATCTGAGATGCTTATGGACATGCCTTATCCATCTTCTCTATCCTATGAGGCTATGGATGCGAATGAAACTGTGTCTATCACTTCTAGCTTTTTTTAGTCTCCACCATCACCTTGGGACCGTTCATTATCAATGTGAAAATCATACTAGGTCCCTTCCCCTTCGCCATCCAGAAATGATAGAAGAGGATTCTTCTACCATTGACATTCTTCATTACACTGACGATGACGTTATTCTTTCCCATGTGGGAGCAGAAGATTAGTATCTTCATAATACCTTACCATCCAACACATCCACTCTTCTCAACAAATCCACCATTGATATCAACATCAGGACTCCTCAAGATCCTCACATTCTTAAAGTGGTTCAATCCCTTGATCCACAGGAGCTTGAGTCTCTCACTGTGTTCCTCTCTTGTCATAGTCAGGACTTCTCATGGTCATACTTTGACATGTCGGGTCTCGATCCTTCTATCTTCATCCATAACATCGTCACCTTTCCCAATGCTAATTCGGTTAAGAAAAAGCTTCGCCGCATGCATCCTCAAGTTTCCCTCCTTGTCAAAGAGGAGTTGCAACACCTCCTTTCTGCTAATTTCATCATCCCCATTGATTATCCCCAGTGGGTTTCTACTATCTTACTTATCACCAAAGCCTCTGGAAATCTTCATATATGCACGGAGTTTTGAGATCTAAATCTGTCTTGCCCTAAAGATGACTTTCCCCTTCCTAACATCAATCAAATTGTGGATCTTACCACAGTTCATGTGATGTTTTCTCTTATGAATGGTTTCTATGGCTATAATCAGATTCTCATTGTGCCAGAAGACCAACATAATACCTCCTTCATCACTCCTTGGGGTACCTTTTTCTATCTTTTCATGCCCTTTGGTTCGAAAAATGTCGGAGCCACTTATCAGCGGGCCATGACTTACATCTTTCGTGACCTCATCCATAAGACAATAAAGGATTATGTCAATGATATTTTGTCTAAATCTATACATCGACATGATCACCTTGCAATCCTCAAAGTCCTTTTCAAGCACCTTATTTGTTTCTTCCTTCGTCTCAATCCAGCCAAGTGTGTATTTGGAGTGCTAACTAGCAAAGTCCTTGGATTTATCATGTCCATCAGGGATATTGAAGTTGACCCTGCCAAAATCAAGGCTATCCTTGAGATGCCTCCTCCTTCGAATCTTAAGCAACTTCACAGTATCCAAGGATGACTTCAATTAGTCTATCATTTCATCTCACAACTTTCAGATCATTGTCAACCCTTTCATCACCTTCTTCGTAAAAACATAGATTTCAATTAGGACAATAACAGCCAAAAATATTTTGATGATCTTAACCAGTATCTCTTGTCATCACCAATGCTTATACCTCCACGTATGAGGTAGCCCTTTTATCTATATGTTTCTACCACTAATCATGCCCTAAGGGCTATGTTAGCACATCGTGATGACCAAGGTCATGAGCAAGTTGTTTATTACATCAGTCACACCCTTCACAAATTTGAAACTCACTACACTGAAGCTGAAAAGTTGTTTTACACACTCTTCTATACCACTTCTAAGCTTCAGCATTATCTTCTCGATCACAAGACTTATGTCATCACTAGTTTTCATCTTCTCAAAATGATGCATTTTAAGTCATATCACAACGATTGCATCACTTGATGGCTCATGCTCATGACCAAGTTTGACCTCGAGTTAATCTCTCAAAATTCTATCAAGGGCCAAGCTATCATAGATCAATTAGCTGAAGCCCCTCTTCCTAGTGCGCATCTTCCTCACGAGTAGTTTCCGGATGAATCCATCAATCAATTTCGCCATGAGTATTCCACCCTTAGGATGACCCTCTTTTTCTATGGTTCTAAGTGTTACCAAGGGGGAGGCACTGACATCATTATCATTCCTCCTTGGGATACTCTTATTCCCCTTGTTGAAAATATTTATTTTGAGTGTACAAACAATATGGCGGAGTATGAAGCCCTTATATCAGGTCGTGAAACTAATACCTTTTTAGGTGTTCAATTTCTTGACATCTATGGGGATTATGAGCTTATCATCAAATAAGTTACTAGTGAGTATCAATGTAAAAATGATACTCTTCATAAATATAGAGATATCATCCTTCTCCTCCTTGAGGCCTTCGATTATTACACTATCCAATTTGTTCCTCGATCGTCCAATCATTTCGCTGACACAATGGCTTCTCTTGCATCTCTCATCCTCATGGACAACAGAAGAATCCAAACTTTCCGTTCATTGGTCATCATCATGATCAACCATCCCATGTGTTACCTCACATTAATCTTGTTGAATCTAGTGTGTTAGACCTTTGGTATTCTCAAATATTTGATTATCTATCCAAGTCTATCATTCCCTTTGATCTATCTAAAAATGGAAGGAGGTATTTTCTTCAACATGCTAACCGTTATGTCATCCTTTGCGATATCTTTTATAAGCGTGGATTTGACGGTATTCTCCTTCAATGCCTCAAATCCCATGAGTCTTCTCGTGATATCCAGGAAGTCCACGAAGATATTTTTGGTGGGCACTTTAGTGGCTTGGTTGTCACTAATTCGTGTTCTTCATCTTGGCTATTATTGTCCTTCCCCCAATCATGGCTGTTATGAGTATGTTAAGAAGTGTGTCAAATGTCAATAACGTTCTAATCTTGTTTGCATTCCTAGCCAAGCCTTATAGTCGACTTAAGACCTTTGGCCCTTCTCGCAATGGGGCCTTGATCTCATTGGTACCATCAATCCTCAATCTTCACAGGAACATCATTTTATCATCACTGCAACTGAGTATTTCACCAAGTGGGTGGAAGCAATTCCACTCATCTCAACTAAAGCTACTCCAATTATTAACTTCATCTATCAGCATATCATTTGCCACTTTAGTGTTCCTCACAAAATCATCACAGACAATGAAAGTCCTTTAAAAACAAAGATCTCAAGAAGCTTTGTGACTCATTCAATATCAAGCTTAGCTTATCCTCTCCTTACTATCCTCAAGCTAATGACAAAGATGAAGAGAATAACAAAAATATTCTTAACATTCTTGCCAAGACTATTGAAAAGTCAGGTCATAATTGGCATCTTCATATCCCTTTTTCTCTTTGGGCTTATCAGACTAGCATCCACACTTCCATGGGTGCTACGCCATTTTCTCTTATTTACGGCTCTAAAGTCCATTCTCCCCTTGAAGTTCAAATTCCATCCTTACGCTTGTCTCTTTGTGACTTCATTTCTAATGAATATTATCGTCAGGAGCATCTAGTGAAACTCAAATTGTTAGATGAACGATGCCTCCTCACTCTTGAGCATCATCATGTTTATCAAGAGTGCATCAAGTGTGCTTACAATAAGCACCTCAAAGAATGCAACTTCAATGTAGGTGACCTCGTACTTACCAAAAATTAGAACGTTACTACTCTATAAAAGAGCCAATGAGGAAATTTTTCCCCCAAATGTATTGGACCTTACATTATTACGCATAAGTATGGGTCAGGAGCCTATCGTTTGGCCTCCCTTGATGGTAAACTGGAAGTGGAACCACTTAACACATTGCACTTGTGACCATTCTATTGTTAGCATACTTACCAATGAGCACTTAGTCATATCCTTAGATCATTCCTCCATCATTAGCCTCTTCCATCTATCATTGTAATGATTTGGAATTATGTGGTCTACCATCACTTTCCTAGACATGACCTTAAATATGGGCACCACGGCTCTACTCATAGAATTTTCCTTATGGATGGGTTCTCCCTTTTTGGTGATAAATCCACGATCATTACATCCATTACCCTCTTGTTTACCTATTGGAACCACGTAAAGGGACCAAAGGTGTCACTTGTACATTCATCATCCCCTTCTAGGTGGTCTACCTTGCTATTCCCAGCTCTTCCCCATGTAAAATTTAAAATTCATGGATGCTCCTATCAAAAAAATCAAATTTATCAAAAACAGACTACTCCCTTGAAGGACAATTTTTCATGAAAAAAAAGAAAAAAATAAAAAATAAAATAAAATAAATAGACCGATCCCTCGAAGGACGACTATCATGTATATCATTCTTTCCATAAAAAATCATAAATGTATAAAGTAGACCATACCCTCGAAGGATGGCTACTCTCTTATATCATGGTAGTGAAAGCTTCTCACATTGATCAACCTTATATCCTATCAACATCCTAAGAAAGCTTCCACATTGATCAACTTTCTCATAGCAAACTTCTTGCATTGATCAGTTTGCTCTTTCCCCTACCTAGAGCTGGGGCATAGACTTAGGGAAAACCACTTATGGAGAACCCTCTTCCCACATACAAGTTACATCACAAACCCCTTTTTCATGTTGACATTAGGTTTATGAGTTCCTTTTCATCCATATTTCCTTCATGATCTATTGGCATAACTAACTATCATTGGTTATGTGTTAACACATGTTTTGGTCGCATGTGCATTGCATTACTTGGATCCCCTTCTTGTTTACCTCCAATGTAGTTAGAGGAATCATTCCCTCGCACACTCCTTGATATGACGTAGCATCATTTGTACCCATAGGTCACCAATCATCAAGTGGCATTCTATTCTAAGTATTTCACATCTATCCTTTATTTCAACATTTATTTTTATCTAAATCATATACATGCTATCTATCAACAATCCCACATCTAATTGTTTATTCTTATCTATCATTCATCTATGTTTATCATCCATCACATCTATTTTCAAATAACACTTTTCTTCCCATCATATTATATTAAACATTCAACCATGCATATATATTCACCATCATCATCAAATATAAAGTAAAACATATAATCATCATCATCACATTATCATCATCATCATCATCATAAATCAAATAATCAACATCATACAATTGACACATGTTAGAACAAAAAAAAAAATCATATATATATATATATATATATAATATCTATACATCATTAGCCTCTAAGGGCCCTCTCTCAAAGAAGAAATATTATCAAAATCAGTAAAGGCTACATCCGAAAGCCTCACGTCTTTCCCCCCTAAGGAAATTCCCTCTGTTTGTCTCTCGGCCTCATATCCTCCACCTGGCCCTCCTCTTGGTGCAACTGAGCCACACTCATTATGCTCCTAGATGGCCCTACTCTAGCCATATATCATCTCTGCACATACTCCCAATATCTCAGAGTCCATGGTAACTTATTTACCAATATCTGCTCATAATACTTAGCCTCCACAAATAAGGATATATATTGGTCCAAGGATATCATACCAAGAGGTGCCATATATCCTCCTCCTTGTGATGCCATCAGTGCACCACTCACATGACTATGAGGCTATAATAGTCGCAAGATCCCAAAATCAGGCTCTATAGGCCTCCTTCTTCCTATGATACTGATCATATCCTAGATGGCTCTGTCTCTCTCCTGGGTCACTCAATCCCTCTCCTATTGAAGGGTCTAGGCCTCTTGTCATGTTGTATCTTGCTCGTACTGAGTGTATCTATGTGATTGTGCTCACCTCTAACTCATCACATAGTTGTGCCATCTTTGCAGTCTCTCCTCAGTCACCATCTCTGACTCTAGGAGCACCCTTTACCTCAACCTCCATCTCCTCCTCCTCCTCATCTCCTCTCTCTCTCAGCTACCCGAGCCTTCCCAAGTAGTGTTCATCCACTCTACAAACCCTACTCCAACCCCACATCATCATCCTCATCACATGGCTCTTGTGCCTCCTCCAATGGGTGTGCTCATGTCAGGACTAAAAAAATCCCTATCCACCTCCTTGCACCTATAGGAGATGGGATCCCTAGGTACCATCTGGATGACACCAAACTATCATCAGACCCTATCAAACTGAACAACCTCAATCATCTCTAATATATGGCCCTATACCCATCTAGTCCTCCTCATCCCTATCAACTCTGCATCTACTCTAGGCCATGCGGGGAAATATCTATATGGCCACCATCTAACATGCTCTCCCTTGAGCTTTGTCGACTTGTCATTATACCAATCGACATGCCTCACTCCTCTATCCCCATGAGCCTGGTCGGCTCACCATCTCAAAAATCCAACAGTGAGCTCTATATGGTCCCTTGTGACCCATGGTAGCCCTAGTGGCCTGATGACCACAATATGCTCATAGGCCCAACAATGTAGGAGGAAGCCTACATCCAACCCTGTCCTCCTCCCCAATCTGTACATCACTAACTCATGGTACACCTATGCTAGCAATGTTTTCCCAAATGAAAATATGGCCTGAAAATCAATAATATTTGCCAAGAATCCTGCTAATGTCCATGGGAATATGGCTCCCCTGAGTCAGGAAATGCATAGCAAGATATAGCCATCATCACCAGACAAATCAATCTACCCTGTGGTACCCCACGCTTGTATCTCATCTCATAAGAGAATGCACCAGAAGTGAAGGTAATCTTAGGTGCATCGGCTCCAAACAATTATGTCAACACTGCCAATCTGCTATCAATGGTAATGGGAACTATCTACTCCCCCTATATTGGTAGCCTAAGGATGTGATATACATCCTCTAGGGTGATCGTCATCTCACCCTTCCTGAACCAGAAGGTACATGTATGCATGTCCATCTCTCCACTAGTGTGATCATCAAACTCACATCTTGTGGGATCCTCTGGTAATATTTGAATCCTCACAATCCCACGACCACTAAGTGATCCCACTCAACATCGACAATGCCCCCTCTAATATGATCATATAGTATTGGGACCTTGTCTCTCAAATAAAGGGTCTCTCTGGCCTGCAAACATAAACACAACAAACAAACATCAGCTCCATCACCATTATTTTTATCACATAATTCATCTAGCTATAAAAAATTCCCATCTTCCCCCTGGTCGATGCCAACCCAGGTCAGGTTGACGTGCCTAGGGGTAGGTTGATGCCTTTTAGGGCTAAGTCAATGATGACCCTACCCAGTCACGCACCGACCGCCCTCGGTGCCCATCCAAAAATCAAAAAAATGTAAAAAAATAAAATAAATAAAACAATAAAATCAATTGCAAAACAAGCTTAGGGTTTTTGTTACTCACCATCTTGTGTACCCTCTGGACATCAGCCGACTTTCTTATTCTAAGTTCGACCCCCTCCATCTAATCGGTCTCCTCCATTCTTGCTAGGACACCATGTCTCCTTTTATAGCTTGAGCTCCCCCTCAAATCTCACCTTTTATCCTCTTCTTTTGTGACCTACCTTGGTGATTTACTAGCCACATAGTTGATGTCACTATGACCCAAGTCCCCTTTGATGTTCCATTTGAGTGGTTTCCCGATCCCCTCATTTCATTGATTTTCACTATCGACTTAGACCGTGACCTTTGTTTCCTACTAAAGTGCTTATCAAGGCCTTGCCTCATATTATTTCACCCATCTTCCCTTCTCCCACCTATTTATCTCTTTCACCTCGTGCTTGATTACCCTCCATCTTATTTATTTTGGTGTCACCGTGCACATGATCAACCTTGGTCAGGTCATTGTGTATCGTTCTAACTTCTTATCCCTTTTTTCCTTTTCAAGCCATTGACGTGTCCATTGCTGAGGACACCATGTCATCATCCATACTTTTTATTCAAAGTAATCTACCTTCTGTGGCCATATTTTTAAATCCCAGGTAAAGTTTTTTTTGGGGCATTCATATCTCATCACTTTTTAGGTATTTTTCCTCTTTGGCCATTTTTGTGACCCTTTTCTGGGGCACCATTATTTCCATGACCGATATCGGTCATTTTGTGGAGTCAGATGCATACCTTTTCAGATCGATTCCTCATGTATGAAGGATTTCACATTAGTTTTGCACATTTGGTTGTGGATAGTTTTGATGTGTGCCCATGACCCATTGGTCCCCACAGATCACATCCATTTGAGTGGTTTCCCATTGGATTCCCTCCATTTCACTGTGATTTTCAGAGGAGAAACCAACTTACTTGGAGTTCAGACTCACAGGGCCCGTAGGTTGACATTGCAGTGCTACGGTCATCTCCCTGAAGACCATGTGCAAATACCTTTATTTCCTACTGAAAGTGACTTCTAAAATCACTGCCATATTTTAAAATATTTTTTAAATCCTTCTTTCTTGGGGCATCTTGCCTCACCTTATCATTTTACCCATCTTTCTTCTCCCACCCGCCCTTCTCTATTTATCTCTTTCAACCTCGTGATCGATTCCCCTTTGTGTCATTGATCCCTCATTTGAGGGGGAGTTCATCATCAATCCTTTGTCATCCTTCATCCTACCCTTTGTCTCTCATCGTTTTTGTCTCATGGCTTACTTGCACAAACCACTTGACAAAAAGGGGCAAATGTAGACACCAAAATTTGGTATCACTACCCTTGTCACCCCACGTTCACTTTTTTCACCATGGTCACCTATCTAAACCCCTTTTATTTTAATTCATATTCTTATTAATATTCCCATATTTTCCATCTATTATCCCATCCATTTTAATTTATTGATTAATTCTCATTAATTATCCCCTAATCCTCATCTCATTATCTAATTAGTCTTAATCATCCTCAATTTCTCTTCTCTAGGTTGTTTATCATCCCTAAACTCCCTAGTTTCTCATCCCTAGGCTTTCCTTAGCCTTTATTTACTCCATTTCACCCCTCACCTACCCATTTCACTTCCCTATGAAGCCCTAACCCGCCTAAGCCTTTCAAAACCCTAATCCCACTTCTAATGGGCTTGATGCCTCGAGTTAGGCATCCTCCCACCACCCAAATGGATGGTTCCCCGTAGTTGGTGGCGACCCACCCAGGTCGTCATCGACCCTATAAATCCACATTTCCCCCCATCCAAAGGATGCATCATCAAATCTTTCATGCGTTTTCTGACCTTGTCTTCGTGCTTGAGCTTCTTTGCAGTTGTTTCAATCTTCTTGGAGTCCCTTTGAGCTTGTTTGCATCATTTGTGGAGACTTTATCTTGCATTTGTGTTGATTCATTCTGTTGTTTCATCATTGTTATTGCTATTATCAGTTACTAACATTTTGTAGGTCCAATACCATCAGAGCTTCAGATCCAACCTTCTCTTTCATCCATTTTGTGTGCAGGTTGTCAATCCAACCCATCCACCTTCGGCCTTGCCTAGATCAGCCCAGGTCATCGTCGACCCTGCCTCTATTGTGTTACTTATTCTGCCATCCAGATCCACCATAGTCTGTTGTTCTATTTTTTGTTCCCACAGTTTCTAGATCCATCACTCTACCATTCTGTCAGTCCAGATCCATTCCTGTTAGTCTTCAGTCACCATCAACTCAATCCATTCGCCATTGACTTGAGCCATATTTCCATCCTACCCATCTAAATCCTTATTTTCTTGCATCTTTTTTGTTTCCCCTATTTCAGGTCTCTTCTATAGGTTATTATCAACTTTTACAGGCTTATAAAATCTTCAGATCTGCACACAGAGCTGATCAGATATGTATTTTTAGTTACTATTTTTGATCCATCTTCCCCGTTGTTGTCGAATGGACCTCTACAAACTAGGTCACCATCGACCCAACCAGGTATATTTCATTTTGTGTTAATCTAGATCAGATTTTCACTTTCCTTTCAGTTCTGTAATTTCAAATTATGTTTAGGTACAGATTCTACATGTTATTCAGTCCTTTATCATTTACTTTATCCTCTTTTATCAAATACGAAGGGTTGACATCCGCATAAGGAATTTCACGCTTCTAGGAACCGACTTCATTGGGAAACCCCCTCATCTACCATCTAATCCATTTTCCTTCTAGTTATCTTTGTTGTGCAGATCCATCAAGCTTGCAACAGGTCATCTACTTTGCGCCAGTCCATTTGTCACCATCTTATTCCAAGGTACCTTAAACCCTTGCATGTTTTGAGTTGCTTCATTTTATTTAGTATCTAGTCCACTAAGTAAAAATCATTGAATGGGGACTATCTCCCTAAACATTCAATGGTAATCAGTTCAATGGTCATTCATTATTTATTAGTAATTATAAGTTTAGTAGGGAGTGATAGAAGTTAGGTGTTAGTAGTTAGGTGAAGTAGTTGTGTCTTTCAATAAACACATCTTGCACGTCTTTGTAATCTTTAGTATAACAATGGAGATACTTATGTTTAGTTCAACATACTTATTCAGGGGATTGATACATCTATTTTGTTCATGATTATGTTGATTCACCTCTTTGTGTGTGTCATTTGGTGTGCAAGTTATGTAATTTGTATGCCCTTTTACATCACTCTTTAGGAAAACAAGAAAAAATTGCACTAAGATCTTGATATTCACTTTTGCATACACCAAAGGACCATGTGCATGATTTAGTGTGGAATGGAGATAGAACTGTAAGATTTTAAAAATGGAAAGAGTTCATATTTTTCATTGTGGAAGAATGTAAAAGAACCATGCAATAGATTAATATTTTATGATGAAGGAAAAGTGGAATAAAATTTAAAGGAAAGTGCTTGAGAATGGACAACAAGAAACACAAGATAAATGGTGGACACATGAACAAGGTGTATTGAAGGTAACTACCTACATGGCAAGGAAGTGCAAGATGAAAGTAGTGCATGAAGTGTAATAGCAACAATTCATAGCCCAAGAACATAAGAGAATATCACTTGAGGTGCATTAGGGGAAGAAACACCTAACTAATAAAAGGAATATACCCACCATGGAAAAAAAAGTGTATGATGTTGATGTCATCACTCCACTTGTGTCTTGAAATAGAAAATCACATGAGAATCAAGAAACAACCAATATCATTTAAGAAATAAATGTGAATAGATGGCAAAGTGAAAGGTAAACCTTGTGGAGGGAATTAATGCAATAGAGCACACTAAGTTTGAAATTTTATAAATGAAAGAAAAAATTTTCATTTGAAACTATTGTGCATTAAAACTTTTGAATCTCCCATTGAAGGTAGAATTAGAAAGTTGTAAAGCACAATGTAATTGATTTTTTGGAAGCCATTGTTGAAGTGTTTAAATCCTTAAAGATTGAGAAAAGTAAGAGAAGATTGAGGAGTTGTGAAAAAAATTAGGTTACAGAGACATTTGACCACCATTAATGTAGAGGTCAATCTTGAAGCATCAAAACAAGTGGTTTTGGGAGAATTAATCTCCCACAGCTGAATCAAAGGGGTTTCATGCTTGTCATGTGACAGAAGGTGAAGGAGACCAAAACATAAAAATGGGTTAGCAGTGATGGATAACACATTACAACATTTATGGTTGAGGAGAAAGAAGGGTAAGTAGTTAACAACCTTATTGAGGGAGAGGTAGAAAGGTTGAATACAACATTTATTATTGAGGAAGAAGACATCACAATAACAAGGGTTGAAGAGGAAGGACCATACACTGAAAGTGCAAGAGAAAGAAAAGACCTTGGAACGATGCTACATAAATGAGTAAAGAAGACAACCTTTGTAGATTCCTCCACCCAAATTCTCTTCTCATAAATGTAATATCCTTCGAGACTATTACACATGAAAGATTGGGAAATTAAGATTGCGAGTTGTTAGATTTTGGATTACAACCATAGGGCCCTAGACATGACTATGAGTTGTCAGAAGATAACATGGTATAAATAGACATAAAGGCAACAAATGGAGGAATAATATTTGATGACTTGCTCAAAGTGCTATAGGAGGTTGGGGTTTTGCACCTATATGAGCTTTTGTACTTTATAAAAACCAAGGATTTAGTAATACTTTTTATTTTGCACATTCATGGGGATTACTTCTACTTTTTTAAGGTGAAGGATAATAATCACTCCCACCCGTATCAACAAGGTGACTGGATTGGTATGCACAGGTGAAGATCTTGTATCATCCCTAGATAATAATGAAGGGATTGATCATATAGCACAAGATTTTCATTATAATAGAGGATCACACACCTTCCCAATTATGAACATCATAAATCCCACAACTAGAGTGGTTGCACGTCTTTTCAACACAAATTTGGCTGGTGGTAAATAAACTTTTGTATATTGCGCATCTTATGGCCTAAGGGACTCATTTCAACCTTTCACAATATATCACTGAAGCTATTTGGAGAATGCACACAAGTCTAGAGATGTGTGACATTTTGGTCTTGTTTGTGTTCGATTAAATTGGTATGCTAAATGGCATATAAAGGGTGATATGGGAATTCCTCGTAGAACATAAGTCCCTGAGAATGATTGGCGCGTCATGAGGTGAGTGTCCACATGTTGAGGTCATTTTTCCCTCGTGTCTCGACAAGTATAAATAAGACCACCTCTATCAAATTAAAATGTACAAGAAGAGAGGATGACAGACGGAGGCACTTCCACTCAGTCCCCAATTTCATTAACTTGGAGGATCCCACACGAACCTAATTTCATGCACCTCAAGGGAAAGAGTGATCAAAAATCATACCTCTGGGAAAAAATGGAGCCTTATAGCATGACAATGAGGATGTGAAGAGAAATATCTTATACTCAAGATCCTAACTTTGAGGTTCCAAATAGTTACTTGCATGAGCCCCATTCTAAGGATTTTGAAAGCATGGAAATAGTTATTGTTGAACCTTTTCAGATGAAAAAAATGTTGATAAAGACAATCGTTGAAATGAAATGAAAATTTTTAACGTCCACGAGGCTAAAAATAGTCTATGAGACGATAAATCAATGTCTTTTATTTTTATCATTTCTGATCTTCTTTTCTTAATTTTGATGATGAAACCCCCATTTTAGCTATCAACTATTCACTGAACATAACCTGTAATGAAAAAGTCGTGATATTGATTGCATATCTTGAACAAATGTCATTATAAAAATTTCATTCAATAATAAAGTGTTTTTTTCATTCCACTACCCCATCAGAACAAAAGATGCAGAGTCTCTCTTCCTATTTTTCTTTAGGCCTTTTCCATCTACCTGTTTCACATCTAACCCGATGGGAGTTAGTCCTTAATTGAGCTATGAGAATCTTAGCTCTCTAAGGGATGATGGCCCCTATGTAGGCCTTTTGTTGATGATCACATGTATAGCTAAATTCTTCAAGGTAGTCTCTTTTTTTCCTCCCTCTTTTATCCCACATAGCTTTGTGGACCTTATCTATTACAAATGCTTTTATTTCTTTATTGTCTTTGGGCCATGTATTCCATTCAATATTCCATATTTTCATCCACTTGATGTTTTGATTCATCCACGACCTTTTTCTCTTGCATAATGGATCTTTGAAGACTATGTTGGGCCATCTCCTTGCTGTCATATGTTCAATTTTGTTGAGGTATCTTAGAAGTCGAATCATAGCATAAACTTTGATTGGAACTATACATGTTTCATCTAAAAGAATCTCATAAGGTACAAAAAGTTTCAACTTGAACTTGCTTGTGATCATATGCTTTTGAATTCTCTCAACTTGTTTCCATTTTGATAATAGTATGGTAAGTGCAGGAAGTTGATGGACAAATATAGGGTCATCCGTGGACATCATATTGCAAAAAACAGCAAAATCTCAACTTGTAGGGATTATTAGCTATACGCGCACTCTAAATTAGAAAAATTTATATAAATATGAATCGTAGCATTCGGAATCTAGTTTCTAAAATACTATTTTTTTAAAAAACGGACAAGTTTAGCTATATTAAACACTTAAAATTATATGACTTAGTTTTTTTTTTTTTGAAAAAACTTATAAGATTGTAGTCCGTTTGCCCGCATTTTGGATGACCAAATCTTGTTATTTTTTTTTTCCTTTGGTGAAATGTTAGATGTAGTTGTCTATCTTGGGATGGATTTTATTTTGTATTTTTTTTAGCAATATTTTTTTTTATGATTTTTTCCGTGAAAGTGGTCTGAAAATATTTAGAAAACGGAGCGCTTTCCGTTTGCCCACCATAACTATATCAAAAAATATCGAAATCAAATATATATTTTTTTAACGTGTATAGAATTTGTCCATGCTTGGGATGGTATAAGTTTTATCATATTTTGATAAGCGAAACAAAAGTTACAGTCTTAAACGTAGACATGAACATTCACGGAAAAAATGTCTTAAAGACCTATTGTTAGTAAAAAATTATAAAATGATATTTATCTTATTCTATTCACTTTAAAATCAATATTTCTACGAAGCTAAGAGTCTCCCCTACGCGATGGCACCATTTTTGTGAAATGTTTTCAGTGTTTTAGCATGGTTCAAGTATTTGGAAGAGCAGATTTGAGGTTTTTTGACCTTTTACACTTCATAATGACCTTCCATAGCTTTGGTTGGGGAAAAACAAAGATTTTCCGAGGCTTAGGTTCGGCAGATAGATCCGCGATCGTGGTTTATAAAGCGTGATCGTGGTTTTTTTAACACAAACCGCGAGCGCGCTTTATAAACCACGATCGCGGTTTATAAAGCGCGCTCGCGGTTCATAAATCATATTTACACACATCCCAATGTCTGAATTACCATGTGATTTTTACTCTCTGACCTTACCGTATGAATTACTGTGAAATTCTATCTTTTTCTACACGTTTTTCTTATCACCGGAAGCAAAACATCATGGGAGACAAAAACGAAGTCTAATAAGGAAGTTATTAAGTAAAAAAACACCAAACGAATTAGAGGCCAACAAAATTCAAAATGCTGAGCGAATGCGGAAACTTCGTGAATCAAGAAGAGGTTCATCTTCAACCCCAACTATTGTAAGCAATGAAGAACTAGGTAATGTTTCTACTGTCAATGTTGAAGTTGAATTAAATACTCATGATGAAGATGTTTTTACTGTCAATGTTGAAGAAGAATTAAATACTCATGATGTAGCAAATGTTGAAATTGAAGGAGACAATGAAAATGTGAATAAGGAAATTCATGTTGAAACTGTAGACAAGCAAAATTTGACAAAAACACCTCCTAGGATTTTACGTAAGAAACCTAATTTTTTTATTGAAATTGATGAAAACATTTTGAAACCAATGTCTGACAAACTTTCTGAATGACAAATCAGAAGAAAAGCCACTGAAATTTGGGATAATCATTTTGAAATTTTAAATGATTCCCAAAGATGTCAGTTGTTGGTTAGTTTGATGAAATTGATTAAAATGAGACCTACATTAAACACCTTAGGATTGACAACATCTAATATACGTGGTCAAACCTCTACAATTGTTGAAAACCTTCATGATGCATATCACACTGTTGGTGTCAAGAGACGCACTAGGGATAGTAATATTGTGCGTCGTGTACTTGCTACTAGTGTTGTAAGTGAATCAATAAAAAAACAACGTTTGATTACGCAAACAAGTCGAATGTTGCAAGTTAATCGAAAAACTCTAATGAAAGCAATTGAAAGACGTAATATCCTTCAATCACTCAATAATGCTGATTTTTGGGCATTTTCTGCTAGAGCACCGCGTAAGGACAAAAATAATTCTGATGCTATAAGAGAAGTTATTAAATTTTGGCATGATAACACTAGAGTTTCACCTAATACAAGAGATGTTATAAAACGGAGAGTTGGTTCTACTAATCGTGAACCACATCCAAAGCATTTCTTAGATATGACTCAAACTCAATTTTTTCGTAAGTTTGAACAAGAGAATCTGGAAATTAAAATTAGTCAACATTTTTTTGAAATGTTGAAACCATTCTATGTGAAAATCAACCACGCTCGCACCACTTGTTTGTAGGCAACATGTTGAATTTGCGATGCATTATGCTAAATTTTTACGTATTCATTCTAATTTTCATTCTGAAACTATGTTATCGGAATGTGGTGTTCAAGTTCCACCAATATCTTCCAGGGATTTCATTCCTACTATATTTTGTGAAAAAGAAGTTGGACAATTTTTTTATAGTCAGGATTGTTTAGATGGAAGTTGTAGTACATGCGACGGATTACCTAAATTGGAAAGTTACATCCATGAGCAAATTGAAGGTACAATAGGACATAATTTAGTTGAGTTTGATAAATATAAATCAGTTGCATACCAGTTGAAAGATGGAAAAGAGTCTAAACGGTGTGAGCTAGTTACAGAACAAATGCCCATTTTCTAATTTTTGAGAAAATTTAAGGATGAAATTGTTTATGAGTATGCGAGGCATACACATAGAGCTCGATGGTTGGATGAACAGTTCAAGCTATGCAAAGACACATTTCCTATTGGTACTATTGTTTCAGTGGTTGATTTTGTAGAGAATTACACATTGCAACCACAAATGGAGGTTCAATCGCAATATTACAACTCAGTACAAGTTGCCATTTTTGTGCATATAGCATTTCTACATTCTCCTGACAGTACAGAGAATGATCAATTTTTTTAAGAGAGTACCACTTTTATATCAGTGATGATCGTACTCATTCTACTGAATTTGTGCAAGGGTGTTTCCAGTTATTTTATGGAAACTTGTCTGATAGGGACATCCACTTCAAACAACATTATATATGGTCAGATAATTACACGTCTCAGTTTAAGAATGCACGAATGTTTTATTGGATGAGCAGAATGCACGTCAAGATGGGTGTGCAACATATTTGGAGTTTCACTGAGGCTGGACATGGAAAAGGAGAGCATGACGGTGCAGGGGCATGTGTGAAAAGAGCTCTTGCAAGAGAAGAGTTGAAGTACAAAGATGGTGCTAAATTAAAAGATGCAAAGAGCATAGTGGAATGGTGTACTGACAACATGGCCCGAGGTTCTCAAGAAAATTCCATAGTTCACAGATATTTTTGGTTGATAGAGGAACAACATATTGCTAACTACGAGGATTGTATGACACTCACTGGGTCCAGTGATATGCACTCATTTTGTAGCTCAGACGCTACTTCGTGGGCCGTATGGACAAGAAAGTTGACATGTTTTTGTGCATCTTGTATCGAATTTGTCACTGCTGAGTGTGATTCACAAGAATGGGTGGAAGGATGGATTTGTAGGCCTCTAACTCCGCTTCCTAGTTATCAACCTCCACAAGCATTACGACTTGTTTCTGCAGATGAAGTTACAACATCCAAGGACTTTGACGAAATTTTGATTTTGGTGCGACAAGGTATTTATGGTTATTTATTTAATTTTTGTATTGAGTTATGTCCATTGAAATTTTAATATGTAATTTAAATTTGAGTTGTTCAACCAAGTTGTTTTTTTGTAGGACATGTGTTTGCAGTAATTGCGACAGAAGACAATGAAGAAGGAACAGACTATTTCTTATGTCGTTGCATCGAGGAAAGAAAGAAGTTGACTTCTCCTATTATAGATGGCGAAGATATTGAGTATCCTACAGGGTCAGTGGTAGTTACTGGAACTTGGCTTCGACGGTATCCATTAAAAAACTCCTCTGTTTGGGTGTTTGAAGACTTTGAGACACACAGGAAAATACTCTTATATTCACATCTAGTTCTAGCGACAAATATTCAGCTGTATAGATATCGAGGAAGGCCTAATAACAAGATTCTTTGGAAGGTTCGAGAGTCAGATCATGAAGCAATCTTGTCTGCTATTCAGAGTAGATCCGATCCTGATGGTTCATTGGAATGAATTTACAATGCTCATGTCTGGTATATATAATTTCTTTTCAATATATATATAAATATATGTATATATAAATTTTTAGTTTAAAGATCTAGATTTAAGTTTGAATATATTTTATTTTAAATTTGTGTATTTTGTATATATAGATAGTATATGGTTTTGATTTGAAACTTAAATTTCTTTGACTAACACTTTTATGTTTAGGTTAGTGGTGCCAGAAAAGCTTCCACCTTCATGTGGTTGGCACTGTTAGTAGAGAATTTTAAATTCTCGAAGCTAAGAGAAGCTTTCATTGTTTGAAAAAGTTGTAAATTTTGAAAATGTTGTAAATTTTGAAAAAGTTGTAAATTTTGAAAATGTTGTAAATTTTGAAAACGAAAGTGTTTGACCATACCTACGCGTGTGCATTTTGAAAAAGTTGAGAGAGGATATTTAGAGGGTCCCTATGCTGAGGTGTTGATTTTTAGGTGCCATGGAGTCCGAGTAGTCACCCGTCAAAGTTGAAAATTTTGTCTCAGGGCTCTAAAGGGACTACACCCGAACGAAGTAGCCTGGAAGCAATTTGTCACACACCAAAAAAACCTCCTTTGAAAACGTAGTCACTCCTCGACCCAATTTGCAAAATATGTTTGACAAGACACAGCTCCAACACTACGCGTTTGTAGGGCACAAGAGCGAAATGAGAAGGAAAAAACTGAGAGAGGATTTTGTAGAGGGTCCCTACGCTGAGGTGTCAGATCAGACGAGCCATCTCTAGGTGCCACGGAGTCCGAGTAGTCACCCGTTGAAGTTGAACGATATTTTGGTCTCAGGGCTCTTAAGGGACTACGCCTGAACGAAGTAGCCCAGAAGCAACGACCTTGTCACGCACCAAAACACCACCTCCTCTAGCATTCACCTGGCCACCCGGATGTGCCGACGTAGTTGGTTCGGTGCCACGACCCACCGTTTACAAAATATAGCGTTTGACAACCAATCACTGGCTCCAACTGCACTATTTCACGCGTTTGCAAACAATAGGGCAGCGAGAGCACCGAAATGAGAAGGAAAAAACTGAGAGAGGATTTTGTAGAGGGTCCCTACGCTGAGGTGTTGGATTAGACGAGCCATCTCTAGGTGCCACGGAGTCTGAGTAGTCACCCGTCGAAGTTGAACGATATTTTGGTCTCAGGGCTCTTAAGGGACTACGCCCGAATGAAGTAGCCCGGAAGCAACGACCTTGTCGCACCAAAACACCACCTCCTCTAGAGTTTACCTGGCCACTTGGATGTGCTGGCACTGTCAGTTTGGTGCCATGACCCACCGTTTGCAAAATATAGCGTTTGACAACCAATCACTGGCTCCAACTGCACTATTTCACGCGTTTGCAAACAATAGGGCAGCGAGAGCACCGAAATGAGAAGGAAAAAACTGAGAGAGGATTTTGTAGAGGGTCCCTATGCCAAGGTTTCAGATTAGATGAGCTGTCTCTAGGTGCCACGGAGTCTGAGTAGTCACCCGTCGAAGTTGAACGATATTTTGGTCTCAGGGCTCTTAAGGGACTACGCCCGAACGAAGTAGCCCGGAAGCAACGACCTTGTCGCGCACTGAAACACCACCTCCTCTAGCATTCACCTGGCCACCCAGATGTGCCAGCATAGTTGGTTTGGTGCCACGACCCACCGTTTACAAAATATAGCGTTTGACAACCAATCACTGGCTCCAACTGCACTATTTCACGCGTTTGCAAACAATAGGGCAGCGAGAGCACCGAAATGAGAAGGAAAAAACTGAGAGAGGATTTTGTAGAGGGTCCCTACACCAAGGTTTTGGATTAGACGAGCCATCTCTAGGTGCCACGGAGTCTGAGTAGTCACCCGTCGAAGTTGAACGATATTTTGGTCTCAGGGCTCTTAAGGGACTACGCCCGAACGAAGTAGCCCGGAAGCAACGACCTTGTCGTGCACCAAAACACCACCTCCTCTAGCATTCACCTAGCCACCCAGACATGCCAGCATAGTCAGTTTGGTGCCATGACCCACCGTTTGCAAAATATAGCGTTTGACAACCAATCACTGGCTCCAACTGCACTATTTCACGCGTTTGCAAACAATAGGGCAGCGAGAGCACCGAAATGAGAAGGAAAAAACTGAGAGAGGATTTTGTAGAGGGTCCCTACACTGAGGTGTCAGATTAGATGAGCCATCTCTAGGTGCCATGGAGTCCGAGTAGTCACCCGTCGAAGTTGAACGATATTTTGGTCTCAGGGCTCTTAAGGGACTACGCCCGAACAAAGTAGCCCGGAAGAAGCAACCAAAACACTTCCTCTAGCGCCACATAGACATGCTGGTCAGTTTGGTGCCATGACCCACCGTTTGCAAAATATAGTGTTTGACAACCTCACTGGCTCCAACTGCACTATTTCACGCGTTTGCAAACAATAGGGCAGCGAGAGCACCGAAATGAGAAGGAAAAAACTGAGAGAGGATTTTGTAGAGGGTCCCTATGCTGAGGTGTCAGATCAGATGAGCCATCTCTAGGTGCCACAGAGTCCGAGTAGTCACCCGTCGAAGTTGAATGATATTTTGGTCTCAGGGCTCTTAAGGGACTACGCCCGAACGAAGTAGCCTGGAAGCAACGAGTCGCGCACCGAAACACCACCTCCTCTAGGTTCACCTGCCACCTAGATGTGCTGGCGTAGTCGGTTTGGTGCCACGACGTCCTGAGGCATGACTTCTCACTCCTCGCCTCCGTTCATTTCCTAGGACTCAAAACATTCAATTTGTCACTTGTTTACCTTCCATCTCTCTTGTTCTCTTTGGACTTGCCTCTGTCCTCTTAGACCTGCTTCATCACTGTCCTTGCTTTTCTCTCTTGAGCTATGTTGTTGTGGTGATCTCTCTCCATCCTCTGCTGCCCCAGCTATGTGCTTACATGCTCATTATTTTTGCATTGTAATAGGATTCTTCATCACATATCACTAGACACAGAATTAGGAGTATAAGTACAAATCATCAAACAATTAAGGGAACACATGTGTGAGGACCTTTTATTCATAAGTGCCATCATTGATTGCATGAGATTAATCATCTCTGCCTCAAATTGAAGCAATGTCTCCCATCTGAAACTTCAACCCCCCAGTCCAACAAGCAAGATCAAGCATTCATACTGCAAAGAAGGACATGTGACCATTGGGTGAGCATGATCCTTGAAAAAGGGAACATGATCTATTTCCTGAGATTATCTCTTTGTTTAGATTGTTCTTGGTCATATTTTTGAAAATCAATAGGAATAGAGTTGAGATCAAGAAAGAGAAATTCCATTGGGAAAATAATCTCCCATTTGCGAGTGAGATGAATAATTTTGATTCTCATTCCTTGGTGAGCTCAGGTGTGTTTTCATCTGACTCAGAGAACTTGTATGACATTTTGTCCCATACCATCACCTAGAGGTTTGAAGCTCTAAAAGAAGCCATTTCTGATTTTGAATCCCATGAGGAGAATGTATCAAAATTTTTGGAAGATCTTGGCACAAGAATGCATGAGCTTGGTACTCCTCTCAGGGAGAATAATTCCACATGAAGAATCTTCAGGATTCAAAGTTTAAGAATTGGTTCAAGAAAATTATGACCCTTTCCTTCAATAGTCAATAAGTTTTAGTTCAGCCCTTGTAGAGATCATAGGTTATATCTCTAGAATCCTATAAAGAGTTAAATGAAAAATATTTTAGTCAATGTGGAAATATCAATGCCATTCCTGAGAATTGACTCAACACATTGGAGCATGTGAACATCTTGGAAGATGAGAAAGTTTCATTTGTAGTTTCCAGATTCAACAAGATGGTCTATGGAAAAGCCTCATCATTCAAGATCTTCCGCGGAGGAAGACATGAGTTGATTCTTCATTAGAGGAGGATTCTTCATGCGATGGGTGGAACCTAAGAATACTAATAAGGGCTTACTATCAAATTTTTACCCAAGTTTCAACTTGGGACATCAGAATGCACCACCACATGAAATCTCTCCCTTTCGTCACTTAAGGCTTGTAACATTCTCACTAGGTATTCAATTCCTCAGCACCCCAACTTGATTATGTTGCCCCCTCTCATGAATACTTAACCCCTTCTCACATTATCACCCCTTTAAGTCCCTTTGTCACTTAAGGCTTGTAACCCTACCCTGTCATGCCATGTAACCCGGGTTAATCCAGAATGGTCAAGGATGAGTTAGAAGGTGAGTTAGCTAGGTTAATGTTAAGAGGTGAGTATAAACATACACTTAGCCATTTTTTTAATCCCTTTTTAAAATATTTCCTTTTCCTTCATTGTTGCTAGTATATTTAGTTATGCTACTAAATTTTCAAGAAACCCTATTGCAAAAATCACATTTTTGCTCATATCTCCTTCATTTTTGCTCCATTTCCCCTGCAATTTTGCCCGTAACTTCTACTCATGAACTCCTTGAAGATGATCTAAAAATATTTTCCATTGGTACCCTAATTTTTTATAGCATCCCATTTAAAATTTCAGAGAAAAAACTTGCCTTTTTAGATCCTTGCAATTCTAGAGATCGAAAACACTTGAAATTTGAAGCAGGAAACCATATGAAAATACCTAATCTAATGAAAAAATTTCATCTCAATCCAAATACAAGAAGACATGATTAAATATTTAAATCAAACATGTACATATCAGAGAACTAATTTAAATGGTTATGAAAACATACATAGAAGGATATCATACATGCAATGAAATCAAATCAAACATATATAGTTCAGATTTATCATTATGAAAACCAACACACATGGATATATAAGAATCAAACAAAGTGTGCTCCAGATGCACGTCTCTGAAAATATATATGTATAAGTTCATAATGTATGTGTACATCTCGAACTAAGTGTGTCATAATGTACATATGGGACCACATGCGGTCGCAAAAGGCTATATATATACAATGGACTATATGAAGAAACATGTTCACTAGGACCAGATGGCCCATATATATATCTATGTACATCCAGGTGGACTATGAATCTACTCATGAAACATCTTCCCTCTCTTCGCCCTGCTAGAAGTAGCACGTCCACGACCTGGGGATGTAGTGGAGGGAGATGCCACTACGGATTTCATCCGTGTGGTCCTAGGTGTCTCTAAGCATGCCTGCAACCTAACCTGCACATTCATAAACAACAAGTTTTTAACACCCAAAATTTTAAAATACATTCAAAATTTAGAAACTTGTACAATTTAGTTAAAATGCATGTGAAATCTTACCGCAATGTCATGATCCCTATCAATTTGTTGTTGACGCATCGCAGGGACAACAATAGACTCACGAGGGGTAAGCTACATACAAATAATTAATTTTCAAATTAAATATTTCACATATACATACAAAATTTGATATTGTAGATTTAAGTAATAAGAAATAATGAACCTCCAAAATTTAACAAATTTAAAAAATTGTACCTCAGTTAGTGGATCTGCAGATGCTATGGCAGTATCTACAGCAGCCTCCACAGTCTGCATATATGGAGGAGTCTCTCTAGCAGTCATAAGCTATACAAAAAACATGTACAAATCAATATTAAAATCTACATGACTGTGCACCACATAACAGAGGTCCAAAGCATGTAATCCACGTGAACTTCCAGTAATTAGAAACAAAGTGTAAAGAGATTTACTAACCTGCGTAAAACTCATGTGAGGCGTGCCAGTAGCCTCAGTTCCCTGAGCAGATGATGACCCGCCAGGCTCCTGTGTATAAAAGAGAAAAATATTAATATGTACAACATACACGTGAAACATTATAATAATAATCTAGTGCAATCAAATGAAATTAAAAATGTAAGTTTTTACAACTTGAAACTTACGTTTGAAACACGCCCAGCTGCAGTAGCTAGCATGTCGACGCCAGATGTTTCCTTCACCGGCTCTTGCTATTTAAAATAAAATAAAAAATTAGTTTTTTACATGTATGTACATGACGTACAATCAAATATATATATATATATATATATATATATATATATATATTAATATCTCAAACATGTGAATTAAACTATTGTATATATATATTATTTAAATTTATTTGAAATTTACCTGTGAAAGACCAATATCAGTGGCACCAGTTCCAAAAACATTCCCCAGCATCTCATCTATAGAAAAGAAATCCTGTGAACCAGCAAATGATGTCTCACCCTGCAGTGCATACGGCACCACATGATCCACAGTGGTGTGGTGCGCTAGAACTGGCACCTCCACCAACATCACCAGATGCAATCTGGTCACTATGTTGGGTCAGAGTGTCAGTGAGCTCCCTCAATGCATGCAATGTATCAATCTCCACAACCTCCTTCACTGTAGGAGGGATAACTGAAGGCAGTGGGGGTTTTGGGGCATGGGGGATCCTAGGTTGACCTATGTGTGCACCAGGTCTACTCTGTGCAGAGCCACCTCCTCGACCAAAAAAGTCAGAAAAGTCAAAATAATTCGGGACCTCATTGAGCACGAACTCGCAATATAATTTCTTCAAAAAATAAAGAGGAACCTCATTGTTGTTGCATGGTGGATAATCAAAAACCATCCACCATCGGTCCCAAAAATTGTTTTTGATTCAGTCATCGTGGCACCAATGGATTGGGAACCGTTTGCAAGTAACTGCGGGGGGGGGGCATTGGTTCTAGGGTCGGTAAATAATGCACAAATGAGGTCTTTTCCAATTTTTTTGTCTTTTACGGCCGCATGGGATAGTTTATCCGCATACCACCGCCTACAGTCACCTCTAAAGGTGTTCCATCTATGTATTTGGTTGGTTGCGGACTCGACTTCGCCAATCAATGTTTGCAATGTATTGGCTAAAGTCATGCGGGATGGATTTGTAGCATGATTTTGTCTTATAGTTTGAATTAGGTTCTCAATGACAATTTTATTTTCTTGGATTCTTCCAATGATATTATCTTGTGTTCCTGCTGGCTCAGTGGGGACAGAAGGAGCCACAGGAGGCGGATCTATGTTTGGAGGAGGGTTTTGGGTTTTTGAGGAATGCTCGGTGGGTTTTGAGGAATGTTTTGACGGTTTGCATGATTTCGAGCTTGCCGACCAACTGATAAAACAAGAAAATTGTATACATAAACAAACATTTCAAAAAACCCATGAAAATGCAAAAAAAAAACCTAAAATGCAAAAAAATGATTAAAATCGGGGACTTACCTCCTTGTCTTGGTGGCATGGTTGAATCTATCGCTATCCAGAAGTCCGATGAGAAATTTTGAGGTGGTATTCAAAGCTCGAGTGAAAAACGTCTAGGAAAAATCACGGTTTGAAATGAAAAATGGGGAAAATAAGGAGTCGCGGGACTGCTAATTTTTGTCTCAGAGTTCCACGATCGCGGTTTATAACCGCACTCACGGTTCTAAACTGCGATCGCAGTTTTAGGTTCGGTAATTACCGAACCTGGAATTCAGGAACCGTGATCGCGGTTCCTTTATTTCGGGTTTTTATGTCCATGGAATTGTCCACCAACTTTGTGCACTTACCCATAAGGTCATCAACATATAGAAGAAGTCTTATAACATATTTACCTAACCGGAAAATTATAGAAGAAATGACAAGGAAAATTATGATGAATAGTGTGGAACTAAGAAAATAGACTAGTACCTCAAGATCATGGAGAAGGAGATCACGGTTGAGAACAAAAAGTGAATTAAAAATGAACACAAGTATAGGGATACAATCTCAAAGGATTTAAGATTATGTTGTTGCATCCTCAAGGAGGTTTTGTACCTAGTAGTTGGAGTGAGCCTCGACTAGATGGGCATGATGGGAAAATTAGAAGTCTTAGTTGACCTCCTCTTAAAAATACAAAATATGATGGGGGTGTGAAAATGAGGCAAGTTGAGTAGGCCATGTATGATAAGGCTAAGGCCAAGTGTGTGAGGGATTAGGAAACACACTAAATGAGAATGCCATCACTATAGAAAAATATTCTTGAGCTTTATGTGTTGAGATAAAAATATCAAGTTGCACATCTACCCTAAACAAAAAAAATAAAAGGCCTTAGGCATGCAATTTTATACTGTTAAGGACAAGGCTAACCAAACAAAGTTGTTACAAGAAGTGGATGAGATGGGGAAACCTATAAGATCTTAGAAAAAATAACTCATGCTAAGTCTCGCTGAGATTCAAATAAAAACACTTGATGAGGAGAGCCAACTTAAAGAGGTTAGCAAGGAAGTAGGCGAACATGAGCACGCTGAAGAAAAAATAAAACGAACCTCAAAATGATGTTAAGGCATCAAAAGGGCTCTACGTGAAGGTTGATGGCGTGAGTGAAACCATTCAAATTGCATTGACATGGTGGCATAATTTTTAGGATCAACTACACATGGAGGTGCTGGAAATTTTTGAAGGTGAAGTAACAAAAGGTTTACCCAAGTATGGCTACTGAGCTAGTGTAGGGTGATGTTTAACCCATTTTTAGCTAAGTACAATACATTTTTGGTGAAGTAAAAGTATTTTCACCTAACTATTTGGACACAATACATGGTTGATGGGTAAGGCATGACAATTGGTGACATATTGGTTTTGAGCCGGCACATGAGGATCAGAAGAAAGGTTAACAATTGGAGCATGGGAGAGTCATGAGGGAATAAGACATTGCACATGTGAGGCCATGTTGATGATGAATGCACCTAGTGCACACGAATCAAACATAGTTGGAACATAAAATGCACATAAGAAATGACCAAGCCATGAGTATGTAGCAAGCATGGAATCTAGACAACAATTTAGAACCAGTCATGTGTAAGACCCGTAGATAGTGGAAATGCATTGGAATTTGACAAAGGGATTATGTGATAAGTGGGGTGTATGGGGAGGGTATTTCAAATAGGTCAAGCAATAAAAAATAAGGACCATGAGGTGGTGTTAGGATCTAGGATGGCTAAGGAAGTTATTGAGTGCAATCTAAAAATGTAGGGAAATATGAGTGTTAATATAGGCACATGTGTTGCAAACAAAGTGGATAGTTAATTAGTTATGTCATGGAGTGTGTAGTTATTGTTGAAAGATAGTGAAGGGAAATTCCATATCAATATATATACCCCCACTTTTTAGTGTATTAGGGTAGGGGTTAATAGTTCAAAGTTCATTAGTGTAAGAGCTCAAAATTGGTTAATTATTGTTGTACTTGTCTTATGAAGGCATTATTACTATTCATGAGCTATATTCATCAAAGTTAGTGACTGAACCTTTGTAATGGACTTGAGTAATAAGATATGACCATTTTTGTTATCTTCATTTGTTTTTATGTGTTATGATTTAGTATTATACATGTTCATGAGAGATGATTATCTTATGTGTGAACATTTCATCTGTGTAATAATCACAATGCAACTAAAACCGAAACAAACCAAACCCCTCTCGTGACTCGAGTGAGCACACAAGGTTTACCGTCTTGTGTTATATGTATGTGCGAGAGATTTCATTGTACTAAGGTGTGTGACATGACACTCCTGACCCGTGCATGTACTTTATTGGTCACAGAATTAATAAAACTCAATTATGATATGCGGTGATAGTGATCTAAGAGTGTACACAAAGGATGTTGTCAAGTTTTGCTAAAAAATTGGATGTTTGGTTCTAAGTAGAGGACAAAGTTGCATGTCTTTGAAAAATTTACTTACATGAAATTGTCTTATATGGATGAATTTTCTTCCATGGCTCTAATCAAGATATCACTTATGGAACTATATTCCTCTATATATTTATCTTTGCTTTCTTTGGTTAAATTTTTTTAACATAATTATGCAATTGATTAGGGCTTCTTCTTTATTTGGGGACCTTAAAAAAGGGTTAGCATTTTTGGGTTGTGTCGCACCCACAACACCTACATAGAAATACTCCAAAGAGGCACCAAACCCTTTAATTTCCCCATCTGATGTATTTGTGCAAGATGTATACCACAATGTGTTTGGCAGTGAAGATCCTAATTAGGACCTCCAAAACTCGACAATGATCTATGGTATGTAAGATGTAGTCTTGTGAATTATCCTAGGGAAGATGCATGTGATGTATGCAGTATTACAGCTCTCTAATTATGCTTAAGAAACTAATATAACAATTGGATGCTTTGTTGTGATCTCCTAAGTAACACATATATGTAAAAGATGAGGCCCCTAGTATGGGTTATGCAAATATACTTTTACAAGTGATTGTTATGACAATATTTCCCATTCAAATGATACTAGGAAAACTAGGGTAACTCGTGATCTTGAAAATGTGATCGTTAGAGATTATGAGGATAATTGTATTTGCCTCAAGACAAATTCAAACAAGCCAATTTATTGTTCATGGATTACTTTGTCTAAGTATAGTGCACAATAGAAACTATTAGTTGGATATGGTGGCAAGATGTTCAAAGATGTGTTCTATTTTCTTATAAAGAACATTTGACCGGTTAGTGATGGATAACAAGTGTAATATAGTGGACGATAACATTAATTTAGCTAGGAAAGTGTAGGAGTTACTTAATTAAGCGCCCAATTATTTGTGGACTAAGATGAATGCCAAGTTTTCAATAGTTGTAAAACCATATTTAGGCATCTCCATCAAGAAGATAGGTTTAATAATGTTTACAAAAGAAATGGAGTATGAAACCATTAACAATTAGTCACAATTTAGGTCCTAAAAGGGAAATATATAAAACCCTAAAATGATTAAATGAAACCTAGGTTTGTGTTCAATATCATTTATACATGTTCTCATATATGGGAAACCATAAAGGTAGCTGTCCAAGGAAAGAAAGTGTGAATCAAAACCCTAACAATTAGAATTTGGTCCATAAATAAGGTCCCAAAAGGAAAATATGTGAAACCCTAAGGTTGGTGCTCATTACAATATGCGGCTCATTAACAAGTCTTATCTATTCTAAACACAATGGGAAAAATCAGACACTAAAGTGTAGGAAATAAAAGAGATAATATTTAACATTTGAAAAGGGTAAATTTAAATTTAAATTAAGAGGGAGTGAGTGTACAAGAGTGTGAGTAATACCCTATCTAAAAATCATACTTAAATTGAATGACAATGAACTCACAATGCTCAAGAAGTTCTCAAGAACGACTCATAAATTGACTCAGAAAATTTGGTAACTTGAAAATATGGCTAGTATATTCTCTATGAGGAAATGATCATGGACACTAATTTTTTTCCTACTTCACCAAATTTTCCCTCAATTAATTGTTTACACACGAAATTTGACCTATTATTTGGTCTATCTCTACTCTACAAAAGCATATTTGTGTGATTATGTGTGAAACTCCTAATGTTACTTCTCCCTTAAAAACCATAATAAATAAAATTAAGGAAGCATGAAGAAATACCTAAACTAGCCTCAAACCCATTCTTTCAATATAAATCCAGTGAGAGCATTGTAGTACATATATGTGTGAATTAAATCTTATGCAGTTCTATGCATTCTTGCATCCCTTGTGAATGAAATGTTGGTCGTCCCCTTTTCCTATATGGTCAAACAATATAATAATATGATCCTTCTCTTGGCACAAGACACTTGGCCATGAAAACTTTGAATAAGCATAGACTTTAAATTTGGATTGGAGGTTCTTAGAATATTGTAATGTACTTTGGAGTGTTTTAGGATGTGCATGTCTCAAGTAGTAATGATATTAAAGGATTTTTTCATAAATTACTTCTTTAAATGACCTATAGTGATTTCTATATATATGTGTCTCCAGGTGAATTTCTTGCGTAAGCAGAGCCCAAAATTCAAATATAAGTTGACCTCAAAATTTGCCAAATGGAATAAAACAATCATTTGATAGACGACCATTTTAACTACTAAATTGGTCTTAGAATAGTTTCGGTGCTCCTCCTCAAATATATGGTAAATGATCATAATGGAGAAATGTGAGTCTACAAAGATGTGATGAATATCCTAAGAAAAATGTAAATTATCATTGGAGTGTATAAGGAAAAATTGATGGCAATAGAAGTGTTGTTGGATCAATTAAAAGGAGGAAAATAATCTCAAGAGTTAAAAGAGTACTAATGGTCCAAGTGTCCTAATATGTGTTGAAACAGATGTTTCCAAATGCCTTATACAAAAAATTAGATGTCTAAAATATATTTATGTTTGAAGCATTATCGATCATGACCTCAAGTGATTTTTGTGCAAGCTTTCTTATAAAATCTCTTATAAGTAAATGTTTATTGTGTAAGCTATCATTTGAGATTTCACTATCATCAAACACAATCTAAAAAAATTCTCTCTTTCTTGTAATTCTACTAACAATGTTGATAAAAATATTAATTAAACGGTCATTGTAAGATTTCAGTGTTTTTCTTTGAGTGCTATGATTTGGAAGATATATTGGCTCCTTCTTAAGATGTATATTGTTGTCAATTAGAATTTGTATATTATGTTTCAAAGTTATGATGCAATTGTAGTAATAATGTCCTCGAATTATATGATGATAAAAAATGCATTTTCATCATAATTCTTAGGAAATGGTTGTGATTGATAAAACTAAAGTAATCATATTATACTCAAGCAATTTTTTGAACACATTTTTTAGACTCTCACTTAACCTTGTAAATTGTCTATGTTCCCTTTGTTGAGGTAACATGAATTTGGTTGATGGTTATTCAATATCATTGACCATGTTATTTTCATCATTCTTAGGTTGAAATGCATTCTTATTACTTCTAGCCTTGAAATTCTTTTTGTTTGGAAACTCAACACTACTAGATGTTCAATCATTTAACCCATGTTTATGCACATTTACATCTAAAAGCTTAACCTCAAAATCTCTCACAGTATGACCAAGTTTATGTATCCATTGTTTACCTTGTAGGGTGTCTTTTGAATTCTAACCCTATCTTGGGTCACTATATCTAGGGTTTCGCTTGCAACTCATTTTAAAACTTTCATTGATCCAACTTTCTCATTAGGGTGTGTCATGATGTGCTATGTAAAATGTGAAAACCTTTCAAACCTATTGCGTTCATCTAAGAAAGTTTGGTTACCATGATCTAATTCACATGTCTAAGCAATTTTTGAAACAATCATCACAATTTCATTCAAAAGAATAGGGATTCCATTTGCAATTGAAGGCACAATATTTTAAGCAACGCTAACCATTTTAAATTTCCTTGTCTTTTTCAAATAAGATCTAGAATCAACCAAAGAAATTTCAACAAATTCAATAGATTCATGAGTAATCCTACCACTTTTTCCAATTGTATGTTTGGGTCTAATCAATCTTGGTGGAATAAAAATAGATCAAATATTGAACACATGCGTTGTGCACCATGCAAGCACTTATTGCATAAAATACAACTAGGGCAATTGAATCTAGTGCAAACAATAGAATAAACCTATAAAAATTAGAAGAAGAAAAAAATATTTAAGGATCAAGACAATCCTAGAGGGGTGTAAAAGAGCAATGTTCACAAAAAGTACAATGGGAAAATGGATTTTACACTAAAAATACAAATAAATACCTTTATCAAATTTAACTAGGTATAAATATATATTGATAAATAAACCAAGCCTAATTAATTTTTCAAAACTAGAGTTAGATGGAAGGGATAAATAATTTGGCTTATTAGGAAATTAGGAGATAATAATTAGATTTTGATAATGCAACCCAAGGTTTTTAGGGCATTCAAAGAGAACCCAAAAAAATCATAACAAACAAAGCACTCTGTCCAAACCATGGTATCTAGAAAGTGCAGTCTAGACTGTGATATTCTATTCCAGAAAAAATTACTCCAAATGAAAAAAAAAACTTTAACTAGATTCACCCATTTTTACCCTCCAAAAACTCTTGTTTAATAATTCCATACGATTGATTTTTCTTCCTCTTAAACCTAATTGGGTTATATAATATCAAATTCAACACACTAATAATTACAAAAAAATTCCAACCAAGCAAATTGGTGCAATTTAGTGTGTCTCTACAATGAATTTTGATGCTTCAATGAATGCTTGATTTCTATAAATATTGGGATATGCTCAATAATTTACTTATCTTTTAGTTGAAAACTTCTTGAATACCTTGATAGTAATGAATGCTTCGATAAATAGATAGTAGATGCCTATGTGAACTAGGATGCTTGTGTGTTTATTGACAATTGAAATTCAAATTAGGACCTTATTAACATGTAAGATAACCCGCAATGTTCAAAAGATTAAAAAATAGGGAAAAGGTTCATATGGGACGAAGAAGTGGAACACTTGCCAAGACCATGCACTTCACATTCTTGGTATGCCATGAACATCGATTCCATATTTTAGACAAGTGAGAGTAGAAACCGAGGAAATGGAGAGAGGAGGTGTGATGACAACTAAAGTGTGCAACAAAATGAGTGGGGACCCCTAGAAGTCATATACAAGTCTAACTGAAACATTTATTATCTGGAAATCACCTATTTATCTACCACTTATTGAACTGAGAAAGCAAAGACTACATCTGCATAGTGCATACATAGCATAAGATGGCATAATTCTAATTTTTTCATTTGCACACAAGGGTTTCTATTAGGACGGAGTAGCATAGTCTTCTATTAGTGTTGAGGCACAAGGGCCAACCTAGGTCAAGGGATAGTTATACGCACCTTTGCGCAAAGCACTGGCAGAACTACATTAAGTCTAAAATGTAGTGCAGTGCTCAGTGATTCACAAATGGGGTGACTGCCTAGGTCAATCCAATTCAAGCATTTGCATATTTATTTTTAGAGCTAATGACTGCTTGAGTTATTTGTAGGATATCTAGGGTTTATTTGTATAGGTTTTAGGTGTGACATCTAGGGTTTTATGTGAAGTTGAAGATATCAAAGAGTGACAAATAGTGACACGCATCCAACACTGAAAATTGTAAAACACATCTACCTAGAGGTCCAAAAATGTACAGTTTGGTCCAGAACCATACCATATGGTCCTAACCTCTTTGTATGGTTCTAACCATGTGTTTACAAGTTCTAGAAACCGATTGTTCTAGATTTCAAAATTTTCCCTTTCCTAGATCAGTCATCACAGGCATCCAAGATATTTTTTAAATTAGTTAAGTACCTCTTTCCATCAGGTTTGTGTTTCAAATGGTATGTGCTTGATATGATTGATTGATTTTATGATCCAAATTGTACATATGAGTGCTTATTGTAGTGTAATATTTATAATATTATTGGAAATAAAACTAATTAAATTGACCTAAAATTTAATTAAGGGTTAAACATTTTGGTGAACCCAATTTTGATCAAACCCTTCACCTAATCTAGGATCTTCTTAGTTCTTTTTGTATTAGGCCTGCTAATCTAAATACCCTAGGACTATCTTAGGTCATATATGCATTGTTTTTTGGAGTATAGATTCTTCTTTGTGTGGCCATAGCTTGTTATAGATATTTTATAAACCATAAGGGTTATTATCCCTCTAACTAGGTCCATACTACTTTCGGTATTGTGAAACTCTCATGGTACCTCTACACTTGTTCCTATTTTCATAATTTATTTGATGGTTTCACCACTTTCTTTGCAAGTATAAGTCACAATTATGAGGCCTACTTTTATGTTTCCTATAGTAATGTTGCCCCTTTACTGATGATAGTCATGTTGATATGATATTTTTTCCTCACTCTTCTATATTACACTGATGATGACATAGTGTTCAATTATGATCAACAGGCTCATCCTATTGTGTTTCTAGATATAACACCTTGTTTTACTAATCCAATTCAATGATATTCCTCCTACACCACCTTTTTTACCACCGCAATCTATTGTGAAAGTATTAGAAGAGATATTCCCCACAATCAACTTCACTAGTGATGTTACTCTTATTTCACCTATTGCACCATCTAAAGATCTAGAAAACTCTTGTGAGACATTTTGTGTTACTACCCCTAGTCTTGAAGGTGATATAAGATACTTGGGAAAGTAATGGTGACCAACATATTCCCCCACACCTGGTGATGATCCTCTTGAGGATATAGATCATATTCATTCTAGTGATGATGAAAGTGTTTCTAGCTTACATGAATATGATATTCCTTCCATTCTTACATTGATTGATGGTATTCCTTGTACTTATGATAGTGATGTAAATTAAACCCATAGTGAATTCTATAGTGATGACATACATGATGATCCCTGCACATGCCTATTGCAAATGTTTCTACTGTGTTCTACTCCTCCTCTTGAATTCAAAAACTAATGATAGTAATTGTAACATTTATAGGCCTCTTTTACATGCTTCTACTAATGTTTCTAATGTTTCTATTGAATGTGAAAAAAATGCTACTGTTGTTGCCATTGATATTCCTAATGGTATTCTTGCATGCACTAATCATAAAATTGATTCTATATAATTACACATAGTATTATTGATTTAACTTGTGTTTCTACTTCATCTATTGAAATCAACAATTCAATGCTTGTACATCTCTTTCACTTGTAAATGATAAAGATGCATCTTCATTATATTGTTCCTACTTCTCTTAGCATAAATGAACATGTTGATGCAAATTGTTTAGCTTTATCTTCTTCTCCTAGTGTGGATAATGTGCTTATGGATAATATCCCTTTAGATCCCCAACATGAGGCCAAACCCGTAGAACCCCAAGTGTTACCTGAGGTAGCTATACATGAGATATCACATCCCATTACTTTTAAAAGAAATAATGTCCTTATGGCTACCATTAATGGTAAGGTACAACCTTTGAATGAGCCTCTCAAGATTTATGTTATACCTCCTCAAGATGTCCTTTCCCTTATCCATGTAGTAGGTGATTTACAACATAAGGTTCAAACTCTGATCCTTGAGAGCAAAACTTATTATGCTAGCATTGATTATAATACTATCTATGGAAATCCGATTCCGCACAAGATCTTCCAATCTCCATTCTCGAGAATTTTTTTCATGCCTTCATTCCCCTTGTTTGATGGAACTTCAGATCCTTATTTGCACCTTAAGCATTATAAGTTCCTTATGGCCTTATATAACAATGATCGATTACTTCTTAAATCTTTTCATAGCATCCTTATAGGAGATGTTTTGTATTGGTTTACACATTTACCTAGCAGTTCTTTAAGTACTTTCTTGGAACTTAAAGATATTTTCCTAGCTTGCTTTAGCTTCAATAAAGGCCTTAGAGCTACATATGAGCATTTAGCCTCTCCCCATCAAGCTAAGTGAAAATGATCCTATATCTTATTATATCTTATGATTTAAACTAAATAAAGCTAATATGCACTTATTCTTATACCAGCCCATTGATTTCAAGATGTAATATATATTTTACACCACACACACAGACACACACACATATATAGAGAGGCCTCATCCAACCCCTCAAAGAACGCTTATTATATGATACTTGTGATTCTTTCACTGAGCTATGCCTTCACATTATGGACCTAGAGCGAGCTTTTCTCCTCCCAAATCACCTCGAGCATATGGATGTGGATAACAAAATTGCTTCTATTTCAAATGATTGTGATCCATCATCATCACCGTCATTTACTAATAATCAAGTTAAGGTTTTGCATTTTGTAACACTTTGTATCAACCTCTTCCTAAACCTAAAATTGTTATAGAAGATCATCCTTGCTCTTAGCATAGACCAGTTTACTTTGAAAACCTTGTTGATCGACCGCATGATATTCTAATTTCCCTCATGGATAAGAGGTTGATTCATTTACCACCTAACAATCATCACCCTCCTCACCGGCTTACGTGAGAAAGAGGCCAACGTTTTTTAACTTTCATCACATTAATGGATGCTGTGACAATGACTACTATGCATTAGATCAAAAGCTCAAGTTCTTAGAATACAAAGGCATCATCACCTTTTAGACACGATGTTCTAATAAATCTACTTCACCTCATCCACACCATTCGCCTACAACAAGTGTAACTCTCAATCCTCCTATAGATGCCACCAATGGTGCTTCTCACAATGAAGCAACTCCTCCATAGGATCCTCCAGAACCCAAACAAATATGGCTTGCCACAAAGTAAATGTGGGTACTAAAAGTTACACACGTGACTTCCACCTCTTTTTTAGCACCATCCGCAACACGATTCGTTAAGTTGAATTGTCGCATATAATCTGCACTTGTGCTCTCTTAGAAGCTCAAAATCATCTATCATTTCTTGTTCATCATGTCTTTACCACACCATGATCCAACCCTAATATCTCCTTTTTATGTCTATTTCTCTTACCATTGTTTGTTTTTCTTACTAAGTCCCACATGACATATATGAGGATTTCCCTCCCTTCTTACAAATGAATAGATTTCCTCACCATATATGGTCATTGGTACTTATGTGGGATCCACACACATCATACTCATAGCATTTAATTATGTATCATTCACCGTATCATTCATTGCCTACTTCACAACTTTCTAAGTCAATCCATGCTCTAAAGGAATGCAATCCAATCACACACATTAATCATACAATAATAAATATCTATCATATAAATTTCAATCATACACACACCATAATTCAATGCAATCACATAGTCGTAATCAAAATCAAATTACTCAATCACATAATTGTGACAACATTTGTATTACTCATCACATCAATGGTACAATTTTACATAAATTATGGAATCATGATAATTTACACGCGCACACGCACGCACGTGTATATGTGTGCAAGATGTGTGTGTGTGTGTGTGTGTGTGTGTGTGTGTGTGTGTGTGTGTGTGTGTGTGTGTGTGTGTGTCTGTGTGTGTGTATGTGTGTGTGTGTGTGTGTGCATGTGTCACTCATGTGCATGTGTGCGTGTGTGTGTGTGTTATAAGTTTTTATAAAAAAATTCATATACAATCTATCAAGATGGTACAACCCTTCATGTAATCACCTCATCCTCCTCACTACTTTCAATATGAACTAGTCCTTGTGATCTTGAGGCCTCCTCCTATGTCCCTATGCTCTCTCGATCATGATCTATCCTAATAATGTGATAATCTCTCCCATAGTGTCTTATTATCTGCCAATACTTGTGCATATTGTGCTAAAGACTCCACCAATCATTATAAAAATTCATGTGCTAGATTGGCCCCAAGACGTGGCTTACGATATAAGCTAGTTCTACTTGGATCTCATCCCACTCGCTCTACAAAATCGGTATAGGTGGTTGCGGCCACTAATACTAGATCAAATAAGTAGGAATGCTCACCTGTTATATCATCAACATGTTCTAGCATGCCTCCTACCACCACATACCTAGGCACATTATAGAGAAATGTCTGCACAAATACATCTAAGATCATCATTTAATAAGCATCACCTAAATCAACACAATATCTATATCAATAAATATACACTCAATAGTATCATATTTTTCCACTCGTTACACATCAAAATAATACAATACTTATGTTGTTTCACATCTCGACCTAAGGGCACCTCCCTCTCTCTTCCTCTCCACTTGTAGGTGGAGGCATAGCCACACCACCTACATCTCTAGGTACCACACCATCCCTTAGATCTCCCACCACAACTAGGAATAGTAGTACCCATCGAGGTCTCGACCCACCACTCTACATATGTTAGGATTACATCATCACGGTCAGTCAGTATGACCACTAGATCCACCTCATCACTGTGGTAGTAATAACTTTGTTGGGATTGGTGTTGGTTATGATCCCATCTCTATATATTACATGTGTCAACCTCCTCCATGGGTATGGTGTTAGAGGCACCTTCTGCATAACACCAAATTTCCATGTAACGCACTCATACTGGAATAAATCCCCTTATAGAGGGAAATATTTCCTCTAACCACATGGTCTAGTGTATCCTCCACATCTCTACAATCTACAAGCCACACTCTATAGTCCCTATAAATCCTCTAAATAATATCTCATGGCCCCAATCTATCTAACATTGATCTATAGGCCATAGTATCTAGCTCTCGACATCTTGGCATGCTCCATCTCAGAAAAAAAATATCCCAATTGGCCCAATTCACATGTGGCACACCAATGGGACACATAACTACAATGTGCTCATATGCCCACCAATGTAATAGTGGCATGGATGTTATGCCATTGCCAAGGTTCTTTGATGTAAATCTATATAGATCCATGTATAAGTGGGATAACACACAGTGGCCCCATGAATATTGTCGCCCATGTTCCTCGATGGCCTGGAAAATCTACTGCATCTTATAGGATACAGACACACCTCCTCCATATATGGCCACAAATGATGGTAAAATCATAAAAATATATTTTTGCAATCATGGAACACTAGAAGTCACAATGGAGCTCAATCTAATAGTGTGATCCTTAAGACCACAATGACCCACCCATAATATTTTTTCCTGTCTCATGTGGTATCGCATGTTTAGGGGAAATACATGTGCCCTCTCACCTACAATATCTAACCATAATATCATGCATACACCCTCCAACATCATTGCCGTCTCCCCTATTGGAAGCAAAAACTTGCAAGTATCTGCATTCCATAACTCACATAATGTTGTAATCAAATGCATATTTGGGGCACTTCCCCCAATCAAAACGTGTGTTATAATATGTCCCTATTAAGCACATCCCATCCTGTATCACCTAGACCCAAAGAAAATAATTTCACCATTTTTAGACCAATTTGGAATTCATGTGCATGGATGACCTTCTACACGCACAAAAGGCATAATAAAAATCATGTTGGAATATCACAAATACTATAAAAAGATAAGTATACATAAATCCAAAATGCACTCATCGTCTCTAAACCACCTACAGAAACAAACCCTAACATTTGGGAAGTTCAGGTCTAGATCATATGGATCTTGGTCAAGAATTTACAGTTTAGGGTCCATGTCATACAGGTATGTATGTTCCAGACCCAAGGGGAAAAATTGGACCATTTGGTCTGGTCTCATCAATCTATGCAAAATTCAACAAAATTTGAAATTTTCAAAAAATTAGGGAAATCTACCCTATTTTACAAAAAATCAGCAACATTAAATGTACTTATTAACTCATATGTCATCTACAACTAAATTGCGTCTCCCACATTCTCAGATCATGACCGCACATCCTCCCTAACTATCTTCATCCTTACAAACTCAAATCTCTTATAACACATTCGATCGCAATCACATAATAAAAAAGTACCTTTTACTTTCTCAATTTACTAAATTTGATAACACATTTTTACTATTGGCATTTACACATCCTATGTTACTATTTATACTCAATTTAGCCAATTAGGGCTTTGCAGTTGTGTGGTCCATATATCAGGGATCTGGTTTGCTCATTTTTCATGCCATATGTGGTGTTGTGATCATGATTAGTCATCATTTCTATATTGATACATCACTACCCTGCTTTACACTTATTCTCCATCTCTACACATATTTCTCTTATCACCTATGTTATTATCTCTATTTGTACACTTATGATGTATTGCCTATCATTGGCTCTTTCACACTAGATCAACAATTCTCATTATACAATCTACAATTTTATCTCTTGCAAATATCTCTCAATCTTGTTTGTTGTCTTCACTTTCGCCTCAGGAAATCATGTTTTACACTCTCCCTTCCGACGAAAGAGGGGCAAATATATGGGGTTGACTAGGCAAGGTCACCCCCTCTGTCTCATTTAGCCACAAATTGCTCAGCATGTACAAATGGGTTAGCTATGCGAGGCTATCCTCTTCTGCATAAACTTCGTACGAATTCAGCAAGTTGGTTATGCAAGGCCAGTTTTTCTTGCGCAATGCAATGTAATTCCAACACTCAAGTGGTCACTCGTGACTACCCAAATGCACTTACACCTAGCCGGATTTGATTACATGTTGAAAAACATTGATTGGCTAGGATTTGAACCTAGTAACTCTCGTCTATGATCTATCACTAAGCTAGTGGTGCCTCAAATGTTGTATTTCTACCGGTCCCTCCATGTTTGATTAATCCTGGACTGTTGATTGACCTTCCCACATGCTATGTCGTTTTATTAAGACTGAACATTTTTGATATACAACCATGCATCTACTGACGAGGGTAATCTCAAAAACTAGATTTCCTAAGCATTATTATGATAAGATTCTGATTGCTAGTCATATCCAATTTGATCACCAAACTAGGATGGGTTTGTTCACCATGGTTGACAAAAATGGATGCCTTCATTTTCCTCAACCATATAACAAGATTTTCCACCATCGCAAAAAAGATTTCACCTCAATGTCTAGTATCATAAACTATATAGTCTCATGACCATCGTCTCAAATGAAAATAAAGGAAATTCTAGTAAGACTCCAGAACTACTGCAGATATCATTGTGCATTACTATAGTTCACGTTTAGTTTTACTAATGAAAATACCCTTAAAGCGATAGGATATGATTTCAAATGCCTTGGGCATTCTGTTTGTATACAAAACATGGTTCACTTTCCTTGGTCTTTTTGTGGTCATTGGGCTAACACATTTTTTCCTAAATTTAAAAAGAGATGGGAAAAGATAAAATGATGAAACATACTGAATGACATTACGGGAATTTAGATTTTCTGCATGAATTTATTATTTTGTTTTGAATTGGCAGATTGAATTGAATAGACACACAGGCTAGACACTGTGTTTGAAACTCAAGTTCTTAAAAGTTTGATATATTACCAGCTCTTGGAATCAAAAAATTTAAGCATACAAGTGAAAATAGAAAAGTAATATAACCAATTTGTTTTTATTGTCATAGATATTGAGGTTTCCTCTCATTCTAATTCTCACATTAGTTATACACTAGCATCAAGATGTAAAAACTCGATCCAATACGCAATAGCAGGGGCTACTTCCAACTTTTATGCACCCACACTGCACTGTAAACTGTGAAGATGCTTCTAGGCTCTTCGGGGATTTCCTTTAAGACATGTCATGGTTGATTGCAAATTTTATTAATATTTATTTTTGAAAAGTCTCCACCATCCCGGGCAGAAACTACCCAATTTACTGTGGCAATGCTAGGAATGATTAAGGTTTATGAGGCTTTTACTTGCTCTAATATCTAGAAGCAGCACAGCCAGATACAGTTGCGTGCATGATCCTTTTTCAAAGAACTGGTATAACTGCCAAATTCACTCCTGCATTAAGCTACTCCATTCTCAGAGAGCTGCAACAGCACACACCATAGAACAAAAATTACTTTGTTCAAAACAAACAAATATGTGGAACATAATTCTCATATTTGATTCTATGGAATCTTTTCAATATGCGCCCTTTAAGAGATATCCAAGACTTCAAAATGTTCATACCAGTTGCCATCTACAATTGTTGCATTGAGTTGTGAGTTGAATAGGGCGAAAATTATGGTTTAATAGCTCCAGAAAGAATTCAAATTTGCACATATTGTATCATCAGTGGAATTGATTGGGTCATTATCATAAAGTTAGCAATAAATACTCTAATAACTGTACACAGCAGGCATAACATTATTTAATCCAACATCTTAAAAAATTTAGTTGGCTTAGTTCTTCATTATAGAAGACATAAATGCCTCAAGCATGCTATAACATAGACAAGGCTTGGTCGAGATAGATATCAATTATGTCATTTCCAATCATGCAGCATTCAGTTATCCCTCGGTTGGGTCTGCCTCAGATGTCCATACAATGTCCTTCAGCGCAGTAGAAAAATTCTTATAGAACTGCATTCGTTAAAGAACATCAGCTTCTATACGAATCCAAGCCATAATTACATATTTACTACGGATTTCATGATTGTAACAAAACCAACATTGAGTAAAGAAACAGGGCCTTAACAAATTCAATATCCCTTTAAAGTATAAAATTACCGTGTTGTACTCTAGAGTATCACCGCCAGCTTTTTTCATTTCCACAACAAAAAGGGAGGGAGAAACTTCAAAAACCTACATAAGATATGTTTAAATGGGATCTTAGCTCAGGAATATATCGCTAATAACACAGAAGAAGCAACAGGGCATCTGATCACATTCAAGTTGTTGCGTGCTAAAAACCCTGAGATTTCGGATTTTTTGTATCCTTCCAAATTTCTGAATGTCATAGAAAATTCTAGCTAAGTGCAGAATTGTTTATAGGAAAATGAAAATATCTGATCTTACCTCTGTAGCTATAGAAAGATGCCCCTTTCGACCTGTTTCAGATCCCTGTAGTCTCATCTGTGCCAAGAGACCAGGAATATAACATGAATCTAGATGCATATTGTAAAGATACAGTAATAAACTAATATATAAAGAATCTGCGGTTTGGCGCAAGCTGACTATGGGCAATTGTGTCATATGTGATGTTAATTTGGAGAGCAGACAGTTCCAGATATTAGGTTTTTTCAAATCTGCTGTTGAACTGAATTGATTATGGGTAGGGTGCTCTTGCACATTAATTTTTAACGGCCTGTATTTTGCATGTGCCATTCTATTTCAGTCTACTGTAACCATAGCAACTACAAGAGCATACTAATACTAAGATTTTTCAGACAAAACCCAACCTTGTAATCTCTTTTTTTAACAATGAATCCAAGAGGCTTTGCACTTTCCTCCATCTTTGTTATGATCTCAGTAGCTGGGCATTTGGATGTGAAGTGTACTTCCTGTTTAACACCCTGCACGGCAAACAACAAAGATCAATCTAGCCTTTGAGCCCTGAGCCTCAAAAACAAAGAAAAATCAGTTTTATATGGGCATGGAAGTTGATAATATTTTTACACATTGTTTTCATGTAAATTTATAACCTACTTCAGCAAAACAATTGCGATACCAAAAAAAATTCAATCTGATCAATTTCCTCAAAATAAATATTAATACTTTCATTATAAAGAAATTCAAAGTACTTTTAGCACACCTGTTTTCTCTCAAACAGACCAGATAGATTGAGCCCTTTTGATAAGGATATGAGATCAAACGCATTCATTAGGGAAGGTTTTGTACCCTTCGGTTCTTTCTGTTCTGTTACAAGGTTTTCCTGTGTTTGAAAAATCAAGCACCTTTGTTACAATTCAGATTGAATAAACATATATCAACTTGCAGTACAGCATCTATAAATTTATGACCTGTCAGACCCACTCTGCTCCAAAGAAAAAATTGTAAAAACACAAAGGAGACTTGTAATTTGCAGGTTCCGTACTGGAACAATGAAACTAAATTTACAGATGTATGGTCAAGCCTAAGTAGTTGTCCACAGAGAAGTGATTATTAGTACACAAGTGACTTTTCCAGTGTTTAAGGAGAACAAAGACACAAACAAACAAAAAATCGTATTGAATTTTAGTAAGATGCCCCTTTCAGTGTCAAAAAAGCAGCTATTCTGTCAGAAGAGAATGGCTCCCTTGCGCAGCTAAATGGCTTCTTTGTCTTCTCAACGTTGGTACTTTAGCCACGCCTATTACCACACCTATCTAGGATTCGTGAGACAGGAAAATGATACAAGTACCCCAGTGATTTGTTTCATTTTCATCAACTTGTGATAAAAAAGTTGCAATCACTACTGTTGAAAATAAATCGTAACAAGCTCATTTTCAAGCATGGGTCCTCAAGTTGATTTTGGCCATCCTAGCTTACGTGAATTGACAATTATCACTTTCAAACAGATGGCAGTCTACTTGTGAAGGCAAGTGGAATTGTTAGGAGAATATTTTCCATTTTGACCTTACTCAAAATTGCTTCAGCAACTCTTGCAGTCTGCACATGGGTGGAGTGGCCTTGCCTGTCCCCTGACTAATTTCCAAGGTTTTTCGCCCAGATGTTAATGTTCTCTGCACTAACAGATGAGCAGTTTGAGAAACCAATCAGTTTTTATGTGGACGACAGGACCATAACAGTGTTAGCAATGTGAGGACCGAGCTTTCCAAGGCAATTTTAATGTAGTACAAATAATAGCTCTGGTTTGAATTTTCCAAGCCAAAGTGCAAGCATGAGAAGAATGAACAGCAGAACAGGAAAGAATTATTGAGAGATCTGAGGTCAGAGATGAGACTAATCGATGTGTAGTATGTACCAAAGGTGAGTAAAACTTCAGAAAAGCCACATGTACGAAGGAACAAACAAAAGAGTCATGTAAATCAAAAAGAGTAATAGCCAAAATCGATGGGAAAGGTTTTAACATGGTGACATGAGGACAAGTTAATTCACTTGTCAAAACATGTCAGAATTCAAAACTCATCGAGTTCCAGTCAAACTCACCATACCTTTATAGTTCCAAACTTTCAACATTGACTTTCACGAAGTTCATAAAAAAAGGGGGTAATTTTCCAATCAAATGAGAGATCTGCATAAGACAATTTTTCATTAAAAATGGCATTTCAATTCAATAAATTGGATTTCCAACATAGAGGACCTAGCCATGACCCATCATGGACTTTGATCTGTGTGTATTTGGATTTAGGTTCTTTTGTACCATAACTGTTTTAAATTTATGTCCTTTTTCCTTTTGCTGTGTCTTTGACTACTAAGTATTTAGTTTTACGTAACCAAGTGTCTATTTTGAATTCAAGGAAGTTAAGTTGACATGGAATGAAAATCCATACTACTTTTCTGAAGTTCTTCGAGAAGTTCTCTTTCTTTTTCAGAAGTTTTCAATATTTATGTTTTTTAATATTGTGACTTTTTGTCAAGTAGTGGAAACTCATGCTTACTCTTTTGCTTGGCGAGTTGTTCCAATTTCAGGTCATGTGACTTTCAGTTCTAACATTAGTATTACAGGAATCGTGAGATCAATGGATAGGTATTTCTCTCCTATAAACCAGCAAGTAAATAAGAGGCATACCAAGCAAAGAGTAACCACAGAGTAAAGCTACCAGAGAAATTCCATAGCAGATAACAAGCAATTCAACAAGTTCCAAAAACTATTCTTCATTCAAACAGAGACTTGCATTTAGATTTATTATTCATGGTGGAAATAATCAAAAGTTTGTGAGAAAAGCATTTATCTTAAAAGTCACCTTATCCATATTTGTTTTGCGAACAAAGAATGTAGTCAAGGTTGGGATAATTGCACTTCTTATCAACATTCAGGAAGATACCTAAAATGGGGAGAAAGAAGGGCATCACATTCTTCTTGTTTCTATGTCGCAAGTACAAATTATTGCTAATAAAGGAAATTGATTATTTTCCAAAGTGTGCTTCTTGCCCCAACCTCCTTATACATTAGAAAGGAAAAAGAAAAGGAAAGTTTACTTATTTTCTTTTTACAAGATTGAAAAATATGAGTGGACATTCTTGTAGCCTTGTTTGTTTTTAGATCATTTTGAATTGGAAAGAAAACTCAAAGACAAAAGGACTCCTCGTCACTTAACATACATTATTGCACACCAGAACACCCAACACACGGTCTGATGACAGAAGGCACTCAGTCCCATAATGTTTGTCGCATGGCCTGTAAGCCTGCTTCAAAAGTTGGAGCACTGTCATTACTTTGAATGTGCAATTTCGCCTCAAATGCCTGTCAGAGGTAATAATTGGTGTTTTATCACCAAGTACCACAGAATCAAGTCCGCAGGTCTTCATTCAAAATGCTACAGTACATAGAAATTTACATATAACCAAGAGCTCAAACAAGGGGGTAGATGTTAAAACTTATAAAATAACAATTTATGGTGCTTGTGAATTTTAAACCCTTTTCCTTCTTTTCAAAACTTGAAAAAAAAACTTAACAGAAGCACAAGAATCTGTTGTCTTTTACAATTGGAAGTAAAGGAAGTGCAAATGAAAGGGGATAGGATCCGAAGCTTGGCTTCTCCAATACAAGTGATCAAGCCCAACTCGGCCAACTACAGCCAATCTTAAAAATTCATATTGAAATAGTGATAATGTAAAATAAAGAGGATTTGAGGAAGTAATCCAAAATGATTATATTTTTATTAAGTTATTGATAGATCCAAGGCAATATTTTCTTTTCTGCCAGATATAAAAATCAGTAATGATGAAGCTGATTGAAAAGGATACTGCAGAGGTGAAGCAACTGAACAGTGAGAAGGAGAGAAATTATAATGAAGAATAGATCTGCCCAACGCAATGGAACCTGCTTCTTATGAAACAACTATACATACAAACGGCAAATGAGAGAGATGCAGCTTCAACAGAGGAATATCACAATCTTGGAAGAAGACCAGGATCTAGAATTGAACCCAGATGATGCCATTGGATTGCTTTTCATTCTGTTGGGCATGGATGTACAGACGGCCTTTGTATGTAGGAATTTTGATACAATGTTCTGTTTGTGGCACTTATCCAGGTATTCTTTATACGTAAAGAATCAGTCTTATAAAAGGAATATGCAATCAGTTGTAAAGCACTAAGGCTTATCTAATTTTATTGTTATCTTAGGTGTTTATGGTTATATAAGGGTGTTTGTTTACAATCAACACATCCATCATGACTAGCCCTATATAAACTTCGTAGATTGGTATTAAAGGAACTTTCTTAATCGATAAAAGGCAAATGTGATAAATAGACAATATGCATTATATAAAATGGTATATGTTGTATATGAGTATAATGAAAGCATTCAGATTCTTTCTATCTCAGTGTAATAATAGTACTTGTAGACAGTGTCATGTGGGGACGTGTCCTCCCCATTTTCCAGTCATCCCAGACATTTTGAGGACTTGGAGACAGGGAGGAGACGTCCCCCCCATGCACCATAAAAGCAAAAAATACAAGGGGACCTCCCCAGAATTTCAGAGACATTTCCAGGACATCTCCAGAATTCTGTGGATGTTTCCGAGACATCTCCAGTTCATTGAATCTTTGGGGATGCTGTTGATGTCCCCAGCGACGTCCAAAGTCTGCAACCTCACAAAAAAGATAATATTAAAAAAAAACATCCTACCATGACTTAAACCTGATTTGCAACCACCCTAACCCTAAAACCATAGTTACCAAAAGACATGGCAGTACAGGTACTGGTACGGACGCCATTCAAATTAGGGTACATGAGTAAGTAAATAAGGGTATGACTATATTGTATATAATTGTAGTCACCAAAGAATGTAGGTACGGGGATAGGGATGTGATCCTCATCCGTACACTAGAATTTCCTAGTAAGTATGCCTAAAACACACCCAAAAACCCATAAATTACCCAACCCACTACATATCAATCATACTTGCTGAAGCTGAAGCCTAAAGAAGAGGAAGAGCAAGAGGAAGAGAATAAACAAGGTATGTACAATGATCCCAATTTCTGTTTTTTATTATTTTTTTCAAAATGCAAAATCCCATTTTTTATTTTATTTTTTCAAAATGTAAAATGGGTAAATGTCATCGGCTGTTTTTTTTGTTTTTGTTTGGGAAAATGCAAAAACAGGTTATGATTTTATATCATTCATTGTTTTTTTCTTCTCAAAATTCAAATGGGTTATATATAATTTGTTGTTTTTTTTTCCTTTTTTATTAAAATGCAAAATGTGTTATGTCAATGGCTCGTTTTTTGGAAAAAAAATTCAAAATGCAAATTGGGTTATAGGCCTTAGTTGTTTTTTAATATATATATATTTTAAATGCGAATGGGTATGGGAATGGATTTCTTATTTTGTTATGATTTTTGCTTGTTACAAAAATAAATCAAAAATGTTTTAGTTTGTCACTATTCATATGAAAATAAAAATAGTTATGTTGTTTTTTAAAACTTTTGCAGTCCCAAAATGAGTTATGATAGCGAGTATGAAGTTGGTCTTCAAATAGATGATGAGATGGGTGTTGGCCATTACTGAGGAGGCGGAGGCAAAGGGCGCAGGTTGGGGAAAGAAGACACGGAACTGGCATCCCAAATTGACAATTGGGTGTGATTGCCAATAAGTTTAGTTAACCCACTACAATATTGAGTAAACATGTCAAGGGCCCAATTCGTAAGAAGAAACCCTTGAAACACTTTGCTCAATAATTGGCGGCCCCAACACAAACTCTTCAGGAGGGACTAAGACATGGAAGTGTACTATATGTTCATTGACTTGCTTGGGCAGCATCACTAGGATAAATGCACACTTATTGCACATCCCTCAGAAAGGTGTTGGCCTTTGTAAACAACTCTCACTTGATGAGAGAGTAGAGGTTGTTAGACTATTTAATAGAGATACCATAGAGTACACTCCAACAACTCCTGACACTAGCACTAGCACCCCTTCTAGTTCTCAGAGGACTTCTAGGAGTGTTTTGCCAAATGCTTTAGCAAGTTATGACGGGAATGGAGTGAATGGAAGGGGAAGAGGAAGGTTGTGGCCCCCAATTCAGTTGTGGATATGTTACATTCAAAGGCTAGGGAGAAGGTCGATGATGCCATTGGAAAAATTTTCTTTTTCAGTTAGCATCACATTTCATGTTGTTCACTCTTTATTACAAGAAGGCTAAGGCAAAAGTAGCCAAATCAAGTGCAGATTATGTGTGCCTGGGAGACACAAAACCGAGAACCACAATCTTGAATAGGACTATCCCAAGGTTAATTTATCGATTGACGAGATAAGGGCAGTAGAGATCTCATGTGGTTGTAGAATTATCATGGATGAATGGATGTATATTAGACATCACCCACTCATTGATATATTCTCCTATAAGGATGTTCCTTACTTCTTGAGGATGGTTGACTATTCAAGAAATCAAAAGGATGCTAGTTCTAATTTTCTATTTTTGGAGATGTCGTTGAGGATGTTGGCCCTACCAATATCGTACAAGTTCTTATAGATACAACTTAAGTATGTAATGCAATAGGTAAGCTTGTTGAGGCTCACAACTAGAATACTTTTTGGGCCTTACGTTGTGTGCATGCCATGAACCATGCACTAAAAGACATAAAAAAGTTGACTAGAACAAAAGGGTTGTGGCAGACGCTAGGGAGGTGCAGATGTTTATCTATAACCTTTGAGGAAGGAATTCCTCAAGCCGAGGGACAAGGCACTTGGCAATGTCAAATACTATACATTTTAATACAATTGGACCATTAGTGTAGGCACTCAAATTTGGTAATTTATTCTTTGACATTGTTGGTTTTGACAATGCACTCTTGCTAAGATAAACACATCATTTTCATTCCCGTTTAGTACAGTCTAAGGTTTCTTGCTTAGCTTGTTTATCCTTGCACACTGATATGCCAACACATTTTGAGAGTACAATGCATAAAATCCATATATCAAGTCAACCTAACAGGATGCAAACTTTATTTGGCATGTTTTTCATCCCCAATCAAGGTCGTATAGTTTAGTCAAGAATTTATATTTGGTCCTCACCTATTTGTACAGTTTTGCATAGTCATCCTCCATCTTTGCTTTTAATTCCAAATTGTCTGATGGGTCCTTTACTCCCTTTGGGTCGTCCGTTCTTCAATAATTCGTCTTCGAAACCCTATACAAGCAAGCTAACACTACCTCATCTGCTTATCTCGAAATCGTATGGCATTACATTGATACACTCACTTCCAATACTTGCAAAAAGCACCCAAGGCTTCTTAAATGTCGCAAAAACACATCTACATTCATTAAGGCAACAATCTCTACAGGTCTGAAACTTCTTACTAGATCAAAACATCAATCTCTCTCATTCACAAGCACTCAAACATCCCTTCTCCAAATATTTTAGCAAGAGCCAAACTCAACTTAAGCATTGTTAAAGAGGTTGCCAAATTTAGTTGCATTCATTCAAATATCACATGCTAGGTGGAGAACGAAATGCAGTTTGAGGCCTCTTCGGAGTAGTGCCAACGTCGGTGGTGCACGGGGGTGCCCACAACCCAACTAATGTTTGTCTTGTAGGGTTTCCCATTCATGGCTAAGGTTTGATATCATGTCCAAATATTCAAAGAGCTTTAAAACATGACCGAAAACTAGGGTTTGACAGCAACAGGCAGTATTAGGCAAGCGAGGATCTTAAGAAGTTATAGAGCCTGAAACCAAACAGGTCCAAGACCGTACAGACGGTCCTAATAGAAGTGTACAGTCCTGCCCCAGACTAGTTTCCAGTCACAATTCCCAGAACGAAGCATCACCAAACTCAAATCTTCCTATTTCAACAGTGTCTACTCCCAGAACCTCTCAGATCAGCTAAGTGCACTCATTCCTTTGTGTTTTCAAGTTTGTAGCATATCATGTAAACATTGAATGTGTTATGATATTGTATGATTAATGTTGGAAGTTAATTAATCAAAATAACCCCTTGTAGCTCCCCCCACATCCTTTAGTGTACTTAATTCACTAATTCTTAGATTTCACATAATCTAATGAGGGTGTAAACAATTAACATATATCTGTCTCTTTTTCTATACATTTCCACCATAATCTAAAGTTTATTAGGTTAGCGTATTTTCCCAATCTCAACATTCATGATCATTTATATCTATGTAGGAGCCTTACATCACCTACATAGATTTTTCTCAATTCTCTCAATCTGAGCATTTGACCTCTGATTCCAATTCATAGCCACCAAGATAGTTTCGTTTTTAGATTGTCCAACTGGTTCGTTTCATTTTCAAAACAAACCGCCTTGATCCATTTCATTTACAAAAAAAAAACACCTTACACAAAATTGTTACCTACTATTCTAATAGTCAATTTTCAAATTGGGTGTCTTCACAGGTCATCCTAGGAGTGACTTTCTAGTCATCTTTGCCCATTCATCTTTTCAACTTGAATGTCTCCATAGGTCAACCAAGGAGTTACTTTTGGGTCGGCTTTGGGTGGGAAAATGACAGAAGGACTCGTATATAAGTACATTCCCTAGAGGCTCTAAAGATGACATAACAACCTCAAAGATCATTATTCAAAGTTTTGACATTATCCTAGATCTTCCAAGAGCATCCCTAGATAAGTCCACAAGCCAAATCTAAAGCACAAAGGTCAAAGTTGCATGTTGCCAATGTCTTGTACCAAGCGAAGTACATGTAACTTGATTCCTCCTTGGAATCACATGCATTGGGACATGTTGAGGTCAATCAAGCACAATAGATCTTAGGGTGTTTTATTATAATTTGTTTTCCGAAGTTTTGTTAAGAGTTTGGACAAAGTAGAGCTCAATTCTGTATCTAGAAGCCAAGACAAAGGTGGACCTGCATTAGAAATGTTAGGTCAATCAAAGTAATGTGAATCAGGTTTGTTGGTCTCAGACAATTTCATTTATGAAACTGAACAAGCAGGATGCTTTTGGCCACAATAGTGACCCATAGACCCTTTCGAGCATGAAACCAACTAGGTATCCACCAACCTAACCCAAACATATTTTTAAAGAGCCAAAATTTATATTCCTATTAAAGACTGTCTCCTCAGCCCATTTCCAACTTTTGTGATCACCATGCACTCATCCAAATTGCAGAAAATTGGTCAGATCGTTCAATTACACATCACTTTGTACCTTTTACTATTTTTAGATTGTCTCTATTTAGCAAAATTCAGATCTAATCATGACTATCATTTATTAATATATGAATTATCACATCCCTTAATTAATTCATGTCTAGGTTGTAAAATTATTAAAACATTTTGGTGAACTCGTATATTGATCAAATACCAAACCCTAGGGTTTCCCTTAGTCCTATTAGGATTTAAAAATTTCCCTTTTAGGGTTTGATTCGGGCTGATTTCAGATGGTTAAGATCACATGTTACCCTTCCTTTTAGGGTTTGGGCTTGTAGCATTAATTATCCCCCTAGGGCTGACATTCTTATTTTTTGTGTACATTCTTCAAAGCCTAATCTTTCCATAGTGGTCTGTGCATTGGATGCATTATTTCGAAAAATTGCAAATTCTCCCTCTATGCATATCGTTCCTTATTGCTATGATAATAACGATGCTACACATGGTTACAATGGTAAATATAGAGATACTCTTACAAATGACGATCTATTTTCCATTAGGCACATGTGTCATATGGCTCATTGTGCGGAATATGAATCTGAGATGTTGTCTATCATAAACCCGAGGGATAGGGCCCTTGTGGCTCCCTTCATTCCCCCTCCCTACTTTTTACCCCAAGGTGGAGTCAACAAATACACTCCACCTTCTTCTAGATCTAAACTCATATTCTATGTTAATGGAACTTTGTGAGGAAAGTTTAAACCCGAAGGGTTAGACCACAAAATAATCCCCATCCCATTACTCAAGTAGGGATCAATCAAAACACCTCTCCCAATATCCCTCACCACCTAGAGCCACTACACAAGTAGTGAATGTTTAAGATCCTATTAACCAATTTAAGAATTGCTTAAAAGGCCTACTACTTATAAAGACATATTTTATGCATCCTTACACGAGGCTACTCTACCAATCAATACATAGCCAACATGTTTCTCATCTATTGTGAATACCTTGAAAGGAAACAAAGATACTATTTCCATTGATAAAAAGGTCTTACCTCCTATGCATATTGTGGATCAACATTTACCCTTGTATATTCAAGTACAAATACTCAACAAAGGGGTCAAGTGTGTCCTCGTAGATAACTGATATGGTGTAAACATCTATAACATTACCTTTCTTCATGCATAAGGTCTTGGAAAAGAATTTGTTGTTCCTTCAGACATGAGTATCAAAAGATTTTAAAATATATAAAAACAGGCTCTCAACAAAATTACATTCAGTATAACCATGGGGCCAAAGACACTTCCAGTGACATGCCAAGTCATGCCCAATGGCTTAAATAATAATCTTCTACTTGACGGACCTTGGATCCATTCTACGGAAGCAGTCCCTTCTACATTACATAGATGTGTCAAATATGTTCATAACAGTTACATTTATACTTGACTTGCAGACAAAGTCTCGTTTGGGTATTGTGCACTACCAAAACTTAAGGAGGATCTTATTCGACATAATAATCCATCGGAACGACCGATTATACCTACCTAAACAAGTGATACCTATTGAACCTTTGGAAAGATATAAAATCAGCAAAGGAAAAACACTCAGCACACAACCAAATAGTCCTACGGAACAGACTAAAAGTGTTGAGCATATACAAATGAATGCAATTGTAAATGATAAGAATAAAGAGAGTGACGGTGACAACAATGTGTGCATATCTGACAACATAGATGATGATTTGTCCAAGCCCAATTTCACTCCTACAAGCCTAGGAGAATACAAGATGACTCGGGCTTAGTAATCTATATAACAATGAACTGCAACAAGGAAACTCCCCGAAGAATCTAAACAGTGAGAACAAAATAATGATAAAGGGAAACCACCTTTTATGGATACTTGTTAAATTACTAGAGAGGAAACTACTGCTCGTCGAAAACACTTCACAAGACAAATCTCTATATAGTGGTCATCCTATGGTCCAGTATGTCAAATGTCAAATTGATCATGATCCTCGCTATAATGAAACAACTATAAAGAATGACTCCCTAGAAAGCAATCTTGTCATGGCCAACACATATCACTTACATGAGGTAATGAGTATCACACAATACATTGTACTGAGCAGGGCTAATTGAAGAATATTCCAACTTGGTAACCATATGGAATCCATTAATAGTATAGATCAATCACAATAAAACTATACACACGATACAGATTCTAGTCAATATTCAATGACAATCATACACAAACTAAATTCTTACGATAACTATCACAAGATCACGAGACATTTGACAACTCATTGTGGGGCTCTACAACATAAGTTGTGTCGCCTCAATGCTTGAGACCAAGTTACAGTTAAGACCAATGTTAACATGAGTTCAAGTCACATCTATTAAATTAATAAGGAAGAATACAAGTGGATACCTACAAGACAACACGTTCATAAAATCCAATGCCAAACACCCGTTTGAGTCCAACCTTAGCAGTCTATTCAAGTTCAAACTATAGTACCTAGTCATTCATGACCTATGATGGTCTTACAACAATCTTGTGAGCACATTCAACTACAAACATCCATACAAATTTGAACCATACAACATACAACATGAGATATGACACATGAGTTGACTACTAGAGCTACGCAGCATATACTTGATCATACCCTCAATGTGGATGATTCGAGTAACCATACGGCTCAAGACCATTTATCAGACTTTGAGAGATACATCTAATCCTACAAATCATAGCCCACGGCATGTGACATTTGCACCCACTGTTATCGGACCCTTTACATGATCATTCCATTGATGGGATCATATGTTAGCTCAACTATGCACATAATTGTGTGTTTGCTTGCTCCTTTGCTTGATCACCCTCCCTTGAGTTAACTAATGATTCCTCTATTCTTTTGTTCTGACATTGATATTTATTGTTGTCTTCACATTGACCATTCTTCTAGCCCCTTGGCTTTGACTTGATTGCTATGTTTCACTAGCCCTTGCTCACTTAATTGTTTTACTCATTTGGGAAATTTCTACCAACAAATTGATGACATGCACATACATATTTTCCAAGGTTCATTGTTTCCAATGCACATTGACTTATGAGGAAAGTTATAGATTGAACAGAACCCTTCCTACTCTTCTATCTCACAGCTTATGCCCCTTGGCCTCCTATGTTTTCTTGCCCCTTTCCTTTATTACTTAAACATGATTAATCCTTGCCTTATTATTGATTTCTCCTTGGCCCTTGTTTATGTGATTGACCTTTGTCTTATTATTGATTGTCGCGTGGCCCTTTTTTACTTGATTAGCCCTTGCCTTAAGATTGATTTCATCTTGGCCATTGTTTATTCCATTGACCCTTGGTTTATGTTTGATTAGCCCTAGCCCATTAATTTGCCACTTGGCTGTCATTTTCTTGACTGACACTTGTCTTTTACTATAATATTCAAAAAATACAAAACTAAGACTTATACACTGCTTACTTTATTAATGCGTGTTTACACACGGTGTTGCTTGTCATGTTATATGTTGATTTACATATCCATTCTTTATGCACATTCTTTTCACAGTATACTTGAGTTAGGTGAGGAGCATACAAGTTACACGTGCACATAAACACGTAGAAGCTTGACATTACTTGAGGGCAACCTTCCTACATTGGGGGCATTACCCACACTAGGGGCATCTTCACTATTTTTTAGGTTTTATCTTTCCAGGTTGATCCATTGATCATATTAAACTACTCGAATTTCTTATACATGTCTTGCCCATGCTCCTATTATTTAAAGTGCTTATGAATATTGTTCTTTGTTATACATGATGATAAAATTGATTGCTTATATTAGTGCTTTCCATGTGCCCTTACTAATAGGTACTAACAATGAATGCTCCATGCTTGTGCTTATAATGATTACATTGATTTCCCTATGCTTGTGCTCGTGATTGCTTAAATGTGCCTACTTGAGTGTGTGTTATGTTGAGACTCGTTGTGTCAAAGGATCCTCTTGTCTAGGTCAAGGTAGTATCATGTCCTGTTAACTTATGTATTTCTTGATCGTAATGTTTGTTATTTGTTTTCACTATAATTGCTTACTAGTACGCTTATGCTTGACTATCTAGCGTGTTATTATATGTTTGGTCCTATGATCTCTATCACACACACTACTCTATATTATTACTACTACTTGTATTTCCATGATCCATACCATGCATCTATGGGGGCACGTACTACTACATCCAACATTGTTAAAGCTTGCTTGTCATTTCTCTATATCTCTAGTTATGCTTTGACAGTGATATTTTATATGCTACTAATGCTCACTTATGCCCATGCCATGGATTACAAGTTATATTTGTATTTCCAAATGATCAATATATTTTCTATGTTGACATATCCTACTGGTTGTGTACGCATGTTTTACATGCTTTATATCTATAAACATGATTACACAAGGTACATTTAACTATTCCTTTTGATATGAGTAATATGCAGACACATTTTCACCTCTCAAAAGGGGGAATATGGTGGGCTGATTTAGAAATCTAGATAGTTTCATCCAGAGCACACCATTTCCAAGACAAATTTGCAAAAAAATGGTACCACTGGTTCAACTTCAATGACAAACTGTTCTCTATGCCCCTAAGAGACCATATTCATAATTTTGGGAGGTCACATTCAATGCCCAAATATAATACCCATATTTTTGAGAGTTTCCAACACTATCTTGAGAGTTTCGGACCGACTACAACACATCCCCCTCCATCTGCCACCCCCAATGGGCTTTCTGATATAGAGGGAGTACCACAACCAAAAGCTTGCCACATGTACGAAGCTTGCAATTCCCTTCTGATGCGAGCGATTACCTACCCAATAGGATAGAAATTGTTCGCTACACTCCCCATCGAACTTTGTCACGATTTTTTTCCATTTTTTATGCTTTGGCAAACTTGTTTTGAATTTTATCCTTCTTGAACACGAACACAAACCTTGTGACATGGCTTACATATCATATCGAATTGTGGGAGAACTATGTGCGACTTGATTACTCCTCAGTGTATTGATACATGTGCAATGCTCACATGCATTTCTGAGGACAGTCCAACACAATAGATCTTAGGGCATTTTATTGTACTTTGTCATTTGAAATTTGCTAACATTCGTACAAATAAGAACCCAATTTTATATCATAACATCACAATGCATAGGTACAAATCTTGAAGCTCAAATGGAGGCGAACCTGCACCAAAATTTTTAAGTCAATCAAAGTAGTGTAAGTCAAGTTCGTTGCCCTCAGATGGTTTCGTTTATGAAAATAGCCATGCAAGACTTACACAATCCACGTCCACTTACACAATCTCAAAGAGGTCACAAGCCATGAGATAAATTTATTCCTTGATAGGTTTTAAGGAGACAACCTGATCAACAGTACTGAGGACAAATAAAAGGAATTTATGCTTACAAGAGATGGGGGTTTGGACCATGGAATGCACCTTCTACATTCCGAAAAACCACAAACAATTTTAGAGTGTAGATTATTAATCAATTTATGAGCAAAATAAATTGCCTCTACAAGCTCTCTCTTGAAGCATGAAATTGTGCAGATGGTAAAACTCATCCCTGAATCTCAATAAGTGTTTATACAATCTAGAAGTTGCATCACTATCTAAGAGTGTATACATTGTCATTCATGTTGACAACCAAACATTGTTGTACTATAATATTAAGGCTAGTGAAGAATACAATGTTTTTCATGTTGACCACCAACCATTGTTGTACTCTAAACAATAAAGCTATTGATACAGGAAATGACCAAATGATAATTTTCACTACAAGAATTTGCCCTTAAGATTGTGAGTCATCTTGGAAAGCACCATATAATTGTTGAGCAATTGTTTATGTCAGATCCCACATTGAATCCCTAAGTTCGACAGTCGGGTAACTGTCAAGAAGTTGGTTTGACTGTCAACAAGCAATGTGAAGACATGAGATTAAGTAACGAATGTTGGTAACCTTGTTGAACCTAGTATCTAAATTCCCCTTGCTCTCAAGTTAGTTGAATTACAATTAAAGAAAGTTTGATTCTTGTATCACCTTGTGTGTTGATTAACTTAAGGGAGGTGATTTTGTTACGGCACCAAGTTTGGAGACTTGTGTTTGTGTGGTACTATATTATATCTAAGTTGTATGATTATTAGACTCCACGGGAGTTAACCACATTTGGATTTTTAGTCTCACTTACCACTTGAAAAGAAGAATTGTTATTGAAAGGATGATTAGTACTTGAAAGGGGAAATTGTTATTTTAACAGAAATTGTTAATAGTTGTACCTTTTGGTCAACTATGTTTATTGGCTTGATCTATATGTCATGTTTTTCCACTCACACAATATTGTGAAAGATCGCTTGTGCAATATAGTGATTACAATTTGTTAGTATTACACTCCAATTTGATGTTTTTGTTTGATAGATTGATGTACGTGGCCTATTAATTTGACATTTCATTTAGCATTTTCAGTTGTGGAAGACAAGGTGAGAAAATATCTAGATTAATACTTGATTACTTTAGTATATCTTGTAGATATAACTTTTATGGCGATGATTATGTTATTTTTTTTAGTACAAGGCATTTTTCGACCCCATCATAGGCATCAATCGAAATGAGGAGGTCATCGAACAACGGTTTATAAATGATTTTTAATTAATCTCCTTATGAACCTAACACTTGGTGTTATTGTGATACCTACCAGGCTACAACGTATAAATGTTGATCCTTGCATGGTTGACTTGCAGGAATTATGAGATTTCTTGTCTTAGATGTAATTGGTGGTTGCATGACAATTGGTTATGAACACCTACTTTGAACTGATTATGGAAATGTCCTTATAGTTACTATCCTAAATCCCACTTTTTGAGTTATTATCACCTAAAAGAGAACTCCATATCCTTGACATTATTGTTACCTTGAACTCCTAGAAAATGATGCGATTATCATTCGAGGTATTATTACTTACTCGCATAATTTCTATAATTCCTTTTGAATGGATATTAGATTAATTGCATACAAAGAATTGAAAACATATATCAGTGATTTTGACCCTCAAGGAGGGAAAGCTTAAATTTTCACTGAAAACCCTTAAATGTTTTACTCTATTGTCAATTAGAGAGGGGAAATTTATAAGGTAACTGTTTTAACTTTATGTTTAAAGGGATTGCGGCAAAGACTTGGTAGGCATAAGTTATAACATAAATTAAGGAAGCAATATTTTTTTTAACACTATGAATGCAACATAAAATTCATTGGGTGATAGTAACTACCTTGGCATTTAGGGTCACGGACATGACCTATGTAAAAATGGGATTTTGAAAAGTCTGAGATCCAAGATTGAAAAAGGATCAGGGCATCATTTCCTTTTGGCTTTGCATTGGAAAATCATTTCTCCTAGTGGCCGACCAAGTGGGGGAGTGCATGGATGGCTAGGAAAATGGGAGTTGCAAACTCAATAGAGAGCATTTTTGTCTTTTCAACTCAATCACCCAAAAAAATTGTGGATCAATATGAAAGAGACTGCAAAGAAGATTATAGGTCTTTGAAATGATATCATAGAATTTTTCATGATGTTTGATTGCTAGATTTTCTGCATAGCATCAAACCTAGGCAGTCATGAGATAAATCTCCCTCATTTAACCGGTGAGGCTCCCGTGTCAGATTTGTCAATTAAAATGTGTTATTATCTATTAGGGGTTTTATTTTTACCACTTAGTTCATGAACCATAACTAAGAAGTTCTGCAGCAAGTAAGCAGCTGTTCAAGAAATGAAAGTTACAGAAGAAAGAAGTGAAGGAAATACAGAGAAGAAATGAGGAAGATGTGCATCCCAATTAGTAGATAGCAGAGCTAATTACATGCACATAGAAGAAACTTAATAGATATGAACACACAGAATTATAAAACAAAGGCAACTCTAGATCCAGATCTAAAATAACACAAAGTTTACTTAAGAGATCTAAGATTAAAAGCAAGAAACAAAGTACACCGTGACACAAAGTTCTTTGAAAACCTGCTCCTTTGTATTCCTTTGCTCCAAGTTGCTCTCAGGGGTTCAACACACAGTCTAGAACACAAGATTGCTGCTTACAAATTCTGATCTATTAACCCAAAGGTTCTTCCTCTACTTATAGAATGTAGAGGGGCAATTACAAGTTGAAAGCTTTAGTTGAACTGGCACATGTGGAAGTTGGAAAGAAACAACTGGCAATCTTCCTCCTAGAATTCCTCTTTACGTGACATGTATGATTTGCAACTGAAAATAGAACCTTCTATTTTGCACGTCCACCACCTATCTCCAAGTAGTTGACTTCTTCAAGTAATGACTTTTAAACCAATCACTTAAGTTGTATAATTGAATTGATCGCTCAATTACTTTGTCGGAGGAAAGAAGAAGGAAGAGGAAAGCTGACTTTGTCGGAGGAAAGAAGACATAAGAGGAAAGCTGACTTTGTCCTTTTTCATATCTGCATGCAGCTGATTCTTTTGTCTTTGATTCTCACCAAACTGGATCTGGGAGTAGCTGGATCTGGAAACAAGCTGGAATTGCAAGTAGGTGGAATTGGAAGCAAGCTAGAATTTTGCCTTTGCATTGTCTTCTCTTTTATCCTTGAAGCTTTTGTAGTTCTTCTCCAGTACATGCGTCAATGCAATGTTTGCCGTAGATAACTCATCATCCTTATTTTTAATTGCATATTAGCAATTAAAAATTTTGGAAAGCACTCAGGGTGAATGAAAATTCAATGAAGGCTTCAACTAGAAGATGAGAGCACATGCACAAGATCTTGGAAGGAATTTTCCACGCACTGTCTTCTTCATGGGTTGCATTCGAAACAAGAGGATGAAGCCTTTGTGCCAGAAGCTTTTGCAACTATGAGATCTGGATCTGGATCTGCATATGGATTTGCATCAGCATCTGCATCTGGATATGGATCTGCACCTGCATAACAAACTCTGGCAATTGGGCTGTGGATGGAAAAGCTGCAGCTCGAATAATTCCACTGCTTTTAATCTGCACGCATGAGTGAAGTTTCTCCTGCATGCATGAGTGAAGTCTTTCCTGCTCTGGATCTGTCTATCAATTTAGCAAGAGGTTTCGAGCCTAGATCCGTGTTTCCAATATCTACAAATTTAGAAGAGATACATGACTCCGTTGTGCTTTCTTTTTCATCTTTCTTCGCCATAGCTTTGTCTTTGTCTGAATGTCTTTTTCTTCTTATTTGACTGGAATTCTTCAAAACTGGTGCAGATCTGGACAATTCTTCAGATTCGGAGGATATATGCAATGTATTGGACATTGATAAAAGCTCATTTTTCTTTGTAAAGCACCTGTAATGAATTCCTGCAATTTATTCAGACAAAAATGGCCACCGGAGCATGAATAGTGAATTTTAATTGTAAAAATCTGCACTTTTCAAGCCTGCTGCCCCAAAAAATGGTGTTTAATTTGCACATAAAGAGAGCATGAATCCTTTCAACAACACTTGAGCTCCTGTAACACTTGTGCAAACAATTATGCAGACAAAGATCAACCTCCTTCAAAGCATGCGCCAAATTTGGAAGTTTTTAGCCTTGTTGCCACCTTGCCTGAACAAAATTCTTCTTCAAATGGGGGCGCACTTTTCCTCTTGGCTGCAATTCTTTACTTGTGAATTAAATAATTCACCCATATGGCTGCCCATGCTTATATAACCCTCACAATTCTATAATTAATAATTGCCCTAACAGTTAAAGGCAATTAATTAATTAAAAATCAAGCTCTTCTCTTTTAAATATAACATGTTTAAGGACAGCCATCCAATCAATTAAATTAATTCAATTTAATCATCCACACTTCACTTCACTTAAGTTTCACAGTGTGCTTTGACCATAGCCACTAAAAATAGGAATTAATATAATCATTTAATACTTTAAAAAGTATTAATTCCTTCTCAAAAGGGGCTGCATTAAATAAATTAAATTTATTTAATTTTGGAATTCTATTTCCAATTGATTTATTCCCCTTTGCTTTTGTTGACTTTTCCACAAGTTTGGGTGCCAAAATTGGGTGAATAAATATTAACAAATATTTATTTAATGCATTATTATTCACCCAAGGTGGGCCGCACTTTTTTGCATAATAGAATTCTATTTTTAAGAATTTCTGACAATGGAATTTTTTATCTTGCAAGGCAGCCCCGGAAATCCCATGATCCACTTAAGTGATTTGACTTTGACAATGGGATTATTTAGCCTGCAAGGCAGGCAATAAAATCTCATGATTTCACTTAAGTCACTTTTCTTTTATTTCACCATGGGAATTTTTACCCTGCAAGGCAGGCAATAAATTCCCACCTGCCTGCAACCTCTAACTTTCCCACTGCAGCTTAAGTGAATTTTCTATCACGGGAAAAAGTACCCTGCAAGGCAGGCAATAGAATCCCACCTGCTTGATGCTTCTATTTTTCCCACTGTAGCTTAAATCCTTTGTTTTCCAAAAATGCACCCATCCCCGCAGGGGCTTTTCTGTGCACGACTTCGCTTTTTCCCAGTGATCCAGACCTCCGATGGCGACTTCCTCCGGGCATAATGTGCATATATGTTTTCCAGCTGCTCCAGGCCAAAAATCGGGCTTACCCGGTAAAGGAATTGTTCCAAAGAAATTTCACAGAAAACAAAATGGAACACCACAAAAACACGAAAAATTGCCAAAAGTTACAAATAAAGCCCAAAACTTATTCCAAGTTAAAACCCTTTTGGCTCATAGGAATAATGACATATTCGCTCATAATAAAGTTAAAACGGAGTGCAAATAGCTTCATACGGGGCTCAAAATAATTAAATACAAATTTCCCACAGACAAATCCCGACGACAGAATATAACAATTTTGGGCATCTGGGTATTTGGCGAAAAAGGCTAATATGGCTCTTTGGGATTATCTTGACACAATACAAGAACTTTCAGGCAATAAAAATACAAAACAACCCATTATTTTAAAAGTACGAAAATTTTTCGGATAGGGTAGTTACAGATTTCAGGATGAAATCTGGGTGACACCAATGTTGTTGCTTGGGAGGCTTAGCTCAACCCTAGTGAAAGAACTACGCATGGCCGCCAAGCTAGGAGTTTTTACTGCAGGCTCAGCCACGTGGAGGAGATAAGAGGGCTGCAGATTCGGAGGCTAGCACCAAGCCAGGGCACAGCACAACTCTTCCTCTTACAAGTATGCTTTTCTCTCCCCTGCAAGTTTGATGCATACTTAAGCCTTGCTAGAATGGTTTACTAAATAATGTTAGGACTTGATAGATCTTGATGTTAATGCCCTCGGCTGGTTGATTATGCGTGATGGAAATTATATGGGTGTTTACAACTTTGCATGCCTGCAGTAGCAAGGGTATACAGCTATACACATCTATAGTTATTGATATTGCTATTGCTATACACATCTATAGTTATTGATATTGTTCATTTATGTTTTGGTTGGGCACACCCATCAGAGGTTTGCCAATTTTTTTGACAGCAATTGGTTGATTTATAGATAATTAAACTTATATAGTGTTTGTAGTTTTAGACACCTGCAAAAACAGGGGTATACACCTATACACATTCATATAAGTTGATATTGTTGTTGTGCATAATTGTTCGGTAATGTATTTAGTTGGGCATACCCAAGAGAGGTTGTCAAATTGTGTGATATTTGTTGTTCTTTGCTGTTTGAGAAGTTATTTTTGGAAAATTGATAAATTATGAATTTGGCTGAATTATGGTTAACTAGCCCTATGGACTTAGTTGAAATTTATAAAAAAAATCTACTCTTACAATCTCTTACCATGATATGTGAACTATTTGGCTGAATTATGGTTAAATAGCCTTATGGACTCAATTGAAATTTATAAAAATTGTACTCTTACAATCTCTTACCATGATATGTGAACTAAGGAGCATTTTGAGTTACTTGTTGGCTTTTCTTTTGAAGATAGCTTGCAAGAGAAATAAATGTATGCCAGTTATACGCTGACCCTCTGCTTTATAATGTTTTAATTAGTGCAAATATGAAGGGTAAGATCGTTATAAAAGAATGCAAACCTTGTTGTAACTGTTGAAGAGCTCCAAGAATTGTTATTGCTGTAGTGGCATGTATATAGAGAGAATATAATTGATCCACTACATTTTCAGCTGCTTTAGGTATTTGTAGTGAGTAACGTCTATAAAACATGATCATAGTAAGTCTCCTTTTTGTAATCACCAATTGAAACTTTAAATACTCAGTTTTATAGGCCGGAAGATGCCATATCCTGATAAATTCTATTGAGAGTGGTACATATGAGAATGTTGTTTGGGTGAAGATGCATAAAATTTTGGTGGAAAAGGAAATAAACCCATGGTTTTGATTCATTCTAGAAGCTCTTTCTTGGAAGTAGTTTGTACGTATTAGATTTCTCCTTACTCCATTGTAATGATAGGATTTTATTGGCTTCATTTTGTTAAAATATTTATTTTGTATTGGGCTGGAAATACCTTTCTACATGGCAGTTTGATAGGGTTGTTGGCATATCAGGTATATGATGTTTTAGACGCTGTAAAGTGATCCCTTAACTCAGCTGTATATGGTAAATTTTGTATTGGAGGCTGTCCCACAGTCAGCTTAGATTGACAGAAATAATTTATTATCAGAAAACTTAGACATGTGAGATAGTCTGTATTCTAACGTATAATTAGATATGTTCATTGTATTTGTTTTAAACCAGGCCCTTGAAAAATGTGATTTTTACAAAAAGTTTTATTATGTAAATTTACTTGTCTTTAGGTTCTTTGAACGTGGTATTATAATAAAATATGTATAATACTTTATCTATAGATTTATTTACTAAATATATTGATCTATTATTGGATAGATTAGTTAATTAATATACTTGATTTCAAATATATTCTTACATCATTATTATTTTTTAGGGATTTGGAATGTATTAATACGCATTGTAGAATTGTATTAAGGATAGACTGTGAAGCATAGTTTAATATGTTCGTATTGTATTCTAACATATAATTAATCCGGTTCGAACCGTATTTGTTTTAAAGCAATTGAATAAATATGAATTCGGTTCGGCCTTAAAGTTTTTTTAGGGAAATTTACTTGTGTCATTATTTTTGCATATGTGGTATCATAATACACTAAGTATAATGACTTTATCTATAGATTTCATTTACTAAATATTTTGATCAGATTAATATAAATTGTTAATTAATATATATTTCAAATATTTCTTAATATTATTTTTTAATTTGGAATGTATTAATACGATTGTAGAGTTTGTATTAGGAATACAACTTCAGAAGGATAATTATAATATGTTGTATTGTATTCTAACATATAATTAATATGTTTTCAAATATTCCCTTAAGGGATTCTATTATTGTGGTAATTTGGAATGTAGGTTAATACGATTGTAGCCCTAATGTGCCCACTTACATATCATATTGACACATAATTTAGGATCATGTTGTCAGATTGTAGTTACTAAAAACATATACATTAATATGTTCACTTCATTTGATGCGTTGATATTGTTAATCTAGGACATATAATCTAATGATGTTCATTTATTTATTTTACACAGTAATTGAAAAATATGATTAACTGTATCCCATAAACTTGTGTCTTTATTTTTGAAATGCTTGACTACTCTACGAGTTTAAAATAGGATAATATCAATGGCAGCTGAAGTGGGTGGAATTAATATGTTCTAGCTTATTTGATTCAGGTTGGAGTACTTGTAATCTAACATACCTCAATTAATATGTTCATTTATTTATTTTAAATAATTGAAAAATATGATTTTTGTTTTAAACTCCGTGTAACCTTGCATGAGTTTTTGAATGTTGACTATCTTTGTTTAAAAGCTAGGATAGATATCAATAATAATACTATGAATAGATTTAATTTATTCCTATATTTTTATATGGTCTTAGGATATCACTTTTAAAATGTTGAATGTATTGTAATACCTCCTATTAAAATTCTATTTAGTCTTATAACCCTCATGGAGGAATTAACAGATTTAAAACTAGCAATCGCATGTGTACAATGCAATGCGAACGCCAAACGGTATATGTTATTTGTTTTAGAGGGATAGTTATTACTTTTGCAGTTGATGTTGATAAGGGGTGATTGATTTTGTAAGAGTAGGAATATAGATGAAGCATTACATTTAAAGGTTCTATCTCTACATTTCAAATTTGTTACAAATTCGGGCATATACATTTGCAAATCTTATATAATGAGTGCTATGGTGGAGGTATTGTTGTATTGTAAACAATGCCGGTGATTGTTCTTGTAGCACCATTTACAAGGTTTGTGTCAACCCATAATTTAGCAATAAGCATGAATTTTTTGTTGGAAAGCCAAGAGTTTTGATGGTGTCTGGCTCTCAGTTGATCCCCTGCAAGAATCCAATTGGAGATCACTTGTTATTGAGATTTTGATGGTGTCTGGCTCTCAGTTGACCCCCTGCAAGAGTCTAATTGAAGATCACTTGTTATTGAGATTTTTAAAAAATAATGTGGATTATTACAGGATCCATGAGGTTGACATATTTTATAATATAGAGCTGTTGGAAGAGCACATTTACACTTTTTGGGCCAATATTCCTTTTGTTAGGGCATCCATGATGGCTCATCCTGAGGAAAAGTGGATCTGGTGGATGGACTCTGATGCAACCATTAAAAACATGGATTTTGAGTTGCCTCTTGAGAGATATGAGAATTATGATATGGTGATGCAGGGGTGGAAGCATTTGGTGTATGAGAAAAGGAGTTGGCTAAGCTTGAATGCAGGGATTTTTTTGATCAATAATTGTGAGTGGTCTATTAAATTCATGAAGATGTGGTCTATTATGTGTAACGAACCGTTACACAAAAACCTTAAGGCATTAATGAAATCCGCACATGAGGATCATAACATCCCACCACGCTTCCGTAGTCCAGACCCCAGGCTAGATTTGCGCCCGTATAACGGGACCACACCCTGCCCTATACGAGCCCTGGGCGAACACTGCAATGCCGACGTAGCTACTCGTGCTGAGACTCGAACCTGGGTGGTCACTTTGATACCAAATGTAACCAACCGTTACACCAAAACCTCGAGGCATTAGTGAAATCTGCACATGAGGATCATAACATTATGGGCCCATAGACCTCTCACTTTGAAGGATTATGATGATCAATTTGCACTTGTGTATTTTTTTCTCAAGGAGAAGGATAAGATACTTTTGGAGCATTCATATAATATGAACGGTTATTGGATTGAGCTTGTGGGGACCTACGAGGACATTGTGAAAAAAGTATGATTCTATGGAGAAGGAGCATCCTATATTGAATTAGACACATGCGAAGAAAATGAGCAAGAAATATGTGGAGGTGAGGAAAGCCTATATGGGGTTTGATAGAAAAGTTGATGCAGCCAAGGAAGCTGAGATAAACAAGGAGAGGAGGCCATCTGTGACAGGGTGTCTACCTTGTAGTGGAGATCACAACAATATTTACAAGAGATAGAATTGCATGAAGGGGATGGAGAGGGCATTGAATTTTGTAGACAATAAGGTGTTGAGAAGCTATGGCTTCAAACACGACAATCTTTCATCTGACCATGAACTCCAATATCATCATTCTATATTCCATTTTAAATTGGCCAAAAAATATACAATATTATTCTTGTGGGCTTTCTCTTATTATTCCTGCATTAGTCTTACTTACTAGTGGAGATGCTACCATTGCGTTTTGTGATCTTATATGACCCAAACTCATCTCAGATTCTCAACTGTTACGGTTTCAACCATTGTTTTAGGTAATTCTGTGAATGCCCTTATTTTATTAAAGTTAAATCATTTACATGATCCCATCTATTGACCTTTATTGACCCACAAAAAATAATAGTTATAATAAATAAAAATTTCTCGTTGTTTCAATGAAGTTCACTATAATCAGACGCGAGCCAGAGGCTCTTCGCCATATAAATAGACAACAAACAACACATAAGGATGCAAAGAGAGGTAAGGTAATGGTGGGTTTTGAGGGAAAGACCTAATTACAACAAGGATCTCCTTTTTCTGCTCTGCCATATTTGTGTCCTACCGATGAAAAAAACCTAGCAGGTTTGGCTTTACATAAACCTGTCAAATGATTTACTTAAATTTGAGAAACTCCAAACCAGGCTTGTGGGTATCAGTATGCAAGGGTTATTACGCTGACAGTAGGAGTTTTCAACATTTAACATAAAATGCAATGTACAACAGAGTAAATTTATGAAAAATCTTTTTAAAAAACATTGAACACCATGGAAAAGAAACAAAAATAATTCAAAGCAATGTGGAACACCACAATTTCAATTTATTCATAATCTCCAAACATTTATTGGTTTGCATATCCAACATTCAACAAAAAAAGATGATGGCACAGGGCCCGGTTAAAACTTTCCTACACATGTGATTTTTTGGGATATTCTTGTGTAGGGCAATCGAGGGGAACCAACAAAAGATGATGGCCCATGCATAACAATATTACAAGTTTTTATGGGGGATTCATGTGGAGGGCAACCAAGTGGAACCAGAAATGAAATTTGATATGGTGAAATAAAAATACATAACATATTAATCCAAAACATTACATTTTGAGTTAAATAATCATATTTTCAATATAAAGAACTTACATATCCACTATACTCCTCAGATTTCCAAACTCATCTAGTAGAAACCCATTCAGTCTATTTTCACTCAAGTTCCTTGAATTTATAATTGAGATGAATCATCAAATCAATATAATGTTCATTCATATAAATTGGACTTGTTGTTTATGCTCCATAAAATCCTATAGGGACAATACTTACAATTTCATAAGATGTTCCAAACCCCCACAGGTCCCTAGGATTTCATGCTAGATCACAGATAAACAAAACATTTGGAAGTCTTTCACATCTGTCATTTAGATAGTAAATTTCTCTCCAAACACAATTCTTAATAGCTCCTATTGGAAGTATAACCAAAAAAGAAAAAATAACTGAACTCACAGTGTATCTAAATTTATAATATATTCCAGCTCTATCATAATTGCTCCCTTAATTGTGTTTAACGATAGATTCTTGTAAAATAAATAACACAATATTTCTAGACTCATTAGACCACGGGTGTATTATATATGCATGCTTAATGTCCTTGACAGAACCCTTCCATAATCATGATATACATGATCGGTAACAACACAAAATATACATGATCGAGCATTCAACAGAATTCCGCACATGTTGTATGTTACCCTGCAGTTCCAAATTCTCAAGCACAAGAGAGAGGAGGTTATATGAAAAGAAGGAAATCTCTGCTCCAATAGTGGGGTATATTACTCCTTAAGCCAATCCAAGAGAGGCAAAGGAAAATGACAAGATCATAAGTGCAGGGGCTAAAGTGGAGATTGTTAAATGAAATCCAACATGCACCCATATTCGTGCATATCATCCATAATGCAATGTGAATGTTGAACAATATAGGTTATTTGATTTAAAGCGATAATTATTCCTTTCGTAGTTGATGTTGATAAGGGGTGTGATTGATTTTGTAAGTGTATGAATATACATTTAAAGGTTCTATCTCTACATTTCAAATTTGTTACAAATTCGTACATATACATTTACAAATCTTATATCATAAGTGGTAGTGTTTTGTGAACTATTTTATTTGAACTAAACATGAATACATGAAGACTTCCATACATTTGCATATTTTTACATTAATGTAACAGTGTACATAGTGCTAATTAGTTTTTGGGGTTACATATATAGTAAATTAAATAGTTATGAGAATTATAGTAATGTAACACATAGTATCTATAATGGTAGTTATTAGTTAGTTTTCTGGGCTGCATATATGGTAATTGATATGCACAAATCATGGGCTTAACTATATCACATCTGTGTAAATCCCTACACACTTCACAAAATAACTACAATATTTGAATCTTGGCGTTTACACCCATCTAAAAGGTCAGGGTTCCATGGAAGAGGCAATGAGTACTATATGAATGAACCAAATGACCCCTAATAATAATTATAGGAGGTATTTGGATGAATATGCAGATGGTAAGCACGAAGATGTTACAGGGAGCACAAGAAGCACTTCTGATGGGAATTTGTTTGTGAGATTTGGTGAGGTTATATCACAAAACGCTGTTTGATTGGAGTGAGACTGGGACGATGTTGTGTTGGAAAAAAAATGCATCCCCACGAGTTCTCTCTAAATCCTTGAATTTCACTGAATAAAGTTCAAATATTTAAATATTAATTTTTATCTATCCTAGAAACCCATCCCTCCATCCCCATCCTACCATCTCCAAGATTCAAGTAACTATGCATATAACATTTATCTAGAGTTGAATGCATGGCTACACCATTATGCAAGAATTATGAATGCTAACCTCCTTCCTTCACAAATATGAGATTAGAATAGGATTATGCACAAATACACCATTTAAACTCTGATTGCAAAGGATGAAACCTGAAATAATAAAAATTCAAACCCTTAGCCATACAGAAAACATACTTCCTCTCTACATGACACACATATATCAGTCAATGGGGATTCTCAAAGAATTAAGCGCATTCAGGAAGCCCTTTTTGCTCATATGTTGTCTGGGATGAAAATGAAATCCCAAAACAAATTTCCTGGTACATTTGTGCCTCCAAAAAAAGATGGTAGGTTGCGATTTTAGAATTTTCAAATCACTATCGTATATTTTTAATTGTTTGATTAACATAAAGTGTTTGACCATTTTAATTTCAAGAATGATAATCATGTCAAACAAATGGATATGAACCACAAACTTCTCTGACGATGATTCCGAGTATGAAATTGAATATGAGCTTCTATCTAATGGCTCGGTTGAACCTTGGTATAGGGTAGAAGAGCCTTGGATGACTGTCAGTCATGATACAAAAGACATCCTTGTAAGGGAGGAGGGAGAAAATAACAACGAGCTACAGGATTTCCCTGAGCAAGTTAGCAACATTGAACTCCAAGAGCAGAATGTGGCTACCACACTTCCACCACAAGGAGATGGTCTGACATCTCAAAATCTTGTGTTGTTTGCACAAGAGGATAAAAAATCAGAAGAAACGGGTTCATTGACTTCAATCATTACAACCTGGTATGACATGAGTGTTGGAATGTGTATGGGAGGTGTAAGTTGGACCCCATATTTTATTTTTCAGCATCCTCCATGTATGTGGCCATCAGAGAGCGCTTGAACAAGTTAGGGACACCTGCATAGCGTAGAGGAGAGGGATTTTATTTGTCACGGGTGTGTGGATGCATCCCTTGACAATGGAAACTTCATTTTAGTTTTATTTGTTCATATTTAACAAATTGTTGCTATGTAAATGCTTTTGAGTGGGGGTATGTTTGTTTGACTGCACCCTGCTGTCGTAGGAAGCCCTAAACTCTATCATTAATGTAAAAAATACATAAATTTTCTATCTTGACCATTTTCTTCTACATGCACCAATAACATTCAACTTCTGGTTCTCTCATGTCCAAGCTCTGAATGCTATGCAATTTCACCAAAATGAAGCTAGAAAGTGGGCTTAGAGACGAGGGCCTTCCATTTTTGAGTAGGTTGCCCTTGCCAAAATTTGTTCGACTTTGAAATTCTAGCCCTTTAGCTCCATTCTACTTTCTTCTCTCTGTTTTGAAGCTCTAGTGTGGCCATATGCTCCTCATTCCTTATCAAAATTTATATACAAAGAAAAAACACCAACATGAGCCCAAGTGGAGCAAATGCCCAGTAGCCTGAAACTACCACAGAGAACCTCAATGACATAACACAGCACTTGTCTCTCATTTCTTCGTCTAACGACCACCACTGATTTGGGCTGATTTAGGGATTTCGGGTTTACATTGGCGTTTATAATTTCCAAACCGTGAATCTAGTTTTGCACAAATAAATCGATGATTTTTGTTAAAGGAACACAACAATCATTAAATTCAAAACATGCAACTGCTGCATTTACATGCTAAAAATAGTAAAACTTCTTAAAACAGCGAAAACTTCCAAACACCCATCAAAATTAATCCCTGGTAAAAAACGTCAAAATGACCGTCAATTTTAACATAGTTACAGAAACGTCCGAAAGGGCCTTTCCCATAGGGGGAACACCTTCGGCGTAAAAACTTGAGGAACCCTAGTAATTTGCTTATGTGGGGCACTTAGGTGGTAAATACACCTTAGTATGGCAGTATTGTGTGTAACCACATAAATCTTATTGCTTAGTTGCACCCTAAAGACGACATCTTTGGACTGAGTGGAAGTTTGAGAACTCCTTGTAGGATATTTTTCCTCTTAAGTTGAGTCCCATACAGAAGTTATGTGCATAAAGGGTTCGTATCCTTTAGCTTGGAAAAATTGTCAAATATTGTGTTGATGGGATTTGAGTTATTGATCATTTCATTCTACCACTTGTCAGGAGACACTACGCAAATTGTTAGTAAACTGTGTTTCTCTTTTTGAGAGAAACAAAGAGATTAATGATAATTCAGATTGGAGATGTAAGCCATATGGTAACACTCATTCTGGAAAGACATCTTCCTAATGCCCGAGATTTTGGCTGTTACAAGCTTTTGTACTTTGAAAAATCTTAATTAAACTCGTAGTGTCTTATTCAATTTAATCACGAGGAAGGGTTAAGGTTGCTCCAATGCACTTGGTGGCATTGCACCTAGTTCAAACTTCAAATAAAGATAAAAGGGAAGCTTAAAGCACTCATGTTGTACCTTGATGGAACAAGTCATTTTGGTTAATAAAAAAAAAGTGTGTAAATAGAACTAAGTAATTGATTTTTTACTTTTTTTAAAAGGGGGAGTTAATGTTAGACATAATAAGTGTTCTTTCGAAGGAAATTTTCATTATGGATAGTTGCAGTTCTCAACTCCCTAAATCTATCGTTGATCTAATAATATTGAAACCCAATGTTAAGTTATCATTATTAGCATACATTCTATTTTTCATAGTTTATGATTTTATGAAATCATGTACCTTACTTTTCGATTATGAGGTATGGGCTATGAAACCTACAAGACTTAGTTACACCATGTGGTCACAAGTAAGTCTATAAGGTGGAATTTGCATATCCTTATGAGAGGGGCCTATTGGCATTAAGCGTTAGGCCAAATGAACTTACTAGCAACTTTTATACCCTGATAGGAACTTATTGTATGTCTTAAGGCTTGAGAAGTTCTCATCTCATTTCCACAATTATAAGATATAATGACTCGAGCTTTCTTACTGACCTTAATAAATTTATTTCCATGTCATGAGAATCGCAAGGAATACTATTGTTGCTCTAGACCAATGCTAGGTTTGCTCTTGAAGTCGATGGCTTTTGTGATCATAAAATTAAATCAAATCCGCGTGATTTAATCACGTAAATGCGTTAAGTGTTGGGTGTATATGCTAACAAGCAGATGACTTAATCTTTTGAGCTACGACTTGGCTTTTTTTGTAAGACAAATATGGAGACCCAAATTGATTGAGGGGTTGGTCCTTGTGGTGGTACCTCATGATAACACTTCCCATAAGCAACATGTGACGCTTACGAGTTGTGTACTAGTTATGGATCACAGGGACCTCTTTTAGGATTTTGAATGTGCCTTATGGAATGGGAGTTGTGGAGAGTCATAAACCTTGATTTGAGATAACCTAGAGACATTAGTTGGATCTGAATCTTGGTTTTAAGTTTGGGAGTATTTTCTCCACTACATTCGAACAAGAGTAAGACATGTTGACAACACAATATTGATATAAAAATTCATTGGACATTTTTGCGTAATCAATAGGGTATAATGTGGTAATACCTCAACGTAAACATCCTTTAAGTTGGTATACTTGCACTAAGTGTTAGAAAACATATATGAAAACCTTTAAGTCTCGCCTTGGAATTGTGAGGGGTTGATAACAAAGTATGGTTCCTTTATAGGACTATTAAGGATGCTTGCAATTATTCAACTGACATAGAAAACCCCCCAAAAATTCAATAACATAATAGAAACTTTTTCCCATCACAACTTGTTCATAGCTTGATTTTCCAGATGGGCTTATTCAATTATAGATGGCATAATCTACAACAGAAGTAATTAAAAATACCAAGACATTCAACGTTGAATCAGAGAGGATGGATATGTAATAGATACCTAGAATATGTATGGTAATAAAAAAGGCATGTGCATTTGTTGGTAAGTCAAAATTATTAGATACTGGTGGAAAATTGCTCCTTGTAGATTTTTTTTTTTGAAACTTTAAGTTGCGTAGCTTGGTATAGAAAGAGAATGACCCTTATCTTCTTGTTTTAGAATTTTAGTTGTTGTCCATTGGATGGCACTTACCGAAGGGAGAAAGGAATAGTTTTGCACCTAAGACTATAGCAAAAATGAGTATTGGGTCCTTTCAAAGGATTCTTGAGTGGATCCACTTCCAAAAAGAGAAAGCTAACATCATAATGGGCCTTGATGATTTGCAAAAACCAGTCACTTGGAGTGAAGAGATTGATGACTGATTTCAAAGAAGTCTACTTGAGTCTATACCCAAAAGGCACATCACAAGTGTTGTAGTTACTATTGGAAGTTTATGGGAGTTCGTTTCACGCATGTGGTATGGGGCTCCGATGCAGTATGTTATCTCTCACACACTTGTTGGTGATTGTTTTCATTTACCCCCTTAGAGACCATTGAACGGTTAACTAGTTGGAGGAATAGGTTAGGGAAACCTAGATATTAAGTTGTGGACTTGGAACAAGAGTACTAAGCGATTGTGGAAATCCTTAGTAACTCTTTGACTTGTAAGTGGATTACTGGGTCCGGATGCGGCAAGGTGGACTTGTCAATTACAATCTTATGACCATAAGCATGTATACTTAGTTTACCTAGAAGGAATGTGTTGTTTCCTATTTTTGTATACATAGGAAATGTATCATTTCTTGTTCCAATTCAGGGTTGAACTTGCAACGTGCTATGTGGTGTAGTTGCAGTTTTGATTTATGTACACATTGTCCCTTCTCGTCTGTAGTTCCATAAAAGGCAAGGTCACTCTCTCAATGGGTGAGAAGTATGTGGGGAAAATCAGAAGTGCCATGTGATTAAAGGTAGCACCCACAGTAATACTCTCCCTCTATGCTTCTTACATAATTACTTTTGGCTGCCGTAAAGGTCTCAAACTATCTTAACCAATTGCAGTGAGGAACTTCTTAATCATATGCAGCAGTTTCAGTGGAAGATTGTATAGCATTTTACAGATGTAATTGCATATATATGTAGGGGAGGTCTTCTAGATGAGAAAATGAAATGAACTCAGGTGAAAGTGCTTACTTGGGCCTACATGAAACTAGATTTTCTACTTCAATTTAAATTGGGCATGTTTGTTTGGGCTGTCTATTTAAGCTGAACTGCTCCTTCAAGGATTTACGGTGACAAACTGATTTTCAACTTCAATGAGCAGAACCAGCATTGAAGACGATTTTCTGATATAATTTTCAGCCGATATAATTTTCTATCAATTCTGAAAGTTTTCAGCTGAACCCTTTGAAGTTTTGATTTGACACAACATGGGAATGTTGAACTTTTAGAGTTTGAAATAACTTTGGTTGACAAGTGAACTGATTTTCCTCTGAATTTCTTGGAATTATGCTTTCAAAAATGATTTTTCAGTCTAATACTCTATTTTTGAAATAAATTTTGAGGAAACTTTTGACCAATATGGCAGCCTTTTCAAGAAATTTCTTATTATGTTTTGAAAATGCTAAGCCATAAGGTTGAGGATGGGGAGTTAGACCCCATACAAAAGAAATAGTGTGACTTGCAAAGGCAAGAAAAAAGAGGAAAGGGCTGCATGAGACTCGCCTAAAGAAAAGCCTTGAAGGATGCCTCGAACAACACATCGGGGTGGTGCTTATGTTTAGGGGGGTGATGTCACATCCCACATTGACTCCTAAGTTCAACAGTTGGGTAACTGTCAAGAAGTTGGTTTGATCGTCAATTAGTAACACGAAGACATGAGATTAAGTAACGGACGTTGGTAACCTTGTCTAACCTAGTATCTCAATGCCCCTTGCTCTAAGTTTAATTGAACTCAATGAATGAAAGCTTAATTATTGTATCGCTTTGTGTGGTGATTAAGTGAAGGGCGGTGATTTTGTTATGGCACTAATTTTGGAGACTTTTGTTTGTATGGCACTATATTATATCTAACTTGAATGATTATTAGACTCTGCAGGAGTTAACCAATTTTGGATTTTGTCTTGCTTGCCACTTGAAAAGGCAAATTGTTATTGATAGGATGATTAGTACTTGAAAGAGGAAATTGTTATTGAAACAACAATCGTTACTACTTGCACCCTTTTGGTAAACTATGTTTATTGGCTTGAATTTAGGGATGTATTATTGAAATCCCCATTCTTTTGTGGAACTTGTGAAGTTATAAATAATACATTAAGTGAACCCCGTTTATGGTTTCGATCTATATGTCATGTTTTCCCCCTCGCATAATATTGTGAAAGACCACTCATGCGATACAATGATACAAATTGTTACAATTACACTCCAATTTGATATTGTTGGTTTGATAGACTGATGTAAGTGGCCTATAAAATTTGACATTGCATTTAGAATTTTCACTTGTGGAAGACTATGTGAGAAAATGTTTGGATGGATATTCGATTACTTTGGCATGGCTTATAGATATAACTTTTTATGGCAAATGACTGTTTTATTCTTTTTAGTGCAAGGCATTTTGTCACCCCATCATAGGCATGGGTCGAAATGAAGAGATCATTGAATGATAGTTTATAAATGATTTGTAAGTAATATCCTTACGAACCTAACACTTGGTGTTATTGTGATACCTAACGGGCTACAACATATAGATGTTGATCCTTGCATGGTTGACTTGTGGGAATTATGAAATTTTCTTGTCTCAGATGTATTCAATGGTTGCAAGACAATTGGTTATCAAAACCTCCTTTGAACTGATTATGGCAATGTCCTTATAGTTATTATCACCGACCCCACTTTTTGAGTTATTATCACTTACGAGAACTCTAGCTCCTTGACATTGTTGTTACCTTGAAATCCTAGCAAATGATGTGATTATCATTATGGGTATTATTACTTGCATAATTTCTATAATTCCTTTTGAAAGGATATTAGATTAATTGCGTACAAAGTTTTGAAGCCATAAATAATTGTTTTTGACCCTCGAGCAAGGCAAGCTTATAGCTTTTCTTGGACCCATCAAACATTTTACTCATATGGATGGCTTTATAATTATTGTTGATTAAAGACGGGAAATTTATACTGTAATTGATTTAAATTTATAATTAAAGGGATAATGGCAATGACTTGGTAGGTATAACATAAACTAAGGAAGCAATTTTTTTTGACACTATGAATACAACATACAATTCATTGGGTAATAGCAACTACATTGGCATCTAGGGTCGGGGACCCGACCTATGTTAAACAAGGACTTTAAAAAGTTTGAGAATTGTTGTCACCCAAAAGTTGCACCCTGATAGAGAATGGTGTGTGTACTCTCTCTCTTGTTGACAAAATTGGAACACTTCAACGCTGTGGGTAACCTATGTTTGAGGTGAACCTCCAGAGAGAGTTAGTTCCCTTGTGAATCACCTAAAAAACGAAAACTTTGACAAGGAAAAGGGAAAAAGAATGTGGGAAAAGGGAATAAGGGTGATACACCAATAATTTAACACATGCATGTAACTTTGTACACAAGGAAATCAAAGATCCACACACCTGCACAACTCTTAGCTATTTTGCAAAATTAATTCGAGGGTTTAGGAGAAAGGACAACGGTAGAGGGATTAAATTCCACACTAGAGCAACACAATATTCCTATCAAACACAATGAAAAATTGGAAAAACAACAGTATGAGAGGGAAAAATGGAACGTTTTTATTCAAAGGTGCAAGTACAAGGCTAGGATTGCCAAAGCAAAACAGCCCACAGTGTGTATGATCTTTTTACAATGCAAAAATCCTTCTTCTATCCAACTGATTGTTGTTGTTGATAATAGACTGTTGTCTATTATAATTTATTTATTGTTCTCCTTCCCATGTTGTTGTGCCAAACATAACTGTGACTGTTGTTCCTTCTTTTTATTTATTATTTTTCCCCTGCATGCTGCTGGTGCCAAACGTAAACTGGGAACAACATATAATTTATTAATTAATCCTCCCATGCTGCTGCGCAAACTTAGAACAACAGTCGCTATTTTAATTATGTCCTTCTATCTTTGATCTTCGGTCAACTGTAGTTGAATTCATGCATGATCCTCAGTCAACACAAGTCTATTTTATTTATTTAATTCTAATTTCATCCTTTTCCTGAGATAGAAATAAATAAATTTATTCAATTCTTCCTTATTTCTCCCTCGTGCCAAATTTAGAACAGTAGCTCTTTTATTTATTTATTCTCATCTTATCTCCTGTTTTGTCTTATTTGCCTTTTGTCTCTTCCTCATGCTCTTTGGTGCAGACTTAGAAGGGACAACAATTCTTTTATTTGTGTTTTTTTTCATCTTTGTCTCTTCTATTTTGTCTTTGGCGCAGACTTTTTGGACTGGAGACTGCTGTATAGTATTTAATTTATTTCTTTTATCCTTGCTAGTGCCACTGACTGCAATTTACCTTTATTTATTTATTGTTTTCTCTGACATGTTGTTGCGCCAACAATAACTATGGTTGTTGCATGTTTTTCTTCTTTTATTTATCAGTCTTCCCTTGCATGATGTTGGCGCAAACAATAACAGCAACCTGATTTTATTAATAACTTTCTCCTTTATCAAACTTACCACCATGTATATTTAACAACAGTTTGCTAAAATCAAATTGTTCTAGTTCCTCTTTATTACCCTTAGCGCCAAATATAATTGAAACCAGCAGTTGCTAAAAATAATTAAAGTGTGCTAATTTATCCCTTCACCTTTGGCGCATGGAGCTGATATATTTAGCTAAGTGCTATTTTAGCCACAACCACTTTTAACAAGTGCTATTTTCAGCGAATGCTATTTTTAGCAAAACTTCCACTTCAATTGCTATTTGTAACAAAGTTCTATTTTAAGCTAAACACTATTTTTAGCCGAGGTAAAAATAGCCAAGTGTTCTTTTTAGCAATCCTTTGCATGGAAAATATGGTAACATTTTGGCGACATCACAGGATTGTTTGCTTGTTAAACAAGGAGATCTGTAACATCTTGGTCATGACCGTTACTATGATGGATTCCACTTTTGACATTGCAAACGTTGACATGTGATTTGTCTTAGGAAGGTGTATTCTTTTGACATTGAAAATCATGTTTGCAATGGATAAGTTATTATTGTTCAGAATTCATGCTAGCTGTAATTCTGTTTACTTGGAAGCGAAGCCATTATGCTATGTGAAATATAGGTTGTAAATCTATACTGTTGTTTTCACATTTTCCATATGCTAACAGCGCACCTTGAATCAATTCCATTGATCCAAGGTATGCTTCGGTTCTTCTTTATTGTCATCTTGTTAATTGACATGCTGAATGAAACATACTATGGAACCAAGCAGTATTTTGTTGTAAATTGTGAAGGACCTAGCTTCAGGTGTTCTTACTCGGTATCATGTTGCAAACTATAAATTTGGACCTCCTTTATTAATGTTTTGTAACACTGATCAACGTGAGAAGATTAAGGATTTGTTGTGGGCTAATAAAGCAAATGCCTTAACCTTGGTCAGAATGCTTGTTGCTATTTGGATCTGACCCAAACTGTAATGTTGCCCTATTGGATTTTTGACCTAAGGTAATAATACTTACCTAGGACCTATTACTAAACTATTACGGTTGACGCCTAAAACTAGGTTGTGGTTTCCTACCTTATATAAATTCTAATCTAAGAGGTGATGACCTAACCTAAGGAGGTATATTATATGGCTAGGAGTCTTGAACTAACCTAAGATAAATCCTAATGACCTAAGAACTAAGGTGGAAAAAAACCTAACCAATGCTAATGTAACCTAAACTATTACTAAGATGAAAGGGGACCTATGGATTACGTGGCAAATGGAAGGTTGGTGGCAGTGGTTTCTAAGTTATTAATGTGAATTGATTTCATTCCTTACATCCTAAATTCGCCAAGATTGGCGGAGGCATAAAAAGATGGTGGGATGTCTAGCTGGCATCATTGCTAAATTTAAAATGAATGGAAATTTTTGAATTTTGTTTCGCCAAATTTGAAGTGGCGGTGGCATAAGGAAAGAGAGGGAAATAGCATTCAATGCATTCAATAACCTCAGGCTTAGTGGAGGAAACCGCCTCAGAGTTAGGCAGGAGGAATTGGAGAAAGTTGTTGGTCATTTGGATCCTTCTGGTTTTTGCTCTGCATGAGAGTTTAGGTTCTTCGAACCAGCAAGTTTGTTTTTCGACCCATTGAAATCGTGGGTATCTTCGGACTGTTTCTGAACCTGTGGAAACGTAGAGGAAGTTGGGAGATTTAAATGTTGACGTTGGTTGAAAAGAAGAGATTCTTGAGAAGCTCGGCCAGAGATCTTCTGCAAATCAACAAGAAATTTTATCAGGCATGATAGGCTCTTCTTGTTAAATAGTTCTGCTTTTTATTAAACGTCTTCATTAAAAGAACTCCGCTCTTAGAAACGAATGGTTTTGTGGAAATGCCTTGGTGTATTTTTGGCTATGATCTTCTACTTGAGTTTGTTGTTTGGAAAAGATGCAATATGGGTATTTTCTTGATGCATGTTTGAGTAAATCGTGTTTATCTTATTTGAAGCTAGAATATTACTTAAGTCGTGTGGATTTCTGATCTCCTGTGCTAAATGGTTTAAGAAAAAACAAGTTTGTTTTACGATTTGGTCAGAGTTCTCTCTCTTTGCTAAGAAAAGGTAAGAAAATCGATGTTTTCAGTTGAAACTGGAAGTGTATGCGAATTTTATCACTGCTGCTAAGCTTATGTTAAAATGGGTGTTCAGATTTGTTGCTTTCTTGTGGATTTGAACTTGTTGAAGGCAACAGTGATAGGTTTATTGTTTTTGAGTTAAATATGTTTTAAGCCTATAACTCTTGTGGGATTATTAAAAAGGATCTCATTTGGTTTTGATTTTCCTTGCTCGAAATCTGGTGATTTACGCTTTTAACTCCTTTCCTGGGACTAAACGAGGATGTTGTTGTTTCTCTTACCTGTGTGTATGAAATGGTTTGTGGAAAAGCCTTGATTTGCTTCTGTAGATGTTGTGAAAATTGACTATTTTAGTGGAACTTGGGATTAGTTCAGTTTGATTAATTGAAGGAATGAGTTGGAAAGTTCGATTTTCTTTTGTTATACTCTTCTCCTTTTGTTCGATTTTGAGAATCAACTTGGAGTGAAGTCACTTGATTTGTCGTCATTTAAATCAAATCTGGGTTGGAGCTTCTTCTCCTTACCTGTTGATTGTTTTCTTGATCCTTGTAAAATGGGTCTGGGAAGGAGAATTTCATTCGTTATCCTCGTTTGTATGTAATATCTTGGAAAGAAATCAAGATCTCTCTTGAATGTCCTAATTCGTCGTTGTTCTCTTCCACTTTCTGATTGGAAAAGGAGAAAGCTTCTCTGTTGATGCTTTTTGTGTTGAAAATAATTAAATAATTTTGTTGCTGAGCTTGTTGCTTTAAGAACTTGCATGAATGTGTTGCAGTGATTGTTCTCTTTATTTGATGAGAAGCCCTCTCTTCGGCTTTGTCTTGCTAGTTTAAGTTGTTATTCTTATATCGATTCAATTTCGACTTTGTTGTTTGTGTGGCGGTGGTTGTTGAATTTGGATGTTGTTAAGTAAGGAGTCGTTCAGTCTTCTTGGAACATCGATTGTGTCTAACCTTTTAAAAGAATGGATTATTGGGATCTTCTTTCTCCTTCTGAACTAGCTATGCATCGTTGTCTTTCTTTAAAATGTGAAAGGATTTACTTTCTATTCTTTCTCTTCTCAGAATTGTTGAATGCAATGTTGTCTTCGTTGAACACCGAAGGATGACTTAAGTTGTTTGCTTTTCAGCTGTTGCTGTCTCTCATCTTTATTAACCATGTTGAGGCTGAATGGGTAATTGGAAGGAAAACCTACATTTCTTATTCCTATTGATTCGATAAACTGAAATTGATTTGAAAATTGGTTTAAGTGTTGGAAAGATGGGAATTCTTGTTATAGGATGTTGTTGGTTTGTTCTAAATTCCATCCTTTAAAGGAAGAATGAATTTGACCCTTTATATTAAATGAGAATTATGTTAAAAGATAAGTTATTGTGATTCAGTGTCTCTTTAAAATAATTCTCTTCTGAGAACTGTTAGAGTTAATATTCTTCTTGAACCTTTGTCTGAATCAAGAATGAACTATAGACATTATAGTATGAAACAAATAAGTAATTGGGATGTAATATTACTTATCTGTTGTAAATTTGCTTATGAAATTACTGATTTAAGAATGTTGATTGATCATGATTCTTACTTAAGGTAATGTGGATCGTTCATCGTGATCTCCCTTTTTGATCCTTATTTCTTAAGTAATATCTATCTGAATTGCTTAATGTTTCATAAAAGTGGAGTTCTTTTTATGAGACAGTTAGTCAAAAGCACATCGTTTTAATGATTAGTGCTTATCATGCTCTGTTCGACGAACTGCCCTGTGCTAGCAATTTTTGCAGATGGATACCATAAGTGATAAAAGAAGACAAGGTCTTTTATGGTGCTTCCTATGTTTACTAAAAGGCTGCAACTTTAATGAGGAATTATTATTCTTTTTGAGATGTAATTTAAAAAGGAAGGACTTGTAAAATTTACTTAATCTTATTGATGTGGATTAAGTGTTATTGATCTTGATGTGTCATTATCTTCTAGGCTTACTACAAGGGGGTTGTAAACTCATTCTTATTCTCTCGTATTCATATCTGTTTGAATTATTTCAGTTGGACTCAAATGAAATAGAGTAAAAGAGAATCGATACTCTACTTGTCTCTTAAATGCAACTTCTAAGCTGGCATGTATAGATGAATATTCAACTAGGTCAATATGGATTAATAATTGACACTAATAGAAGAGTAAAGTTACATATGGTTTATGTATAAGTGAATTGTTGCAATGGACCCTAACTAACATATGCTAGGGGAAAGACAATTAGTCTTCGGAATTAAATATTTGTTACTATCCTTTTTGGGTATAATACCCAAGGGATATTCGGAAAGAGGAAATTATACCTCTTCTTAGCAAACCTTAAACCGAAATAAGGTAATGGAAAATGGATGAATATATATATATATATATATATATATATATAAGAATTAGACTTCATTTTAATGAAGTCTAATATCAAGGAATCAAAATCTAAATTTAGTCATGGATAAACTTGGTTAAGTTAGTCTTACTGTTGTAAGATGATTTGGATTATAGGTCAGAAACTGAAGTTAAGAACCCAAAGAATGAAACATGAATCTCCAAGAAGAGGGATTGTTGCAGATTAACCTGCATGGCAATTATAAGTCATTAATGGTTACCAACAGTAATGATCAAGAGGTTAGGAATTCAACAGGGCTACTGAAACTAAAATCTTAAACTAATAAGATAAGAAAGCATTTAACCTCTTAGCTGGTTATGTACTTCTAGACGAGGTGATTCCGTGGGATGTTGGTACATGCCAACTGCAATAATGTATCATCATGAAGATGGATATTCATAAGGACACAATGCTGCAGCTGCATGGCACAACACTCTTCTGAATTGGATCATCTAGGTTTACATAAACTTGGACTTGACTTGGTTACACTCTAGGTCAGTTTAGGAACATAATTTGGTATAGGAAAGGACTCTCGATGACTAAAGGTAACTAGACACACGTAATCGACCTAAGTTGATTGAGTATGTCTATGTACCCTTAATCACCGTGAGTGGCCCTCTATACCAATCTATGTTGCTAATTTGGGTTATGGTAAAGCCTTGGACAAGAGGACTGACAGGAGTCAGTGAAGACCATTCTAGATAATAGATGAAGTGGGGGTGAAGGACATATTCCGTTGACGAGTATGTCGTATAGGAATATGATCATGCAAAGCATGTGAAAATCTTTGGCCAAAGCATCGCAAGGTGTTGGTTGCGTTATCTTATGTCACCTAGTTTGAGAAGTAGGATTTCAAATGAATATTGGTAACAAATATTCAGATAGGCCTATTAAACATAACACTTCAATACCCCGAAAAGGGTAAGAGAACCAAGTATACTTAGTATACAATACATTGAGTTAACATGAAGGATCGGTAAGAAACCGAGTCATGAAATGAAAGATCGATGAAACTCTGAGTCATGAAATGAGAGATCAATAATTCATCTAGTCATTACAGCTGCATATGGTTATCTGTTATGAGATCGAATGGCATAGAATGTGTGTCCCATATTACGATTATGAGAACAGAGAACATTATTTCAAAAATAAAAATAAAAAATTTCCCTTGTTTCTAAAGTCTTAAATGGGAATGATACAAGATCAATAGCCTTCTCCATCCATTGGGCTATACAATTGCATACTTCTGTCAACAACATGTATCGTCTGAAACAAAACCACTAAAATACTCTCTCCAACAAAAGGAAAACACGTGCATGCAAGCACTTCTTTGAAAATACAACTAACTAAGAAAACTGAAAAAACAATGTGCATGCAAGCACTTCTTTGAAAATACAACTAACTAAGAAAACTGAAAAAACAATGTGCATGCAAGCACTTATTATGCAAGAAACAAACCTAGCCTACTCCTAATCTAACAAAGAGAAAGGAAAGCTAAACAAAACCACATACTGGTTGGGAGATATAACTTCCTTTTCTCCGAAAGTGCGGCCATGAGATCAATTTTGCAACTAGATAACATGGTAAAAGAGCAGACATGGTGTGCACCATTGATTTGCTCAAAATATCAATCCAGAAAAGAACAAACACCTCTATATGATCTGCACTCTGTCTTTGTAGATTTTGGGGCTGATTTTTGGTAGCTTGAAGCTCTTCCTTATGCTCTAAAATGAGCACAACTAATGACAACTCTTTATGTGGCTCTAAACTAGCTAAATCCCTGATTGGACATGGTTTTCTCATAGTTGATAAACTGATTTTTCTGATATGTGCCTCTTCTTTGTGTGAAATCTCGTCATTTGGAGTGCTTAAGGCCCTTTCCTACTCATATTGGATGCTTGTAGACTGATCTACAATTTCAATTGGTTCTTCCTCATCATCAAAATCTTCTAATTCTGATAAAGCTTCCTCTTTATTTTTCGTGCCCGAGGAAAACTCCTTTTGAACTTGAATTTGAATTTTGTTGATTTCCTCCTCTGTATAACTATTTACAAGCTAATCTGAAGGTGATATAGGCTCAAGATTGTTGATTTGATCCTTAGAAACATTCATATGCTCCTTCAAAACATTATCTTTACGTTGTATCTCAATAGATCTGAGAAAACTTTGTCTAACCTTTGCATGCTTGTCATATTCCTCATGTTGCTCTGTAATTTCAACCACTTTCTTGCACTCCTCTATTGTAGGCTTAACAACCGTGGAATTTGTTTGTCCTCAAACTGTAAGCTCCATTTTGTTAGATTTTACTTGAAAACTTCTTCACTTGGCTCTTTAGTTGGTTGCTCTTACAAACTGATTTGCTAATTAGTTTCATTCCAGAATGGATTTGGGAATTTGAGGGGAGGGATGGGTTGGGTTGCTAACTGATTTTGTAATGGTTGAGATGATTGGAGAGGTGTAAGATCTTGTGGAGGAGAAGCTTTAAGAAAGCTAGGACTTTGGGACTTGGGCTTCAGTTAAAGTGGTTGGAAAGTAGAAGTAGGAGGGTTGCATGATGATAGTGAAGAATTACCCCATTGACAGGGTTTCTCAGCACTATATTGGTAAGCTTCCATTTCTTCATTCCACTATGATATTTGTGTTATCAATTCAGACACAAAGTCTATCTTCTCTTGAGGGCTATACCAATTTGGCATAGGATTGGCCCATGGGTAGGGTACTTTGAATCCAAGCTTGGTTGCCTTGATGAAACTTGTTGCCCTCATTTGTACCATTTTGATCTCCAAGTGTTGTACCTGCATTAGAAATCATCATTAGGCATGGAACTTTTTCCATAATCTGCATATTCCTGCTCCTGAAAAATGCCATAATTACTGGGATAACCATACAAATTGTTTGGATCATGGGCATATTCATTATGATAGGGCTTATAATACTGATTTGGAGGACGATTTTGGGGAGAAGGGGGTGGAGGGGAGTAATAATTCTCTTGAAACTGGGAATTCCAATGAGGAATTGCAACCATGATTGGACAGCCTCATAAAAATATGTAAGGATGGAGGAAATGGTTTGTTGATTGAGAAAAAGGGATCTTTGAGCCAATGGAGTTGTCATATGCTGAATATTTGTGTCTAAAACACTGATATTTGCTAAGAATAGCATCAACTTCTTTAGCAAATTTTGTCAAAAACTGTTGTCACTCAAAAGTTGCACCCTGATAGAGAATGGTGTGTGTACTCTCTCTCTCTTGTCGACAAAATTGGAACACCTCAAGGTTGTGGGTAACCTATGTCTGAGATGAACCTCCAGAGAGGGTTGGTTCCCTTGTGAATCTCGTAAAAAACGAAAACTTTGACAAAGAAAAGGGAAAAGGGAAATAAGGGTGATACACCAATAATTTAACACATGCATGTAACTCTGCACACAAGGAAATCAAAGATCCAAACACCTGCACAACTGTTAGCTATTTTGCAAAATTAAGGAAAAATGGAGTTTTTTTATTCAGAGGTGCAAGTACAAGGCTAGGATTGCCGAAGCAAAACAGCCCACAATGTGTATGATCTTTTTACAATGCAAAAATCCTTCTTCTATCCAACTGACTACTATTGTTAATAGACCATTCTCTATTATTAATTTATTTATTATTCTCCTTCCCATGTTGTTGTGCCAAACATAATTGTGACCGTTGTTCTTTTTATTTATTATTTTTCCCCTGCATGTTGTTGGTGCCAAACGTAAACGGGGAACAACAGATAATTTATTAATTAATCCTCCCATGCTGCTGCGCAAACTTAGAACAGCAGTTGCTATTTTAATTATTTCCTTCTATCTTTGGTCTTCGGTCAGCTGTAGTTGAATTCATACATGATCCTCAATCAACACAAGTCTATTTTATTTAGTTAATTCTAATTTCATCCTTTGCCTGAGATAGAAATAAATAAATTTATTCAATTCTTCCTTATCTCTCCCTTGTGCCAATTTTTTTTTTTTATTATTATTATTGGTAAATAGTTTTTTGAAAGGAACTATACCCTTGTACAATAAGACTCAAAAGCTAGATAAAACTATATCATCGAACCAAAAAGGGATCAAAATCCAGATGTGATCAAAAAGCCCAACGACAACAAACAACCTGCCATGAATAAGGCCAACAACCAGCAAACCAACAGCTGAAAAGTAGCAAAAACAACAACTTAACTATTGTTTTCAATTCGAACATTTTTCTTCTTGTTACGAACCGTAATCCATTCATACGCAGATTTCTGTAAAGGATCAAAATCCTTAATTGGCTGATAAGTATTATTTGAGTAAGGAGATCGAGGAATATTCTCCTTATCCGCTAAAGATTTTTTTGTTTCAGTGTTTCTGATACTCTGAGTCTCCCCCCAAATGACTCTTTATTTGCATGGTTTGTGAGCTCGTTCAAAGGGGTTTCTGGGACCGTTTCCAGCGTGTCTTCCTTCTCAGCATCAGAAGCAGGGATATTCTGAGGTTTGAATCTCAGATGTTCCGAGAGGGCATTTTTCCACCAGTTAGCGTTCTCTTTTTTGTGTTTTATCATCTCGCAATTAACAGAATGTCCCAGTGAGAAGCAATTCCTGCATCTAAGAGACAGACCCTCATAGTTCAGGGGTTGAGTCCAAGTTCGATTTTGCACCTTTAGGTATCAACCTCAACAAGAATTCTTGCATAGGTTGTATGTGTGAATTCAGAGGTTTGGGAGTCAATGTTAATGGTGTTGCCCAATGTATTGCCTATGGCTATCAGAGACTTTTGATCCAAAAATTGCAGAGGTAGATGGGGTAATCTGATCCAAATCGGTTTGCGGGAGAAAGATTCCGTGAGAGGGTTGAATGATGGGAACCAAGGTTTTAATATAAGATATTTTTTTTGGCAGATCCAAAGCTAATTAACAATGATATCCTTATCAGTTATGGATTCAAAAGCAACAATGAAGATTCCTTTAGCACATGGGTAGAGATCTAACCTTCCTTCTAGAAGCGGGATCCAATGCTTGGAGATCCATTCGTGTAGGACAAGTAGACTAGGCCAAAGTCCAGCGAATTTGCAAATTAAGGCATGGTCTTGATAGAAAGATTCTGATTTGAGGACTTCGTCTCCAAAGGTTATGCATGGATTTTTCTCAGCAGGCTTCATAGTAGTCTTTGCACTAGTCACTGACTGTTTAGATACTATATCAGTGAAAGAGGGACCACTATATCTCCCAATCTATGTATCACTTCCACCGCGTTCAGGAAAGAGTGCAGGTATCAAACCAGATCCGCTGCTCTTTCAAATCACATTTTCTCTGTTGAGGGGAGCAATAGGGGTTCCATGATGTGAGATAGATCCGGTTTTGACAAACACTTGGGCCTTTGAATTCGTGGCATGAGAGGAAGGGGCCCTGCTTTCAGTGTTTCCATTCGGCTTGGTGTTACCAGAAGCCTCTGATCTATCCTTGTTTTGCACAGAATGCTGTGTCCTTAGCTCTGTAGACTGCGCCGCCTTCCAATGGATTTTCGTTTACTCCTCCAGGCACAAAAATGTCTTCTCCAAATGCAAGATTAATCCATGAGAGGGCTTGACTCTCTACGTGATCGATTTTTTCCCCATCGCCGCTTCCCGTGTTAGGGTTTATGGTAGAATCGCAACCAAGGTTGCGATTTAAGGTTTTTTTTACCATGTTGCAGGGCAGCAGCAGCAGCAGACTCTTTAGAAGAACTCTTTTATTTATTTATTCTCATCTTATCTCATTTTTTGTCTTATCTGCCTTTTGTCTCTTCCTCATGTTCTTTGGCATATACTTAGAAGAGAATAATTCTTTTATTTGTTTCTTTTATTTTTGTCTCTTCTATTTTGTCTTTGGCGCAAACTTTTTGGACTGGAGACTGTTGTATAGTATTTAATTTATTTCTTTTATCCTTGCTGGCGCCACTGACTGCAGTTTACCTTTATTTATTTATTGTTTTCTCTGACGCCAACAATAACTATGGCTGTTGCATGTTTTTCTTCTTTTATTTATCAGTCTTCCCTTGAATGCTGCTGGTGCAAACAATAACAGCAGCCTGATTTTATTAATAACTTTCTCCTTTATCAAACTTGGCACCATGTATATTTAACAGGAGTTTGCTAAAATCAGATTGTTCTAGTTCCTCTTTAGTACCCTTAGCGCCAAATATAACTGAAACCAGTAGTTGCTAAAAATAATAAATGCATGCTAATTTATCCCTTCGCCTTTGGCGCATGGAGTTAACCAAGTGATATTTTTAGCGCCAACCACTTTTAGCAAGTGCTATTTTTAGCAAAGCTTCCACTTCAATTGCTATTTATAGCAAAGTTCTATTTTAAGCCAAATGCTATTTTTAGCCAAGCTAAAAATAGCCAATTTTCCAAAATAGCCAAGTGTTATTTTTGGCAATCCTTTGCGTGGAAATTATGGTAACAAGAACCAGGGTTGAAAATGGATCAGGACATCATTTCCTTTTGGCTTTTCACTGGAAAATCATTTTTCTTAGGGGTCAACCAAGATGGGGGTGCGCATGGGCAGCTGGGACAGTGTGGGTTGGAAACTCGATTGAGACTATTTTTTGCTTTTCAACTAAATCACCCAAAAAAAATTATGTGGGTCGATTTGAAAGAGAATGAAAAGAAGATTAAGGGTCTTTTAAATCAGATTAAGGAATTTTTATTGATATTGCTTCTTGGAAGGCTTAGCTCAACCCTAGTGAAAGGATTACATAGGGCCACCAAGCTGGGATCTTTTGTTGTAGGAATGGCCATGTGGAGGAGATAAGAGGGCGGCAAACTAGTAGGTTGGTGCCAAACCAGGGCACAACAAAAGTCTTCATGTTACAGGGATACTTTTCTCTCCTCTGCAAGCTTGATGCATACTTAAGCCTTGCTCGAACGGTTTGCTAAATAATGTTAGGACCTAGTAGAGCTGAATGTTAATGGTCTCAGCTGATTAGTTATGAGTGTTTAAAATTATATGGGTGTTTATAAACTTGCATGCCTACATAGCAGGGGTATACAGCTATACACATTTATATTGATATTGTTGTTTTGGGTGCTTGTTTATTTATGTTTTGGTTGGGCACACTCATCAGGGATTACCAAATTTTGTGACAGGAGTTGGTTGATTTATAGACAATTAAAATTATATGGTGTTTATAGTTTTAGACACCTACAAAAATAGGGTTATACAGCCATACACATTCATGTAAGTTAATATTGTTGTTGTAGGCAATTGGTCATTAATGTATTTGGTTGGGCATACCCATGATAGATTGTCAAATTGCGTGATATTGATTGTTCTCTGCAGTTTGAGAAGTTTTTTTGGGAAAATTGACAAATTATAAATTCGGCTAATTATTATTTGGGGTATTGAAAAATTATGAATTTGGCTGAATATTTTGTTAAATCACCCTATGGGCTTCGTTGAAATTTATAAAAATTTGTACTTTTACAATCTCTTACCATGATATATGAACTAAGGAGCATTTTGAGTTACTTGTTGGCTTTTCTTTTGATGATAGCTTGCAAGAGAGATAAAGATATGCCAGCTATACACTGACCCTCTGTTTTATAATATTTAATTAGTGTAAATTTGAAGATTAAGATCATTATAAAAGAATGTAAGCCTTGTTGTAGCTATTGAGGAGCTTCTCAAAGAATTTCATGACCAACTATGGCTTAAATTGCTTCAAAGATTGTTATTGCTGAAGTGGCATGTGTACAGAGGGAAAATATAATTGATCCACTGTGTTTTCAGCTCCTGTAGGTATTTGTAGTATGTAATGTTTATAAAACATGATCATGGCAAGTCTCCTTTTCGTAATCACCAGTTGAAACTTTAAATACTCAGCTGTATAGGCCAGAAGATTCCACATCTTGGTAAATTCTATTGAGAGTGGTGCAGATGAAAATGTTGTTTGGGTGAAGATGCATAAAATTTGGGTGAAAAAGGAAATAAACCTATGGTTTTGATTCATTCTTGGAGGTAGTTTGCATGTATTATATTTCTCCTCACTCCATTACAATCATGGGTATTTATAGGCTTCATGTTGTTAAAATGTTTATTTTGTATTGGGCTAGAAATACCCTTATACATGGTAGTTTGATAGGGTAGGTGGCATATTGGATATATGATGTTTTGTACTCTGTAAAGTGATCCCTTAACTCAGCCACATGTACTGAATTTTGTACTGGGAGGCTGTCCTCAGCTTAAATTGATACAAACAAATTACTATAAGAAAACTTGACTTGTGAAATTGTCTTATGTACAATGAAAGAGATGTGCCGTTGTACTTTCATTAGCCTGGGCCTTGACGGCTGTAGTTACACACATATGATGTAAAATGGCCCATAGGTTCTGTAGTTGTACAATACTTATTTGATACAAACACTTTGTATGGCTGGAAATGCTAGCTGTTAAAGTTTATTGGATAAGGGATGGATGTACTTGACTCCCACTATATTCAGACATCGGAAAAAAAATAGGGATCCAAATGCATACAGGAAAGGATAATTAATAAGGGATAGATTGTTAAGACTAATTGATATGCATAGTATCGGTTAACTTATTGATGGGTAAGCTCTATTAAAGGCGGTAATAGATTTTTGAAACCTAAATAAGCAAATGTGCTTAGTTCATAGGATGTAATATAATCAACATTGATTTTCGTTGTTGGAACTTAATCAGAGAATATGCTTATAGCCTGAATAGAGCATATTTGGAACATCTATAAGAGACTTTCATACACAATTTCATTCTTAGGCGATGGTGAGAATGCGCTCTAGGATTTGTCAGGCATGCTCATGTACTTATACTGTTAGGAATTCTATCATTATTATTGAAACCTCATTGGAGAATTTGACCTGTATTGTGTTACATTGGTAGGACCGAAATTCACTTGTGTGCATATTTATTTTGAAGTTGTATGGGTGATGCCTGGGAAGATTGAAGCTTGATATCAATAAAATGTGAAGCCGGTTCGCTCTCAAATCTGTATCGCAGGCGCAAACGAGTGAAAAGAGTGGGATAGGTTGTAGTTGGATACTTCTTCATCGATTAAGGGCAGATTTAAGGCAACAAATGAGAGGGTGGTTAACCTCATACTCTTTGGGCTCTATGAAACCCAAGAGAGAGGCCCTATAGGAACCCAACATGTGTCAAATAGCACAAATTATGCAAGTGTGATGCAACATAACCAAATAAGTAACCTAACCACTATGATTTCCCACCCAATTTTATGTCGCTAGCAGGAAGAACCATAAGACTAAAAATTGAGCAAAGATGTCCATGATCTATAAGCTAATTGCCCTTTAGACAAGCAAAATGATCAAAGGAAATCTTATAAACGTGAATCTAGAGTTATGATAGGTGAAACATCAAAGGATTTGCAAAGGTAAAGGCAGATTTCACTAAGGTACATGGTTTAGTGAAAATATTATCAAAAAAAGAGTGGTCAGATGAACTATGATCAATGCTTGGAGTCCATTGAGCGAGTCTCCAAAATTTAGACAAGATGAGCTAATAATAACCAATAGAGGACAACAATCTACATGATCACTGCGCACTCCACCATTAATTTAAACATACAATGAGATGATCTTACACAGACCCTTCATTATTTATCAAAACAACATACCATAGAATGACAATAAACTGATATTGAAACAATTTGCAGAAAATACAAAGAAGTGAGATCAAGAAAGGATTTTATAAATCAGCACTTACAGATGTCTACACGACACAGATAAGCACCTCATTACCAAACAGTAATTTGCACATCCAATGCCTTTAACAGAGCTACAACACACTTGTTCAACATCCTGTGATAATTGCTCTTTGAATCAGGAAAGGCTACCATTAATCAATTGCTCAGAAATTGGGAAACAAAATGCTTAATTTAGGAAACAAAGTTTGCTCATGAGCCAAAAGACCAGGATGATGGATTTCTCCTTCGACTTATACAATCCCCTTTGCAAAGATGGAAAGCAAAGGTACTCAAAATATTCCTCCAAAAGAAATCAGAGGCTGAGGAGGAGCCAGTTGTCAGCACTAGGTGAAAACAAACCATCCACTGATGAGTGAAGAGATAGGAGCATGCCCGAATCACTCTTGTCAAATCAACATGGAAAGAAACAAAGATATTGCCTGGAAGTAAGCAAAGTTTGTCATACAAGTGATCCCTGAGAAAGCACAAATGGAGATCCGTGAGGAAAGCACATATACACCCTTGAAATCAGGAGAATGGATGGAGAGGAGGTTGCCATTTGTCCAATTGATCATAATTTCTATGTGGGACCAATGTGAGATCTTTATTTGATTTAATTATGAAGCCAAAAAGAACCCAAAGATTCTGTCAACTGCTCATCAATTTCTCAACCATTTCTTTCAAAATCAAAACCACTAGAAAGCTCTTTGAATAAGCTTTCCAACGGTACCAACCATTCTCAAAACGGAGCATCCACTCGCAAGTTATGCTCAAAATACCATAGCTTTGTTATAAACCTTCTCCATTAAAATCCACTCCAATATTTGTTAAAATTTGCTCCCCAAACTATAATCTCTCCAAAAAAAATATCATTGGACCATTTGGCACTATTTTATTGGTCCACAGGCATCCAACTAAGCCAAACCAATCAACTCCATTGCTGACTATGCATGCAAATTAGAAAGGACGCGCACAATGGCTTTATAACAAGCCTCTACCTTTGAAAAGTGCATTTTGATGTCCCTGCGCCCATATCCCCTTCTGCCCCACACCGTCAATTTTAACTCCATCAAACAAGCATTGCAATGACGGTTAAAGCTCACCAATATGAGCCACTTGTCCTCCATCGATGCCTCCTCATTCTGCAAGGCCTAAAATCTTGAGAGGATGCAGTGCACCGATTCTCGCCACATGGAGCCCATCCATCATTATTGCGGTTCACAGCCAAGGCTTTGTCGCGTGCAGAGACACTGATGCTCGGCACGTGTTCGACATTGGTGCCAAGTTAAAACCCAAGGCCCGAGATCATTCAATTCACCATTGCTCACCAAGTGTCCTCTATAGGGGCATGGCATAGTTGTTGACGAGTTAACAGGTGCCACTTGTTGACATGTGGTGCTATATCAAACTGAAACACACTCCAAAACAGGCGCACTGATCCCTACAATGTGCTCTCCATTGGTGCTTTGCGAATTTTTAGACAAAAGGCTAAGTCAGAACCCTTCCTAAATGCAGGAAGACCAAACCACACCACGTGGAGGAGATCGATGGAATAAGACAGTGAAGAGTGACCAAGCGGAGGCTGCCAAGTGTTTAAGAACAGATCTGGACTGAGTTAAAGTTGACGGGCCTATTTAAATTAGAGATCAAAGGATTTGTACGTCATTTGAATGTTTGAAGGGCAAAAACCTTAAAAATATTCTGTCTTTTTTTATCCAACCTGTATACATGCAAAGCAAACAAGGACAAGCATTTTTATGTGTTTTAATCATTCGAGTGCCCAAAAAATGTGTATATACCATTATTTAAACCTTTGAACTCCAAGATTTCAACTATAAGGCCCCCAAAATGAATTGAACAATTTTGGGTGCCAACAAAGTCCATATAGAGGTTGTTAGGCCTAGAATGCTCAAGTATGGCATAACGGTCACCATCTTGGGAAAGTTTGTAGCATCCATTTGGCTTGGCTACATGACCTACTCCACCTTGCTTTCTCAAGCTTCCACATTTACAAAATTACAACAGTTTTACATGAAATTTGACTTCTTAGCATGATGATAAGATTCCTATTTTCCGTCTATAGAAAACTCATGAGTATAATTGTTTCTCCCTACGATAATATGTCAACATGGATTTAGTGATGGGTAAATTATAGGGTATAATATTGATCCCGATGGAGTTGAATACTCCTGACGTTTTCAACCACACTATGACTATCGGCATAGCTAGGTGCCATTACTGATCTATATTGGTGTAAGAGGTTCCTTCCTACAAGCCCAATCATACTACTTTGTTTCTAAGAGGTCTGTACTGGATAAGACTACAAATTTTCCCTGTTTTGACATGCAGCACCTAACCGAATCAGCAATAGATGAAAACTAAATCCAGGTGTCAAGACTTAAGTATACCATGTGTGGTACAACAAGATGTACCCTTGAAATTAAAGCCAGGACCAAACCTGATCAGAATTCATGTCTGCATGCACCCAAGTGATGTTAGCGAAAGTCTGAAAGAGTGTAAGTGCTTGAAGCACAAAGGAGTCGCTTACAAAGTGTTGGGCAGACTTAGAGAAAAACTCAGTTGTGTGGGAGACACTGAAAAGGGTAAAGAAAAGTTTACAACAGAATATAGAAGGTGAAATGGGAATGTTAGATGAAATTTCTAAGTTTAGGAGTTTGTGTAAATTCCCTTGGCATTGTGCGAATGTGTACAGGATTTCATAACAATTTTTTTGACCAGCTTTGGAAGTTGCAAAGTTGACTGCACTTCTTATCATTTGTAATAGTCATTAGTATGCATGGTGGAGTTCAGATTAGTAAGACAACTTTGGAAGGACAATTTTAATTTAAAAAAAAAAGGCTTTTTCAGGTGTTCCCCGAAGGGGTTCTAACAGTTTAGAATCATGTCAGGCAAAACACCGGGCAATTTCAGATTGATTTCCCCGATGCTCAACCAATTCATACTGTTATTCTGCCAATGGTGTAAACAAGTTGGAAGCTTCCCTTCTGTGACAAGTTTCCCAGGTTTTGTCCCAAATTGAAGAAAAAAGATTATCAACAAGCATAAGACATTTCAATAATAATAAAAATTGTTGTATAAATGAGACCTGGTCAGAAATTAAGACAGTTCAAGATGAAGAGAAGTATTCAGCAAGAGGCACATGATGGCATATGCCATCACCAAGAAAGTACTCCAAGTAGGGCTTTGGTAGCACTTCTTTAGAAAGCCATAGAGGTGCTCTTGACTATGAGGCATGCCAATGGACAACCAAGCCACTATAGAGTGAATCGCTGTTGCTTTACCACACTCAACCTAAACAATTATTTGAATGATGAGGTTTAGATTCTGTTGGTCCGCTAAAGCAGAACTAAGGTGAGCATGCCAGGAAATTATTACTACAACACAAATATTTGGTGGGCAGAAGCACAAGCCTGGCCTAATAATTCTGTAAGAAGCACAATTGTGACATTGTGTTTGTAAATCATAGAATACTTTGGTTATCCTTGGTACCTAACGAATGGTCAAAGAGAGGCCAATTCATTAATGAAAGCATACAAAACTTGGCTGACAAATTTATAATATCACTTGTTGTCAACAACCAAGCAGAGGCCACAAACAAGTTTCTTCTCTCTAATTCGTAAATTGTGCGGCATAGAAGGGAATGATTGGAAAGAAATAATGCCAATTGTTTTATGGAAATTCCAAATAACTTATCACATGTCACAGTCCTTTCCAGTTAATGTATAATCAGGAGGCAGTAGTTTCCAAAGAGTTTGCATCCCTAGACCAAGAGCTGTGGTTGAGTACAAGTTGGGATACCATGAAAGCTTGCACGAAAGGATACTAAAAAATAGTGCATAAAAGAATGCTGGGGGAAATGGATGAAAGAAATTGCTCAGAAAAGAAGAGGCATGGTATAATGAACACCTGTAACAAACGAATTTGAAGCCTGGAGTACTAGAAATGAAGTATGACCTCAGACACAAAAGTAAACCAAGCATGTTGAAAATGGTGTGGTATGCCATTCAAATTGAGCACATTACTTGCTAATGGAGCAATCAGACTTTAAAATCTGGATAACAATCCATGTAAAGACACTATCCATGGATTGAGGGCAAAGATATCTAAGCTAAGAAACTCTAGACAAGAATTAAAGTACATTTCAGTTTTATGGACTTAATGAAGATAAATTAGAATTACTAAAGACTGAGGCCTTTAATATACATTGACATTTTATGAACTTATGAAGTGTTAGGAAACGTGGGGATAGATAATACCACAAATTTATATATCCACCGAAATAAATTGCCGAGGATTATAGTTTATGATTGAACAGCAAGTTATGATATATTACATCACAGAATGAATTAAATATTAGATTTAGTGCATGAACATGAAAGTAAATGAACACAACACAAGATTTACGTGGGAAAACCTTTCGGTAAAAAACCCACTAAAAAACATCTCTTAGCTTATTGAGAATATGTATTTCACCCAGCACTTCCACTATTTCTTTAAATACACACAATTACATTCACTCATCAGCTCACATGATAGTTTGTTCTCTTGATCGATGATCAATCGCCGATTTCATCTGTGTATGTTCCAATCTCAAAGAGATCACCTTGATTTATATCAAGGCGGGTGGTCTGGATCCACTCTTATATTCTAAATTGAAACATGTGCTGACCCAATGTGGGAATCCGCCACATTATAAGCCAAAGTTCTTAGTCTTTGGCGGATTTTCTAATTAAGCAGTTTCACACTTAATATTACAAACCCAACACTAAGACTAAGACTTTGCTACTAAGGCCTTTAAATGGTATATACATCTTGAACATGAACCCTAGCACTTGGCAACTCCGTACAAGTTCTGTGACACATCAACGAATTAAGACAATCATATAAAAGGTGATTTTATCAAATTAATGTGCACAATGCAAAAAGGGTGTCAAATAGGGAAGATTTGGAGTTATTAGCTAAGATTTTATTTCAATCTTTTCCACTCCATTTGCAACTTCATCACTTTGTACTTGAAAAGAGACAAACTCTATGCACGAAGAACAAGACAAGCAACCTTGGAAACACTTGCGATCATCAAACTAGAAGCCAAATAATCAAAATGCATAGCATGTGAGGCTAAGTTTTCCAAAAAGAAGGCAAGGCAAATGGAAGGTTCAAGGGTAAATTTTCAGATATTCTAACCATCAGCATTCATGTAATGGATCGCAGCCACCACACATATGTTTAAGTTGAAATCCAGGACCTTAGAGGAGGGCCCAAAAAGGGAAATGAAATGCATTAATCGAAGGTTGGTATGAACAAATAATCACTTTAGGTATGGGAGACAAGTGTATAACAAATATAGTAATAATAATAAACAAAAAAACATTTATTTTCACAAAGTTTTTAACTGAACTTTCTATTCGCTAGTTGCAAAAATTGGAGAGGATGGATGGTTAACAAAAGGCAGAGCTTCATGCTGAGCTGTAGTAATGCAAATAAGATGGGGTTTCTTTCTACAAATAACATTTTCTGCATTGTCATGACACAAAATCCATTAAGGAACAAAACAATGTATATGCATAGCCACTTACAACAGAGTCACAAAATAGAGCATCAATGTCATCAAGGTTGGTATCTTTTTCCTCTCGAAATTTTGCTGGAGCATATCCTTTCTTGAACCAAGAATTTTCTAATATCTCAGGAATTGTAATGCGCTGCCACATTAGAAAAGGGAAGTAAAACAGATATCAATAAATTAAAAGTTCTCAGAATCAGACCAAGTAAAGAAAAATAGTAAAGACTGTTAGTTCAACAACAATGAAATACATTAGTGAAGTACAATGCTATATTTTACTTAGAAACTTGCATTTTTAGGATTTGGCTCTAGTATTCTGAGAATTAGTTTTCGGGCTCCAGCAGAGAACCAATTTGGACAAGTGAAGTCTGCTTTGTATATCTGCAAAACAAATGGAAAAGAATTAATATAGATCACGACTATTTCAATTTAAGAAGTGACTTCTTTCCTAACAAGTAAAGTATCCTGCTGCAAATGAAAGTGAACCTTCTTATAGAGGGCCATGATGTTGGGTTCATCAAATGGTAAATAGCCTGCCATGAGCACAAAAAGGATGACTCCACAAGACCACAGATCGGCCTTGGCACCATCATATCCCTTGTCTACAATGACCTATAAAACAGAGGATTCATAAATAATCCAGGAAGTTCTTATGTGAAGATTTCTTGGTGCACAATTATGCGACTTGTCACATCATAAATGTGTATTGAAACAATTGTTCGACAATTTCCATATGAAACAGTAAAGTAAGATCAAGAACAGAAAAAAAACACCTCTGGAGCAACATAATTGGGTGTTCCACATGTAGTATGCAACAGTCCATCTTCCTGCAAGGATGTAACACATCCAAACTTTCAATTCCGTCATATACTTGCAGCCGTCATCATTTAACTTGAAAACTAATCTGAACCAAATTTTCTTCAGTAGAAGGTTGTATAATGTGTTATTTATAAAAGGGTACCTGATAACTAATACAGGCAGGATTAATGGCACAAACGTAAACGCCTTAGCCTTTGTGCCTTTTTGACTTACAATGCCATGCCTTAGTGAAGAGAACAGAGATGGCTGGTGGGTACAAATTTTAAACCTTGAGGAGACTCGGATAGTATATTAATTTTGTTCAAACAATATTTTAGACATGGTTTCAAGTGTCTTGTCACAAATGGCCACATCCTTTGAGTTCTGATTGCACACATGCCTATAGCTATAATCTTATGATATGGGTTTTCAATTTTCATACATTATAGAGATAACAGAATTCAACCACACAATTCTAGTGGCATTTATCTAACATAGTGATTTCTCATTCATGACATTGTACATGTTTGCATTTCTTGTAAAAATGAAATCAACATGGACAAGAATATCCCTGGTTTCTATGGACCAGCATGACGTGTTTTTAGCCCTTATTACATGAAACAATGCCAATATCAACGTTCTGAAGCAAGAGGAAGACATAAGGCCATGAAGAGACTTTTTTATTAAAGCAAAATTCTTCAATGCTGAATTAATACATATAAAAAACATATAACTCCAATGCTGACAAATGTTTCACGATCAATAAAATGAATGCCAAATTGAACTGTCGGGTAGGTGAAGAGAAATGCAGTATTGAGTAGGAGAGCTTAATAAGATGATATCTTTCCAAAATCGAAAGAGATTTGAACATATGCCAAAGATAATCTTGATAAATCTAAATTATTCCTGACAGATTTTGGAACATTTATCTTTGTTGAGGCTTCTGTGAATATGGTCAATGTTTCAGTAGCAGCCAGCTGTTTTTTTTTATACTAAATTTAGTATGTAAATTCTACGTTCGGGTCCTCCTTGGAATGGAAAACAAGGTTATACCATTCCCATAAGCAATTTTCTTTTAAAAGCTAGCACACAAGTCTATAAAGTTCATTCCATGAGTAGTCTGCAAGAATTATTTTAAAGTATATTTTTATAGCATCTTCAAAAGCCATGCATTTTTTTATTAAGAAATGAATCATGAAGGTCTATAGCTGCTCTGTGTTATTGAGAAAGAAACATCTCAAATACCGAGATCTGTGCTCAGTGATAGACTATGTTATTTAATTTCTCATTCTAGTCAAAACATGTACTTTACATAGTTAAATATAGGTAGGTACGGAGTTATACTGTATATTTTAAATTGGAACAGAACAACTGAAAGCATTTAAAAATGAAGAAAAACCGACAGTGCAAATTTTCAGATGTAACTGAAAGTTCATCATAAGAGATCATTCTCTTTTTGTCCTCTAAAATGCATTGAAATAAGAACCACTACACTTAAGCTAATTATTACCTTCACTTGCTGTGAGAGAGCACTCAGACCAAAATCTGAGATCTTAAGATTTCCTTTTGAATCCAAAAGAAGGTTCTCTGGCTGGAAATCATATTAAATTAAAGATCATAAGGCATTTTTTCCTTCAACATGCACGAATCATAGTTAACAATACTCTGGCAGATAAAAATATTTTATTGTTAAAATATTCATGCTAAAAATATAATATTTATTAAAAGCTTGAACTCATGTGCTATAAAAACTGATGAGCCCAGCTTGCTATCTATCATGGGCAGCAACCCATACCTTGAGATCTCGATGATAAACTCCTCTGCTGTGACAATAGTCAACTGCATTTATAAGCTGCTGAAAATACTTTCTAGCATCATCTTCTTTTAGCTTCCGTTGCTGAGCCTGGTATTAGAAAAAACATTGAGTGGCATTAGAAGCTTTACTAGCAGTAGCAAACACATAGCAACTAGCACATTTAAGAAGAAAACAAGAAGACAACTATGCCCCCTTGGTAGCATCATCTCAAGAAAAACTAATGATAATTAGGGTCTCTTTATGATATGTTTGTGGAGCCTGTTTTTATGTTAGAGTGTGGTACACCTTCTATGTGTTACACTCGGGTATTTTTACGGCAGTCCCGCTCGCCGGTGAGCGGGTCAAGGGGGTTCGGGGGTGAAGCCCCCAAAGCAAATTTTCATGGGTGGTTTATTAACCCATGGGTAATGGATAACTGCTATGGGTTGTTTTTGGGCCCATGGTTTTTTTCGGTACCCATTGTTTTGATACCCACGGTTTTGCCCATGGTTTTGATACCCACGGTTTTGTATCAAACTACTTAAGCAATTGTCTATTTATATGGTCTTATGCATATGATAGATAGACAAGCAAAGGTATTGCAGATGTGCTTTGAATTTGGGTGTGAATTCTGTAGAGTTTGTTGAGCATAGCTCCAAACAGATCTGGGTATTGTATTGAGAGAGTGGAGGCTTGTAATAAAATCTGAGCACGTGATTCTTGGTGGACGTAGCCCATATTGGGTGAACCACGTTAAATATTGTCTCTCTGTGTTGTGTTATTTATTCTGCACTTTTATTTGAGATCTGTAATATCTTTTGCATATTAGTTTCTACAGTTGCGATTCTGTAAGGGATTATTCCACATATTTTATCTCTTATTTCCTAACACTTTACAGCCTGATTTATAGCAAGTACATATGAAAATTCAACAAATCTACTGTATTAGATTAAAATTCAGGTAGAAAAGAGGTACTGTACATGTGAACAACTTAGATAAATTTATGCTTAAAATTTCACAAGATACAATTCGAAGCTGCTTTAAATCCTTGTCTTCAACATAAACTCTCTGCAGAAAGCATCCCTTGTGAATTTAAAACTAGTTTTGCTTTTTCTTAACAAAAAAGATGGCATCATTGATGTCAAGTAAACATTTACATCCACCTCTGCACCTGATGGATGCCCCAATACTGGATTGGAATAAATGCATCTAAAAATGTCACAGGCATATACTAGTTCAGAGGGGAACCTAAACAGAGGAGGAAAAGGAAAAATCCAAACTATCCCATAGAATGAAGAGAGGGGGATTATTAGAAGCGGCAAAGGGCTATTTATCATAGACCAAATCAATTATGTGAAATGTAACAATGTTGGCAACGACAAAAAGAAAACAAAAATATTCTCAGTATTTGACGCGCATACAGATTAGACTTGTGCATGAAATTTATCAATAAAACTATAAGACTATAAATTTAGGCTTAAGATTACGCTTACAATTTTATTAAAAAGCTCTCCTCCAGTGACATACTCAAGAACAAAATATATTTTTGTCTTGCTAGCCATAACCTGCACCCAAAGAGAAGTAAATATTAAAATCAAAAAACCATCTAGAGCTCTCAATCACATAAAGATGCTAGTTGCCTAAGAATGCAAAGCAACAAATAATGAATTTGTAAGAATATGCTAAAAGAAAAACCAATCCTACACATCCAATGCACTCTGAATGAGTTTCAACAAGTCAAGGTATTTGCACATAGAACATTATGAAAATTACCTCGGCAAGCTGTACAATGTTAGGATGTTTAACCAGCCTCATCGTGGAAATCTCTCTCTTTATCTGGACGCAACAACATTTATCATCCCAAGTTCTCATGTACAAGAAACAAGGATTGTACCGACCATATATGATGTAGATAGCTCAAACACATATAAACTAGCTCCAGGTTAGAGAGCACATTCACTTTTCCATAGAAAAAGAAAACATTTAAATGTCAGGCCCACATGATGCATGTTGTGTACAGTTTGGGGGCTAAAATTATTAAAAGAGGCAAACATCAAATAAGATAATGCAATTTTTAAAGGTGAAAACTTTACATCAAATTTTTGGCTAACCATTTCTTGCCTCAAAATAGTTAGTGTCCTAAAAACAGTCCCAAAACGGATTTTGCAGTAACTAAAACATTTGAAGGCAATGTACAAAATTTTGAGGCTAAGAACCTTAACCAATAAAACCTTAAGATTTCAACCAGGAATGTAAATTTGCAAATTTGAGGCTAAAAAGAAATACATATACAATTTTGCAGCGGAAGTTTGCTGCTACGAAATCTTAGATCACACTGTGGCTTTTACAGCTGAGAACTCTGCATCAACTTTGTGGCTAAATTGTTTTAGCCGTAAATTGTTAAGAGTGATAAAATCAGCAGCGTAATGGAGTTTTCAGCTATTAAAAATATTGAAGGAAAATGTATAATTTTAGTAACTAGGTGCCTTAACCAATAAAACCCTAAAATTTGAACCAAGAAGTGTACATTTTGCGAAATTGGGGCTCAAAATATGAAGCATACACAATTTTACCGTGGAATATTGCTGCTAAGGAAGCAATTATCCTGTAACATATAACAATATGATGGTTTACAGCTCAGAAATTTGCATCTACTTTGTGGCTAGATTTTGCCGTAATATGTTAAGAGTGATAAAAATGTCAATTAAAACAATGAAAGCTAACAGTTAGGAGGCTTAGCCGAGAAAACCTTGAAATTTGAATCAAGATGGGATTTTTGTAGCCAAAGTTGCTCTTAAGGAAGATTAGTAGCAAAATTTTAAAAATTACACAAAAAGCGAAGGTAATATAAAAATTCCGCAGGATTTAAACCAAGGGGAGAACATTAAGTCTCTCCCTTTCTTGTTCAACATTGAATACTATTCCTATAAAGTTTTATTTCATCTAGGCTTTGCAAAACTCCGAATTTGTTCTTTCTTCTTCTACATTTTATGATATTGATGCTGAAAAGCAAAACTCCGAACTTGTTCTTCTTCTACAGTTAATGATATTGAGGCTAAAAAGATGTATTATTTACACTTGTATCCCTAAAACTCGTAATAATGTAGATTTTACAGCCATTCAATGATATGGGAAACAACATGAGACAATCGTACCTGTTCGACCATCTTATCCTTCAAGATTCTCTCCTTGTTGAGTACTTTTATGGCTAAATTTTGCCCCGTTTGCATATTCCTTGCGAGCCGAACCTTTGCAAAAGAGCCTTCTCCAATAACTCTGCCGAATTCATACTTTCCTACTCGCGTTCGCACAGCCTCCCCATGGTCGCTCATTTTACTCATGAAACAAAGTCTTTTTTGACGAGATTAAACCAAAAAAAAACTGTCAGAAAATTATAAAGTCTCAATCGCTAGCGTCAGGAGGATCAAAATATTGCCGCCAGTTATCAAAATAATTGGACGCAAGATACATGTCTCCGTGTACTCAATAAAACCGCCGAAATAGCTGTAAATACATCAGCTCCATCGACAACAATTTCTTATCCGAATGCTTAAATAACGACTTGTTCGGCAAGTTGGTAAAAAATCTCGTAGTAGACAACTACTTCTGATTTATTTCTTTTTAAACTAGTTGCCGAGATTATTTCAAATCCCCTATAATTGTTTGCAGCCGTAAATTTCTCTCCTTCTGATATTCCAAAATCGAAACCTCGAAATGCGGCAACAGGCTCAGATCTTCAAAGCTCGGGTCTTCACAGAAATATTCTGAAACAGCGAAAACTTGGGAGTGCAAATTGAAATGCAGAAGTAAAAGAATGGAAATATAATATTTTATTTCCGTCAAGGTAGGCAAAGAGAATCTTAGATGCAGAAAAAGGCAATGGTTATGGTGTTTTTTTTAATTGTTACTGCATATCAGGCAGGAAGCAGCAGTAGAGAGAGAGTGAACGCGAGAATTTATGAGGAGAGAGATATTTTTGCGCCGTGGTTTGTTGTCCGTTATAGTATGGTAGGTATGGGTTCGCCTTTGCACTTTATGTGTACAAGGGATCAGCCAATAGTGGCGCTTTCCTCATCACTCAATTTTGCACGGTGCACCATTGGTAATATCTTTGTAATATGGACTAGTTAAATATCTTTGTAATATGGACTAGTTAAAAAAAATTGTAAGTGCTGTTTAAATTGATGTCAACCTTAACGTGAAATCGTATTTTGATATTTAAAAGGGTGTCAAATTCACTTGTCAATTTAGAGAGTTTATGAGTATATCCTCGTAGTGTAATAAATGAATTAAATATCTCCAAATCCATAAATCAAGTGTGGTTTGTTATTTTAAAACTTAGGGAGGTGACATGCAAGTTTTAGATGTATTTTATCTTTGAATATATTGAGATTCGTTATTTTTTTATAGTGGAAATGTGCATTAAAAAGTGATTGTGGTCTCACCCAGAAATTTGATAATGATTGGAGCAGGTTGTCTAAATCATCATTAATGCTCCTAGTGACTGACAAAGACTCATAAATAATTTGATGACTTTGTTTGTCTTATTTTGGTATTCAATAACCTTTCTCAATTTTTTGCTCTATGACTATAATCGCCTACACTATAATTTTTTTCTTCTAGGTAAATGAGTAGAAATGTCTACAATATTTAAGGAAAACTTGTGTTTTTGGGCCTTTGCTAACTAATATCAAACAATGGAAAAACAAAAAGGGTGAGACAAAGAAAGAAATTGTACTCTAACCACGATTGACCGCATAAGAGGAACTAAAAAGGATCATTAATGCTCTTAGTAGGCCCTTGTAACAAAGAGCCAAGTGGTCCTTTGCAAGCTTTCCCAAGCTCAAAGAGTTCCTTGTGACAAACCCCTCTCCCTCGATGACCTCAAAGAAGCAGCCATGCAAATGGATTCTAAAAAATCCCTTGAAATTGATGGTTCCCCTATGAATTCTATCAAATCCTATGGGATTTTGTTGGCCCTAATCTACATAAAGTGTACCTTGAAGTTGTGACCTCTAACTCCTTAGGTGATTTCATCAATCAAGGTAACATTAAGTTTATTCCCAAAGTTGGTGACCCTAAGCAGATCACTAATTGGAGGTCCATTACTCTTCTCGGTGTCTGCTATGAGATCATATCCAAAGCCCTAACAAACGAACTTAAGCATCTCCTTCCTGTTATTATCTACAATGAATAGACCAAGTTCATTCAACAAATGTACATTCTTGACAATGTTATAGTTGTTTTGGAAGGCATGGAATGGGCGAGGACTCTAACCAAAAGGTTCTTTTTGTGAAAATTGATTTTGAGAAAACTTATGACAAAATAGAATGGCCTTTCATTATTGTCAAGCTCCAAGCTCTCAAATTTGGACCTTGCTTTGTTTTCTCTATTAATATGTTTTTTCAAGATGTAGGAGCATGTATCTCCATCAATGGTGCTCAATCTTAGATCCATAAGACAAGGTTTCCCTCTTGCTCCATCTCTGTATGTGTTGGATGCGGAAGGATTCAATTATTTAATGGTTATGCCCAAGGTTTGTTTAAAGGCATCAAACTCTCTCAATCTGAACAACAAATCATCAACAGTCACTTTGTTGATGATTCCTTCCTCACTTTAGTTGAGGAAGAAGCTTCAGTTAACAATGTCATGGAATGCCTAAATATTTTTTTCCCTATCTCTGGTTTTACCATTTGATGGAAAAAGGCCCTATACTACAGACAGTCCTTCACTCCCAAACCTTTGTGGTTAAAAGGTTGTCAATGGCAATGGATTCAACCTGGGGTGCAATTTAAATTTCTTGCCATTCCCTTTTCTTTCAAATCCTACCCTTATGAGTTGTGGACTTTGTTGTTCAACAAGTGGAGTAAAAGATAGCATAATGGATTACAAAATCCCTCTCTCTCTTACAAGGAATTTCCATATTTGTTCCAAAGTCTTGGTTATCACCCATGTATAGTATTCTTCTTCTTAAGATCCTTTTAAAGCAACTTATGCAAAGCTGGAAAAATTTCTCAGAGACTTTCTATGGGCTAGCTCTAACAACCATAAAGGGTTTCACAAAGTTGCATGTGACATTTTTTGTAGGCCCAAAGAAGTAGGAAGCTTGAGGCTTTTAGACATCAAGCTCCAAGGATCCACACTCAGTGTCAAGCGGATAATTCGAAGCCTTCAATGTTTTGAAGCCTGGAAAGTTCTTCTCAAACATTACATCAATCAAGGGATTCCTTTGGGTCGTTAAACATGAAAAAATATGGGATCCCAAAGCCTTATGCTTTCGTTTGTGCCTATGAAAAATATGTGTCACTTTTGTGGATAAAAACATACAAAAATCTTGGGAATTGCTCAAACACAACCTCATCTGGGTGGGAGATAATTTCATATCGGGGCTCTCAATTAATTCTCTCTCACTTTGGTGGTTGATTAACTAAAATTAACTAAAATGTGGAATAATAGTAGTTAATCTAATCTAGAACAACATGTAAGTACATAGTAGATAAAAGTAAGTAAATATACTATAGTAAAGTGACCTAAACAACTAGGCTAATGAAAAGTAGAAAACCCTAATATGCAAGATAAGGGTATGGAAGGATGACTTAGATGATTTTGTGAGATCTCGTTGGACTGTGTTGCAAAATTGACTAGAATAAACAAGAAGGAGGAAACAACTATGCCGAGGTCCTAGAAACTTGACAGATCTGGATTGAATCTGAGTGGAGTGAGGCACCTAGGGAGAGTATCAGGGCACATGTGGGCGCACCATAGTCTGCATGTTTTAGGTGCACTCTGGTTTGTGTGAAGAGGTCCAAAAACAAGGTTTGCATAGGGCCTGCTATAGTGATCTGAAGCCTTCGCCACCTATCGTCACATCAGACTTCACTGCACTCGCGTCGTATGGCGTTGGTAATCCATGATGAAGATAAAAGACTTGCAAAACCCCACAGAGAAACATAAAAACCCTAAAAAAAATAAGAATGTTTATGAAGGGGTCAGACTGACCTCAGCTGTCACAACAATGATGAACTTACTAGTTGAGTGTTGCACTACATCTCTAGACTAAATGATGTAGTTCTATGTGCAGGTGTGTGCAATCATGTGCCCTAGGTGCTCTTATGTCATTCGTACATTGTGAAAGTAGCGAGCAATAACTATGTGTATAAAATGTAATAGAATGGTGGATGGAATAGAATAGAATCCCCTCATATGCTTGTGTGATGCAGATGAACCAGTCTTGTCCCTTATGATGGAGCTAAATGTATGCAAATGATCTCCAAATGCCTTTGATGATTGTAACCCTAGGTGGATGATAGTAGTGACTAGTGCTTGGTCCCTCATTATGGTCTCATAACTTTATATTTACAGGGTTCTCTTGATCTAATTTCGTAATTAACCCTGAAGATGGTTGACCACATGTTGGTCGTCAAAAAATACTTGAAGATGTTGCAACAGTCAAGGGACTAAAAAGTGCCTCAACTTTAAGTGGGCGAGGTTCCCTTATTCATAAACGGATCTAGGGCACCCCATACTAAGGACCATGATTCACCTGCGGGCACCCCAGATATCAAGGATGGGTGCACCAGTCAAGGATTATCAATGATGGAAAACGACTGAGGAATGACAAACTGGGCAGAATGTGTATGGGAGGTCGGCAATGACGACATTATAGATCGACAGTAGTAATGGCCAAAAGCATGCGAGGGTACATCGAATTGGAGTAAGATCATTTCTATCACATCAAAAACCATATGAATAGTAGTATGAAACCGAGACTAAATAATGTTCTGTAAATATCTGTGATTTTGTGACTACAGAACACAAAATTTCCTCAGCATAATAGGGGCATTAGTTGGCCAATGTAATTTATCAACACTTCCAAATGAATAGCTCACGAATAACAGGAAATTAGAATAAGACAATGAATGAAGAATCGTTTTGGATTGCACTATCTTCATGATTTATTTACAATATTCAAAAATAAGACAAGTTTATACTTCCTACCGAGTATACCAAGTTGGCTACAAAATGGACACATTAAATAGTGCTACCAAATTAGTTACTCCCGGTGAACTACTTCTTTTAACTAATGATGGTAATTAAAGTGTTTTTTGCTAATCGCACGGTTCATTTTCAAGGGGAAATTACAACAAATCACTTTCACAATAGAAGGAGAAGCAGACATATCCTTCATCCATCTCTTTCTAGGGTTAGTTACTGCATGTCGTAGTGAGATCCAAACAAGCTGTGAGTCTTGTTTAAATGCCTTATGCATTTTTTTTATAGCCCCGAGAAACATTAACGAGTTGGCGGTGGCATCTAACTTGGCAATTGAGTTATCCATACTACATATCGTCAGTGCGCCTAAGTCAGGACTGACATGAGCTCTGCAAAAAATGTACAATAATACACAATGTACTGAAATTGGGAAGACAACTAGAGAGAAAGCCAGAGCCACTCCATGCCTGGATGAATTGATCGAGTGCCATAGTTGAAGGTGATGTATGAATGGTGTCATGGCTTGTCCAAAAATTCACAAGTATTTTCTTAAATTCTTGGTGAGCGAAATACAAGTGTCACACGATCATTGTGGTTTGTATGCATGTCAATTAAGACACTACTGAGTGGTGATAGACTCGTACCAAACTAAGCAACCTGGAATCCTGATCTTCATGTTAATATTTGTAACTCATTGTGCTCCATGGGTCTACATTAGCTAGACTTCACATGGAATCGCAAGCTCTTTATTGGCATACTGCTTGGAGAAATTTTGGTTACACATGGGTTTGATACATACTCTCTTAGATTTTCTTGAAAGCATTCCTGCAAGGATGCATAAGGATGGTAGTTCATTATATTGTCCGTACCTTAGGAGAGAGAAAGGTAGTAAATGCGCATTCTGAAAAGTAAGCTAATTCGGGTAGAGCGGGAAAAATTAGCACGAATCTGATTTTGTTGCATTATGGGACTACGTTTTTATTGCGAACTACTTCGTGAATTTTGTGCTCAGTTCGACCTCTTCTGTTAGAGAATGCGGGGAACTTGTTTGTTTTCACAAATTCTATTATGGGACATCCATTATTTGAAAGTATTTGCCAATGATTCAGCGCACCGTGTAGACACAAGGGAACAATAGTTTCCCACTTTAGCAATAAAGCTTGTGGAGATTTAGGTACAAAAACTTATCAATGCGCATTTGCGAAAAGAACAGACTTTGGGTAAATCCTGTTCGATAGAAGATCTGCAGAACATTAAATGACCATGAGACCACATTTATTTTCTGGAATGTTCGTCAAGCCCGAAAAAGCATTCCTCATCTTTTGAAAGCAATTTTGATAAACAGTTCACTATCTTGCCATATTACATGTATAGGGGCTTTTCACAATCACCATGACAACAAAAAAGACCAGTTTTCCCAGTATCAAAGTGGCAGCTATATGTTTTTTCAGAATTCCCCTTAAAGCATATGTTGGAAAAGGTCGAGATGTTTGGTTACATTTCAAGTGAATTTCCACACCACCAAAATTATGTGCATCTCCTAAAAATCCACGGTGAAATTGCCCAAATTGTCGCGAGAAGTAGATTGATTAAGTAACCTTGCATAATCTCCCACTCCTCCACACCTAGGGCACGCCATTCCTCCCACCTACTCCACCAATCTAAAATAACTTCTTCATCCACCAAAAGATGTTCTGGGCCTGTAGGTGCAAGAGGTCTGGGAATGATGAAAGAAAATAAAGTAAGATGGCCAAAAGATGGGGATTATTTATTACTTTATTCATTCAAAAATTTATTTTATTGAGTAGTTCTTTAGATTGGGACCTATTTATTTTTATATGTATATATGCATATATATGTATACAATGGTCTCCCATTTTGAATTTACATTATGTCTATTTCGATTTGTTTTGGTTTACTTTATATTAAAATTCCCAGACCTATTATGAAGGGAATTAGAGTTATTGGAGTCCTATACTTCTATAGGGCACAATTCCAAGATTGAACATCAACCATGGACACTATGCTTAAGACACTTAAATTTGAACTCAAAGAAGAGGATGTAGAGTCTATTTCAGAAGTAATGAATTTTTTACTTGATACTTGCCTCCATAAGCATGTGAGTTCTTCCATTCAGAACGTTCAAACTACATGTCAGAGATTGGCACTGCTCATCAGTGACAACCCTTTCAACGTTATGAACCTCCCTTATCAGTTACCACCTTCACTTGTCATGGAAGTCTCTTTACTGGTTATTATTATAATAATATCATTATCGTTAACTAATCATGGGCCGTGGCTCAGGATTTGGACTCGTAATGGGTCTCGTGCCCAACATTTAAAAATCTCAGGTATTATGCAAGTCATTCACAAAAATACCTGATTATGATTTGTTGCGCCTAGTATACCGAAGGTCTCCTTGTTGGAAACACCAACCAAAGTTTCACAAGGTACTTGTGAACCCTACTGGTCAAGCAAGCCAGGAACCAAAGTCGATTCAAGTCACCTTGACTTATAGGCTTAAGTCCACAAGCCTAATACACCAAACTATGGCTTGAAGTGAGAGGTTGGTGAGATCCCTAATCCGGGATAGCATTTCTACACATTTTCCATATGGATAAAGTGCATACCTATGTAGTAGGTGATTTGTCCACCCCCCTACAAATATTCAATATTATGACTCATATAATGCCACTAGTTGAGACAAAATGTGGGTCTAAATTTCTCCCTCTCTGAAAAGATGGAATTTCTACTTGTTTCAACCAACAATACTATTGATCAGACGCTCCATCTTTTGCTCCATTAACTTATTAGAAGTTATCGCAACACTGCTAATGATAATGCTTGATGATTTAGGTTCATGCAGATAACGATGATCCATCCTATTGAAATTATTGATGAACATCCTATCAGATCACTAAATTTTAATCGCTATTGGTGAAGATGATTCTACGTTTCTTTCTCTTTTTCAGGTTTCACCAAGTTCTCCATGACATCTATCTGGATTAAATGGTACATGGCCATGAGATCTCTACATACTATTATTTCTAGATACTCATGGCTAGATCATGACACATCCACTGATATTTATCCCTAATCCACTACAACATTGCTGACATAATATGCTCTCGATCCTATAGTGGCACTGTTTATGATTGACTATCAAGGATACCAACAGTACCTAATAGAACTGCACAAGAATCTCCCATCTCATGTTGCTTGATTCTATGGTTTTTTCACTTTTCTATCTCTATATGCAACCACTGATTGTTACAAACCATTTCCCAAGAATAACATGATAACCCCCTGATGGGTGTGATCTCATCACTGACAGTGACCAGCATCTAATTACCAACATCAATAAGATGGGAAATCCAAGCTGGATAGCCCTATGACATATCCTTCACCTCCTCTGAGGAATCACCATAGTTAAAGTGGTCGTAGATTCATTTGACATATTAGTGAGTCTCGGTTATCTCAGATGTCACTTGTTTCTTGTACCTTTTACTAGGTTAAACTTTACATTCATGGATTAATACTAGATGTAACAAGATACCCTCGTTAGGCGAGTTGGCTTGTAATCAAGCCCTTATTTGCTCAATGATGACTAGTGTTGTATACCTTGGTGTCGCATTCTTCCATCCAATATTATGCCACTTCTTAATGGCTTTCTCACACCTTCCAAGGTTATATCATAACAGTCTTATTTCCTTTGCTTTATGAGAGTTGAAATCTAATACTGAAATGTTAGGCCTCTCTTCAGGGCATGGGAGCACTAAAAGCCAACATATGTCCCTAAGATGATTCTGTCATTTAGAGAAATTCTTACAAGATGCTATTGATACATGTAATTCTATTATTACTCGTCCCCCCTTCTAGTTCTAATATGTTTTACTATTAAGAACTAAAATAAGAAAAAATAAGTGAATTAATCAACCTAGAATATGACACACTAGAACATTAAGTTATGGACCAATCAAGGGCCACCTTACATCTTTATAAATAATATATCATGACCTTATATGGACTTTCAGGTGAAATAAAGTATACAAGATGAAATTTGACCCTTCATTTATCCTCAAAGATATATATAATCAAGCCTAAAACAAAAAGGTCCATTGGGTTTGTTCCTGGAAAAGTAAGATTAATTTTGTCATATATTATTTTTATATATTAAAATTATATTATTTGTTGTTGTGTTTTGGAGTGCATCAAATTTTGTGATTGTTCAAAATAAAAAATAACATTAAAATAGTCACATCATACAATAACATTCAAATGAACTTCCTCATTAATTAAAAATTGTAAGGATTACACACATACTTGATTAACTAGCAGTTTTACTTGGAATACAACCCTTCTCAAAAACCCATGTTGGTTTTATGTAACATACTTTTATATATACGCTAATACATGCATGCAATCTAATACAGAGGTAGTGGAACTAGTTCTAAACACAAATGCACCATGAGATAAACATAAAAATCGTAACAATGACATAATAGAATCAAATTTGAACTAAGTATAACATGAAAATACACTAGGGTTTGGTCTATAAACACAAATATTTGGAACAGAGCTTCATATATTGATTATAATCATTTACAGTAGCCATATTACATCAAAAAGGGTCATATCATACCATATACATCAAGGAATAACATCCCAACCCTACAAAACTACTCTACACAGAGAACCCTAGCTATGTTCTCCCATCTCAACTCTGGGTTCAGACCTGAGCACCTACATCCATGCATAGCATCATCCTTTCCTAGCCTCTCTCTAACACTAACAGAAATAGCATCAACCTACCACAATAATGGAAACCCCCAACATCACAACCCCAACATTCTTCCAACACATTCTTATAGCACTTTATTACCCTCTAAATTCTCTCTTCATTTCTTCCAGACCAAATTCTAAGCAAGCTCCTTTAAATAGAATCTAGATCTTTCCTTCACCGTCATAGTTTCACCCATGAGCATAATATCATGCTAGGTGGAAATGTGCTCCTCCATGACTTGAGTGCTTATGTCAACTTGCAAAAGCTTCCACTAACTGTAATGATCCTCCTTCAAAATATTCCCTTCGTGGAATATTATTTCCTTTAGCTCCAAGACTCCAAGATGGCACCTTATCCACTCATCACACCTACTCGAGCCTTCACGTTTTTTTCCTGCGATGTCACCTTAGAAATGTGGCTAAGTCCCCAAACCATTTGTTGCTTCCGTGCGCTAACCTTTTCTCTCGTGCACCTTTCCTTGAGCGTTTTTCTACCTTACTTGTCATGCGCGTGTGCGCTCTTCCTCTACCTTGGGACTTAGTCAATTTCAGGGTTAACATCACCCCACACTAAACTTGTTGTCCATCCTCGGAAACAACCTGATCTTCTGCAAAGAATAAAGAATGGGAGGAAATAATATCATGCTTCCGGATTTTGACAAAGAATGAAATAATTTCATCACTACTGAAGAAGAATTGGGAAGTATTTATTCAAGCCTACTTCAATCTTACTCCAGGCATCCACCTCATTCTTTGCTTGCTGAAACAAATCCCTATCAATGTGCCAACTTCATCAAATGACAACTCCTCGCCCTTAGCCTTTAATGTATCAACAATGTTTTCCATATGCTTGTTAAGGTCACTTATCGCATCCATCCTGTGAGTGACTTGGGGATACAATTCTATTCACTTTATTTTTAATCAAGACCCTTAGGCCTTCGATCCTCAGACTTCTTCTCGACCTCCGCAATTATTTTGTCTTGTTCTGCCATGTTATTCTTGTTCTTCTCCTGAAACTCCTTCAGGTCTGCCTCATGGGTAGCAACCAATATACTTGTCACCCTATCCTTATCTCCACAGTTGTCATATACAACTTTGGCCATGTGTGCCATGGTTTTTACCAAGGCAAGGAGCTCAGAGTACCGAGTTATGGTTTCCTCAATCTTTGCTTTCTCCTCAACCTCTATCGCACCAGAACTTCCTTTGCCGACTCCAGTGCAAGTGATGGCTTCTCCATCGTGATTAATCGTGTCTAGTCCTCTAGGAAGAGAAAATATGACTCATACTTCTGCAAAGGGGGGCCAAATTTGGGCACACCAAAATAATGGAGTCTGAGATAATCTTCAACCTTTCTTATATGCTTCACGCACTTTCACCTTTTCTTCCCTTAACTCAGCCTTTAGTTGTGCAATGATAGACTCCTTCCCTTTTATCTCCATGTCTCTCTCTATTATCTCCTTATTCTTCTCCTCCAATTCATCCTCTAGGAACTTGATTTTATTATTCCTCCCAAATAACTGAGCCTCTACTTCTACTGACACCTTGTTGAGCACGTTACAGACATGTTCATCAGTTAACCGTTGAGTATCCATAATAGGATTCACCTCACTGGGGTTCTCTATTTCTATTATTGCATCTGCGCCAACTTCAAACTTGGGCTCATCAACATGAGACTCGAAAGTCCATGACAACATCTTCCTGGTGCACGTGTACGAGCTACCACTATCAAACGATGACAAACAAAAGAGTTGATCTGTGGGTACTATGCTTTGGAAGTGCGCACGAAGGACTTTGTTAGGGTCATTGACATAAGTCATGTGTCCTTGTGTCACTGTCACGCCCTTGCCACCGGTGCACGCTGTCATCAGGAAGCTCACTGCTAAGCTGGGATCTCCGCCCATGCTCCCATACTCCTTTCCTACTTCCTTTATTTCCTTCAATATCTCCTCAGTGTTGTGCTCCACTTCTTGCTCCACCAAGTTCTGAATGATTCCTGCCACTTCCCTTTCCACCGTATCCTCCAATTGTCCTCTGGCCAAGGGTGGGGTCTTCTGCACATTCGTCCCCACTTCTTCTTCACTTCCTCCCACATTATGAGTGCCTTCCTCATAATCATTTTTATCCTCATCAGATTCATGTATATCATGCATAGGGGGACTCTTACCTTCCTCATGCACTCTTCATTCTCCTCCCCAGAGTCATCATCCTTTATGCTTTTTGTCTTCTCAGAGTCTGAACTCTGCACCACCTTCTAATTTTTCTTTACTGGCGGCTCCTCTAACACAAGAGACTCTTCTTTTTCTGGTAACTTCTCCTTAATAGGGGACAATTCCTTTTCAGGTGACTTCTCCTTAATGGGGGATTTCTTCCTCCTTGTGTAGGTACTTGGACCAACGCCTTACTCCTATGTTGCTGCAGTCTGAACTGTACGTGTGTTCGACACCCTACTTGTTGTAGTCTCTTCCCTTTCTCTCTTCATCCCTTTCTTCATGGCAGGGTCCTCGGGGATGGATACATCATCCTCGATGTATGCACCCTTCTCGAACTTGGCCTTAGGTGTATATACACCCTTTCCACCACTTTTCTTGCAATAGGTATTGACACGGACTTCACCATATGTATGTCATGGGAGACATACTTCTCCACATATGCATGTTTCTTAGGGTATACCAATATTCTATGCAGCGCGTGGTACTCCTAGTCTACCTCACTTAGATCAAATCTAAGTTTCTTAGCCTCCTTGAAGCTGTTGACGATGCTCTAAAAATATTGCGTTGTGAAGGCAAATGGTAATTTACACCATGGGATTTTTGAGCCATCTGTCAAAGTAAATCTGCCTATGCAGAAGTGTTGGTATACTGTAAACTCAACCTCACCATGCACTAGGGCTGGTAGTTGTTCAGGGATTCTCCACTCTTCCCCAAATGCATCATGCATTCTCTTGTACCACTTCTCCAAGCATGCCTTATGTGCAGTAGTCATTGTGTCACAAGTGTATGCTTCAAACCTCTTCGCGGGGGAAGGGTTCTCATCAGGGTACTCCCAGACATAGCTATTTGGCCCATCAGGCACTCCAATATCCAAAAACACAATGGTAAGAAGGACATTACCATACATGATCTTGTCCCCATCATGTGTTGCATCTATGATATCTTCTGTAATGAAGGATGAGAGGTTGTAGATTGTTCCCTCTGAAATCTTCCTACAAATATTCAACCACCTCTTATCCACTTATGTCCAACGCTCTTGTCTATTCACCTTGGTTAGCAAGTGCGTGACCATCCTCATAACTGGGTTGGTGATTTTGCTAATATCAAAGTAGCGTGAACCCTTCTTATACTCATACTTTGCAGTCATTTCCTTGACTGCATCCTTGTCACCCAAGTCATCATCCAACAACTCTCTCGTGCATATAAGTCTAGTATACTTAGAAATCAACTGGGCAGTCAAGCACATTCTCCTTCCTACGAAGTAAAAATAATCCTCATGCACTCGTGACATCAACCATTGGTATAACCTGTCAGGTTTACCAAAATATGGCAACTCATAGAGTTGCAAGAGTTCAGCCTTCTCCAATGTGGTTTTCACCGAGTCATCATAACATAGTTTATCATCTTGTGTCCTCTCTCCCATGGGAAAACTAACTCTAATGTCATTTCCTTCTCCGTGGTGCTCATCCTATGGCTGTAATCACTTATAGCTATCTTCCACACATGAGACACCCATTCCATCCCTAATAGAACATCATTGGGGTATTGCATCTTTGTGTACCACTCTTCATTAAAACTAGTTGATGCGACTGGTTTTCCCTTACCCTTGCCCTTCTTAGGTGAAGTGTTTGATCCCTTCCTTGGTTCCATTTTCCTCATCCGGTCCTTGTTAGTTCTTCCTTTCTTCTTGCTTCAACTCTTCTCAATCCCTCGGCTTCACTCCTCTATGAAATTCCTCCAAAACCCGTGCCCTAGCTCTGTAAACCCTAACCTAGAAATCTCTCCTTCCACAAGACAATGTAAAATCCACGGGAATCCACCAAACAAACTTCTCTGCTCATGCTCATGTACTCCCTTTCCACTCTAGTTCACAACTCTACTAAATCTTTCTACGCATGTAAATCTCCACAAATTTCTTTTCACAAGGATGCCCTAGTTCACAAGAGCTCTTCAACAACAAACACAAGGTAAAAAGAAATAACTTACCCTGACCTTCTATTTATAGATTTTTTCTTTTCCCACACAAACTCCCATGCCACCTACCAATGTACAACCACATTAAAGTCAGCTTTTTCCAACGCCATCCTTCTTCATGTTTTTTCCAGCACTTTTCCTTCGCATGCCCAATCCTGCGTGAAACCCCCGCAACCTTCTGGCACAAAACATGCATTCAACCAGATACCTTGTCATGTTTACCTCCATGTTCTTGACACCACCTACCTCTACACTTTTATCCTTGTACGTGGTTTTTATAATATTTTTGACACCAATCTCCACCCATATACACTTTTGCTATGTGCGCGCTCTTCTGACCTTATGCACTTTTGATTTTTCCACTTGGGTCATCAATCCACATCATTTTCAACACTTGCTTCTTACCAGACTCTTCACAGAGACTCTCCTTTGACACCTTCCACCCCACACTAAACAGATGTGTGGTCCTCTATGCATAAAAACCCTTTCAAAAAGTAACTGGCTACTGGTGCGCAAATGCACCCACAACAAAATGAAAAGACAAGACAAAGTGACGAAGAAGGGAAACACATAGAAAGGAAACTACATTAAGGGAAATCCTAAGCTACATGGCAATACTGCCTTATTTACAAACACACTGAAGACTTATTTATAGTAGGGCTTCAACCTACTCCTGTTAAAATGACCAGGCAACATTGTTCCATCCAATGCTTATAACTAGAAAACACTTGAATCAAGTATGTAAGTGATAGTATATGGTCCCAACCAATGCACCTTGAGCTTCCCTGGGTGGCACAAAAACTTAGAATCATACAACAAGACCATCTACCCAACCTCAAACTTCTTGTTTTTAATATGACGATCATGTCATGCCTTCTGTCATGTTTTCTCCATCTTCTGACTCCATCTGGCAATGACACGCCTCTCATCCAACTCCATAAGTTTATCAATGTGCTCCTCTAATGCTTGTTCATCAGCCAATCCTCCTGCGCGTGTAATACATAGAGATGGCAACATGAATTCCATAGGCAAAACTACCTCTGTGCCAAACACCAATTGAAAGGGTGTGGCCTTGTTCAATTTCTTATAAGTTGTTCTATATGCCCATAGCACTGCAGAGACTTTATCATCCCAGTCTCTTCTTCCGACATCACAAATATTTGTTAATGTGTGGCTTAATATCTTGTTAAATGCCTCAACAGTTCCATTAGCCTGAGGGTGATAAGGGGTAGTTTTGTGATGGGCCACCATGAACTCTGCCAACAAGATTCAAACAGTCTCATTTAAGAAATGTGTACCCCTATCACTCGTTAAGCTCAATGGACATCCATACCTACTGATTATATTCTCCCATAAGAACCTAGTTGTTGTAGCCACCATGTAATCCTTTGTAGGCCTGCTTCTTCCCACCTTGTAAGATAATCTGTGCAAGTGATAATATAGCACGAACATGTCCTACATGTGGCTAGGGAAATAGGGCCCACAAATTCAATTGCCCACTTTTCAAATGGCTCTCTGCACTAGCAATAGGTCTTAATGGCATTTCATCTCTTCATCCTGGTTTACCAAGGCACTGGCAATGATCACAGGCCTTACAATACTCTATACAATCCTTATAAATTATTTCCCACCAAAGGCCTACCAATAGGATCTTGCGCGTGGTCACATTCCCAACATAGTGACCTCCTGCAATGCCACCATGAGCTTCTTCCATGATTGCAACACATGCTCTCATGTTCACATTGATGCAACACACATCGGCGCAAGACCTCATCTCATCCTCACTTGTACATGTCTCCTTTGATCAACATACAAGGCGCGACACATATAGCCAATTGCTTTTTATCCAAGGCATTCATTCCTTCTGGCACCACACCCATCCGTAGGAAAACAACAATATCCTCCAAGTCAGAGGGCACGTGCTGTAATCTAAACAATTGTGCATCTGGCATTGTGTCCTCAATGCTCTTTGCACATCCTCACCTGAGTTAATCTGTGATAGATGGTTAGGTCCCAAATTGCTTTTACCTGGTTTTACTATGACCAAAAAGTTAAACTCCTGAAACAACAAAATCCACTGGCATATGCGCCCTTGCAAGATAGGTTTGTTCACCAAGTACTTGAGTGCCATATGATCCATGTAAAAGATAAATGGAGTGGCCAACAAGTATTTCCTAAACTTTTGCAGCACATAGATCATAGATAATGCCTCGCGCTCCGTTGTGGTGTAATTTTTCTCATCTTGTGTTAATTTCCTGCTCGCGAAACACAAGGGATGATCAACAATCCCCTCTCCAGGATGTGCTAAGACCACTCCAATCACCATACCTGATGCATCTACATGCACATGAAAGGGCTTATCCCAAGAGGGAAAGCACAAAATGGGTGCAGTAGTAAGTTTCTCCTTCAAGGTGTCAAAAGCCACTTGTTGTGCCTCTCCCCAATAGAACTTACTTTTGTGTTTCAATAACTCTTCCAGGGTGCGGAAATTTGGGCATATCCCTTGATGAATTTCCTGTAGTACCTTGTATGCCCTAGGAACCCTGCGCACCACTTTGACTGGTAGGCTCCTCTAATCCCACTATAACAACAACTTTTGCGGGGTCTACCAGTAAGCCTTCTTTGTAAATAATGTGTCCCAACAACGTGCCAAAAGGAGTGGCAAAAACACATTTCTTAATATTCAGGGAGATGCTCAACTACCTGCATCTCTCAAACATCAACCGTAGATTGTCACAATGATCTTTGACTAACCCATACATCATCCAGTCATCCAGGTAAACTTGCAAAAATTTATGGATGAAGTCTTGAAAGGCCTGCACAACAATGTGTGAAAACACAGCAGGCATGTTCTTCAATCCAAAAGGCATGACCGTATAAGAAAAACTTCCCCATTCAGTGGTGAAAGTTGTTTTCTCTTGGTCTTCCTTCACAATTCTCACCTAGTGATAACCCGAGAATCCATCTGTAAAAGAATAGATCTCTTTCCCAACTACACCTTCCAGAATCTATTTAGTAAATGGGGTTGGGAAAGGGTCTATGACACATGCAACATTGAGATCCCTATAGTCTACACATATCCTTATTCTTCCATCCTTTTTTATACTAATGACCATTGGGCTCACCCATTCAGATTCCTCAATGGCCTCAATGATCCCAGATTCTATCATCTTATCAATTTCCTCCTTAACCTTTACATGCAAATTCAGGTTCATCCTATATGGCCTTTTCTAGATGGGGCACACCTTCTTTCAACTTGATTCTCATTTCCCCCAATGAATGATGAACTCCCTTTAATTCATGGTACCCATGCAGGAACAAATCTTGGAAATCATGCAGCAGTTCAACCACTTTTGAAACCTCCTGGTCTGTCCAGTAGTCTCCAATAACAACTTCCTTGGGCTCTGCTTCGGTACCAATGTTAACCTTCTTTATTTTCAAGGGTTCATGGTAGGCGTGTGCTTTCTCATCTGCTTTGTCCAATACTTCACATGTACCTACAGTATGGTTAACATCCAAATTTTCCATCTCCTCACCATCCACCAGGTACACCAACTTACCCTTTTCTTTCTCCATGTAGGTGCACTCAAGTTGTACTTCTTCTACTTCTTCTTCAACAAAGCACACCCCCAACTCAGGTTCTCCTATCAACTCCAAAATTTGGTCCTCGGCCATGGCACAATCTCCCAAGGTAAGGCACTTGACTACCTATAATGCCTCATTCAATGATTTCTTAGGGGATTGGTACTCAAAAGTCTGGATGATATCCACCATCATCTCCTGCTAATTCCCTGTCTGATGACGTAACTCCAAATGGATGTACCAGGTGTGTGCACAACCTTGCAAGGTGGAATAAAATTTATGCACCCATAGGGAAGGGGGTAAAGCTTACACGCCTCCCATCCAAGTCTTCTCACACTCCTGAACATGGCATGAGGTGGATCCCTTCCCATCATAGTCACAAATTTGAGATGGTGCATTACTTCAGAGAAACCTTATAGAGAGGGTGATTCTCAGCTCATGCCATTCTAAAATATTGTCTCGATGGGTCACCCACCAATGTGTCACTTTTCCATGTAAGGTATAGGTAAGCATATTCCTTCTCTCCACTTGACACTTCCACTGGATCTCCATTTCGCATAGAAAGACATCAAGGTTTCCCTCCCTAGTGTACCATGGCAACTACCTTCCTCCCAAGCACCTCACTGAGTGTGCTCTAACAACTCGAGTCTCAATATCCTTCAGATGCCTTCCAACCAACTCATATGTCCCATGCACCCAATTATCACACACAATACTAGTTGTGTCACTTATAGACTGAGCATCTTCCCACTGAATGGCTCCTTTTGATGGATGAATGACATCGGGGTCCCTGATGGTGCACACATAGATTCTATCTAGGTCCTCTTCTCCTAAGGGTTCCACATAAGGCACAAACCTTCCATCAGTTAGTGGGATAATCACATGCTTCTTCTTGTTTTCAAAGATGATGTACCCCTTATTGAAGCACAAGTCAACATTATTCATGTAACACCAGGGGTACCCAAGCAATGCTAGGAAACTATCAGCCTCAGCAAGCTCTAGAACTTCAAAATATCCAGTAAACTTTTCCCCTTGAATAGTTATGGATGCACCCTTCAACACTCCGAGAGGCATGGCCTTTGTCCTGTTAGCCATGTACAACACATTCGAAGATGGCTGCAATGGGGGCCTACCCATTTGATTCCATGCATCTAGAGTAAGGACATTGACCTCCATGCACCTATGTGTCAATCAATATATTACTCAGGAGCCACCCATCAATAACTACATTCAGTGTGATCTCCTTATCATAATCAATGTTGTGAGGGGGTAGGTTAGCATGTAGGACTTGTCTCTCGTGCTCTCCTCCAGCACTCGGTACCTTTCCTCTCAGCCATTCTCCCAATAGAGGAATAATGTTCTCCTACTGCAACATCTGACACACTTCCCTAACCTCATCCATATCTACTGAGGAACCTCAACGCTCTTCTTCTGCTCCAACTTGCATGATTGCTCCTTCAGACACTAGATTTCTCCTTGCAAACTCCTAATCACCTCCATGGTTTCTTGGTACACCTCCTTCTGGTGGGTAGGATCAGGATATTTCCCATGTAACACTTCTTCTCTTATGATAAGAGGCCTCTACTTTGGTACCTCTTGGGCGTGTGTGGCCTTAGCGCGTGTAGTGACCAAAATAGGCTCTAGCTCAGAGTTAAGCACTACCCTCGGCATCCATTATGGGTCGATCCTCTTTACACTCACCATCCCCATGCCTTTTTCCTTCTTCTGGTTCTTTCTCATGTGGTCATACAACTCTGGGCATTCTTCATACTTGTACTTCTTCCCGCACTATGAGCACTGCAACAAATCAGGCACTCGCACTTGTAGTGTTCAGTCGATCCACAATTGTAATAGGTCCCATGGGGAAATTCACTTCTTCCTCTCCATGATCATTATGGCCTCTGAAGCCTTGCGCTGCAATACAAAAACCTCTTCCTCAACCTCCTTCATCCGCATGCCCTTCATATTGAAGATACTCGACCTTAGAACTACTCCCAATGTTTGTCTGGCACACACTGAGATCAATGGTGTAATGGATTTGGTATATCAATCGGAAGTCCTTCGTATCATAAGTAGTGGATGTGAAAATTTTACAATAGGAGGACACATTTTTCTGTAGTGCACGCTGTAACAAAAGACATCTACTTAGATCATGATCTCTATGATAGATCTCAAAATCCAATGATATGATGTGTACTGATCTTTGAGGGAAACTATCCTTTGTGTGCCCCTCCACTTCACAATCCATGCACCAAAGTCCACCACATGTTTCATGAGCCAAATTCGTAGACAACTTCTCAAGTTGTTTAGCCATGGAAGCAATCTGAGCTTCCAAAAATGGACTCACACCAGTGTCAACGCTCCCCATGGCCTCAACGCACAAAGTATCCTCCAAGGCCTCACATGGATCCGTGAAATTTTTGTGTGAAAGGGCTCACCTGAAGGGCATGATCAAGCCCCTGATGAACCATTGTGCATGCTGGGATGGATGGATATCATAGGATAAATTTACATGAGAGTCTTAAAACGTGTGTCATACTCATGCATGCTCTCTGCCATACCTTGTTGGATTTCCTTCAACACATTGATGCTCTTCTATTCGAACTCAGGAATGTGGAACTCTACCAAGAAGTCATTGTGCAACACAGTATAATCCACCACCGTCTGATGGGGGTCATACTTTCGGTACCAGCTATGTGTGCGCCCTTGCAATGTAGTTGTAAACTGACTTACTTTTCACTCTAGGGTAGTGATTCCCTTAGCGCGCCATAGTAATTCACATTTATGGACATGCTCTGTGACATCCTCAACACCCTTGTAATCAGGTAAGTGGAGTGACATCTCATAAAACACCTGCTGAGGTGGCTGAGGCCCTTGTCCGCCAGATCCAGGACCTTGATTTCCTCCTATGTTGCCTCCACCACCAGACCCACTAGATCCACTAGCTCCTATACCCCCGGACCCACATGATCCTCCTCCTGTAGCATGTAAGGGTCTTGAAGTAGTTGTGCCTTGAGTCACTACTATCACACTAAACTACACACCGATAGTCTGTGATCTCAAACCGCCTCTAGACGTGATGCCCAAACTTTATGTACCCCCACTTTTCCCAAATGATGTGCCAGACAATATGCCTCCAAACACAGAGAAAGTCTGTGTGGCCATAGATGTACTAAATGAAAAATTATACCTCCTAGGTGTCATTCGACTACCAAGACCAATGCCAACTGGAACAAAACTTGCCTCAGGAACTGGAAAACTAAGTGCAAGGGTCTTGTCACTATGTGGGTCAAGATGCGCACCTATGACTCTTCTTCTTCCTTCACATGACAAGCTCTCTCCAAAAGCTGAGGGGGTTTCTCTCCCACACTTGCCAAGATGGGGTAGCATAGACTGCTCAGGTTCCACGCCCTCCACATGAACCTCAAATCCTTCCTACAACATCTACCTCCATAAGTCCATCGCACTAGAAACTTCGCGTTCTCTTGCCAACTCCCTTTCTCGTGCTTCATTGTACTTGAGCTGCCTCTGCTCTCTCTCTACTTCCGCTACAAGGTCTGCCATCTACACCACACTAGCTTCCGCACCCCGCACCTAGCGAGAGTTTAGAAAGCCATAGGAAATGCTTTCAAATTCAATGTGATAATTAGGATCTTGATGGCTAACGGTATAACACTTAAGAATGATCCTCTTGGATCCCTTAAAAACTCAAACTGAGTAATCTCTGGGAAATAATATGTAGAGATCACATATTCCAATGTATAGATGGTCAACACACCTTTCTTCCAGTGATAAACATCATGAGTACAGGTCAGATCAACATCCTGCAACTGCTAATATTTCTCCTGGATCCAAACACGAGGTCTATAGTTCTAACTCATCCTTGATGCATATGTTGAGAGCCATTTATACAACTCTACTAGAAAATAACAAAAGAATGTCTCATAGAGCTCTTGATACATGTTCTCCTCAACCCATATACGTGCATCAAACTCAAATCCAATGTTAAATTACCGAGAAAACTCATCATCCATGCTTTTAAGCCAAGCCTCGACACTGTCTAAGGTTAAATGCTTCGTCATCACACATCATTCTCATAACTTCAAAAGAGGTCCTGACAATGGAACCAAAATGTAGTCTCATTTACCTCTACCCTCTAATCTCTCTTTTAACCCCCAAGCACATTGACCTATCACCCAACATAAGCTGGGCGCTTATCTGAGGCATGCGAGGGCACCAAGCCCCTCTTTTATGTGAGCCTTGTGAGAATGCTTTGCCATTAATGGAGGAATGGTTTGCATAACAGAAACATGCATGTAATCTAATACAGAGGTAGTGGAACTAGTTCTAAGAAAAAATACACCATGAGATAGACATAAATATCACAACGGCATAATAGAATCAGATCTAAACCAAGAATAAAATGAAAACACATAAGGGTTTGGTCTATAAACACAAATATTTGGAACAAAGCTTCATATATTGATTATAATCTTTTACAATAGCCATATTACATCAAAAAGGGTCATATCAGACCATATACATCAAGGAATAACATCTTAACCCTAAAAAATTACTCTACACAGAGAACCCTAGCTATGTTCTTCCATCTCAACTCTAGTTTTAGACCCGAGCACCTACATCCATGCATAACATCATCCTTTCCTAGCCTCTCTCTAGCACTAACAACAAAAACAACCTACAACAACAATGACAGCTCCCAACATCACAACCCACAACATTCTTGCAGCACTTCGTTGCCTCTAAAACCCTCTACACAAAACCTCTTCTATTTCGGACCCAAGCACTCCCTTAAATAGAATCAGGATCCTTCCTTCACTGCCATAGTTTCACCCATGAACAGATCACATGCAAGGTGGAAATATGGTCCTCCATGATCGAGTGTTATGCCAGCTTGCAAAAGCCTCCACTAACTGTAATGATCCTCCTTTAGAATATTACCTTCATAGAATATTCTTTCCTTGAGCTCCAAGACTCCAAGCTGACACCTTATCCACTCATCATGCCTACTCAAGCCTTCACGTTTTTTTCTTGTGATGCCACCTTAGAAATGCGGCTAAGTCCCCAAACCCTTTCCTGTTTCTGTGCGCTAACCTTTTCTCTTGTGCACCTTTCCTTGAGTACTTTTCTACCTTACTTGCCATGTGCATGCACACTCTTTTTCTACCTTGGGACTTAGTCAATTTTATGGTATAACACCTCTATAAAATGTAGGCTCATCCTTTTAAAAATCATGTTGGATTTAAGCACAATTACTTTGTTAATTTTGCTCTAATATCTGCATATTGGAAGCTCCCAAAATATACTTGTAGCATGGTCACACTCCAGATTTGGAGGCCATTTCCAAGAGCACCCACAATAAATTTCTAACAAGGTTACACAACTTCAAATATCTCATAACCTTACTTGATGTTGCACTAGAAAACTAAGGGAGGTTTGCAAGTTTGTTTGTTTCTCTCCATTTTTACTGTTGTTTTCCACCATCTTCATTTTGGCATGCTTGGTGGGACCACACCCATCTCTATTTGTTTTTTGTGTTTCATTTATTTTAATGCATTTATTTCATGCTAAATTTCTCATTTGTGCAACTTTTAGTGTGTTTGCAGGTATTCTAGGGAAGAAAATCAATTTTACACTTCAAAAACAAAATTGCTACTTTGTTGTATTTTGCTAATTTTTCTGAGTAACATACATTAGTTTTAGGAAATTTGTTTCAAATATATATATATATATATATATATATATATATATATATATATATATATATATATATATATATATATATATATATATATATATATATCCCTTTTTAGTATTTTCCCCACCAAGTTTAGGGGGTTGTTTAGTCATAATTAGATTTAGTTGTCTGTTAATTGTGGGGGAGTTTATTGTCTGTTTTTGGTCTTCCTTTAAGAATCTAAATTTCTATTTTCCTATTTTGAAACCTGCAAAGTTTAACACATACATTAGATTCTCAAAATAATAAAAAACTTAGATTTCTGAAAAAAAAACAAAAAAAATCTGAAAACAATTGTTTTTTGAAAAAAACCCTAAACTAACCCATCCCCCCTCCCTCTCCTCCCAACTCGGCCTAACAAGTTGGATCATTGAGAAAACTCCCCATCCATCCCTCTAACTCCCCATAGTCCCCATAGCTATGTCGACACCTGATTCCCTACCCCCCCAGTGAGTTGGTTCATCGAGCCAACTTACCCCTGATCCCATATCCCCCTCACATTTCCCTGATGACCTTGACCCCAAACACCCCGACCCCTCACAAGTACCCCCCGCGGACTCCCTCAAGTCCCTACCTAGACCTCAGCCATAGCCCACACACCGACTTAAACTAACTCCCACCCCCCTGTAAACCCCTCTACCCCTCGCCACATCAAAACCCTCCCCCCTCCTACAAGTATATCCCGCTCCTCGTCATCATAGCAATGACCAACAACGAACCACAACCAACCTACACAAGTAAACCATGCATCTACCACAATATTGACAAGTCAAATAGACATTGTAGATCTGTCAAATCCCCACTCTCCACATGTTGCGCTCCATCACTCTAAACCTGCACCACACAAACAATAAACACAAAAATACAATAATAAAAAATCAATGCATTCAACCTAAGCGGCTTTGTTTGAATTACCATTTTAAGGTTGTCGTTTGTTTTCGTTGGCTTTAATATTAGGTCATATGCTTACTAAAGTTTAAACTTATGGTTCAAACTTCTTTTCATTTCTTTACTCTGATTTTAGGATACACCTTTTTTTTATCGTACATCTAAGAATTAACACGTGACTTTAGGACGCACTCGACCTCCTGAGGTCATGTCGGGACAACCAGTATGAAATGGAAATATGGTTATGGAATTTATAAATAGGGTGAATAGCTGAGATATTCGAAGATAGGTGAAAATGCATAAAGGGTAGATCAAGGATTAAAAATGTCTACTATAGGCACTACAGGAATGTGCTCGTCTAAGGAAATGAAAGCCTATCTAACCTATGCGGGTGAGATGGAATAGTTAAGGAGAATGACTGCATGAAGGTTTTGATCAATATCATAATCACCAAAAAAGTCTTGAATGAGCTATGGGATACGTGGGAATCATCTTGCATTTGATGTGTAAAAATCTTCAGACAAGGTCATAGAGGTGTGAAAAGAGACATATGGGAGGGACAAATCTATGGATCACAGAATCTAATCTTGACTGGGATGACTATGCAATAACACGTAAGCACTATCCGATTCAACATTCCAATCCATCAACTATGAGATAATAATGGGAATAACTGGGGAGGTCTGAAAAACGAGGTGCTTGAGGCCTTGTTCAATATCTATCAACTGTGAACCTGTATTTGGTTGCGGCACCCTTGGATCACACACTAATTATTTAGGTTTCCTTGGGCCTTGGATGTTCGTGTGGATATACAAACAAACAATCTAAAGAAATAAAAAAACACAAAAAGAATCTGAAAGAGGCAAGGTCCAATTTCAGGTAACCTGGGCCAACTAGGGAAATGTAGGGAGTTGTGTTAATTTTTGTCTAATTAATTCTATGTGCCTAAATTAACAAAGAAACACAAGCAAATTTTAATTCAATCAAATCAATTACTCTCCTTGATTCTAATTAAAACTACGTGCAACTAATTAACTTAACAAAAGGAAACTAATTAATTGGAACAATGAAATGAATCTAATCTAATTGTTTTTGTATTTTTTAATGATCTTTAATAGAAAGGGAATAAGACAAATAAAAGAAACTAATTAATTTAATCTAATGTTTTTGGGGTTTTTTTCTTTCTGGAAAGTAAAACAAATCTACACAGATAATTTAACTTCTTCTAATAAAATGAAAATTGCTTCCACTCTAAATAAAACAAACTAAATAGTGAAATAACCGGATATGGCTATCTCCCTGTTGCAGAGGATTTAATCTAATATAATAAAATAAAGGTTTTCCTAATTTGTAGTTGTGGATATTACTTCCTCTTGTTCTACCTCAGAATCATGGGAAGAATGAAAAGCTTCTCAATAACAATTCTTCCCCTTAAGCTTCCTCGGTAAAATGGAAGCTTTCTAAATGAAGAAATATAAAACTATAGGTAAGTAAATTGTGAAGAATTAACAACACACTGTGGCAAGAAGCTCCCCTGAATTCTTCCTAGACAAATCCATAGGCATGAGCTAAGAAGAAATCCACAATGGAAGCTTTGCAAATACAAATTATTGTAAATGTTACTTTCCTTAAAAAAAATGTATTCTAACATATTGTGATTTGAAATCTATTTAAATAAGCAAAGGAAACTTCTAGTAATTTAAAACACCTCCAACCTATAAATGTAGTATAGAGACAAATCCAGTGTTGGTAATGCTTTTTGGATCCCCTTAGCTTCTTTTCCAATGAATTTCCAAATGTGTTCAGGGAACTGTGCTAGTAGTGTGTAAAAGAAAGAAGGAGTGCTGGAGCTAGCTAGTTTGTAGATAGTCTGGTAGCAATGCGAGAAAGAGAGCAACAAGGAAAATGAACTATGTTTGCTTGTTTACTTTTTGGCAGGATTCTGACACCATAAGCGTACAATTCCAAACCCAAAGACTCCAACCAATTCTTCGGGAAGAGGCCTTGTTCTTATAGAAAGTTAGTAGGGAAATGGTCCAACACACTTAACCAAAAAGTGCTAGATCACCACAAGGAAGAGCAGTTAACTTACTAATAATAGTAAGTAGGGAAGAAGAAGTCTATACACATCTAACGAGCTCAAGAACAACTGATTTAGTTAAGAAATGTTCGAGAAAGGTGACTTGGAAGAAAAAACATGCATCCAGAACATGCTAGAAAGTTTTGGTTAAATGCACACGGAACCACCGATCTGCATAGACTGGCGGTTACGCAACCACCGTGGCGGTTGCGTAACCGCTGACATGGTTATGTAACTTAAAGCTTATGAAGCTAGGAAAAAACTACAAAATGACTAAGGGAAGTGAGAAAAGCTGGGAAATGGACAAGTAAGATAAAGTGGGCTATTATAACATGTTGCAACCGAGAAATTGGACTTGAACAACATTGGAATTGATATTTAATCATCATTGGGGATTTGAACAGTTCTGACAATGTAGCATGTGCAAAATTTAGTGTGTACATATTGCCCCCTCAGAGAATTGTTTTAGCCACGAAGAGGCATAAAACGTGAAGTCCAAGTATGGCATTCCCAAATGGGAAAGTTAGAAACTATACCTGACACATCCGTGTGTATCACGCCAATCTAAGCTTCCTGCTACATGTAAGAAGAAAATGGGAATCAAGTACATATATAATGCTATAATCAACAAATCATTAAAATTAAAATGATAAGAGGACTTACCATTTCTGGGGGAAGGAGAAATATACATGTGTCAGTGCTCTCACCTTGCAAAACACATACACTCAAAACGATGTTAAAATATGCTATATATGTCTCAAAATTACTATTTTTGGAAATCATTTGCACTTACCTATTTAGTGAAATTTGAGCTCTGGATTATCTATGATGATTTCATGTGAGAGTATAATTGAAACAAAGAGGATCTTGAGACAATGAAAACCAAACCAACAGGAGGAGCAGTGGGTCACAAACAGGTGAGTTATCTGTATTTGTTTATTTATACCCTAAAACATGGAAAATGTGAAAAATTCAACGTAGGGGGTTATTTTTCATAATTTTATAGTCAAAATGATCTTAAGGGGGGTGCCACTTAGGATCCATAATTTATTTTATTGGAAAAGGTCAATTTGTAATTTTGGTGAGTTTTTGGGGCCCTAGGGTACGACCCACTTTTCGCAGATGAAACCACTGTGGCGATTGCACAATTGACACGTCAATTATGCAATCTCTAAGAGAGTTAAATAAAATGTGGGAATGATGTGGCAATTACATAACTGCCACTCCAGATAAAGCGATAATTACACAACTACCGCTTTGCACATAGCAACAGTTATGCAAATGTCGGGGTAGCTTCCAAATTTTGACTAATCATTGCAAATTTTTTAATCTTAATCATTTTTTATAATGTTTTTGTTGAGATTATTATGCATTATTATTCTTATAAGTTTCTCTTTTTGATGCTTATGAATGCAGTGGTAGTATGCTAGATGGAGTAGAGCTCAGGAGTGTGATTCGCTGCCCCCGATTTTGAATGCACTGACCCAGGATGAGAGGGACTTATTACATAGAGCTGGAATATGGAGGATATATCAGATGCAGTTAGTTACACCAACTAGTCATCTATTGTGTGACTTACTGAGTTACTTAGATGCAGGCTAGAACACTTTTCAACTGGTTGGAGTTAGGGGGAGTGGACGAGCACTTTAGAGGGCGTCTACTGGATTTTGGGGGTTCATGTCACTGGCAGGAATTTGACTTTGGCTAGTGTGAGCATAGTTGTTTAGGCCCGCAACTGGGAAACATACATGGGAATGCACAGGCACTTGACACATGTGCCAAACATGGGATGAGATTAGTGTCACTTGCCTCCGCTCCTATCTCCACCTTGTGCAAGGCAATCATTGGTATCTTGGATTCACATTTGGTTGGGGATAAGGGTGGGGACAAGCTTCTCTACTATTGGGAACCGATTATACAGAGCATTAAGCAACATATTTACAACAAGAATCGATATTCTTGGTGCCACTTATCATGATTTATACAGAGTTTTACGACTGAAGGGTAATGCCCTTAGTCATCCCACACTAGTCATGAGCTGGGTGTATGAACACATGATCCCCTACCATAGGGGCATTGGGATAGTAGACCCCAAGGTGATTAGAGTGGGTAGATGGGTTATCATAGCTCCACTTAAGGGGCCACATCAGTCAATTTCTACACTTACTACTAATGACAAGATCACACAACCATACCAGGACATGACTGGCATTTGGGGCGATGAGGCGATTACTTTAGCTACATTCAATTTTACTACGTAGTTAGTGGACATGACCAGCAGGGTAGAGACCCATATGGTTCATAGGGTACCACTACAATTTCGTTTGCCTTACGTTGGTGCCCTTCCATTAGTCCTCATAGTATATAGAGGGATCTGAGAGGCTAGAGCTGGCCTAAAGGGAAAGCTCGAGTGGAGCATTTTCATTCCTAGAGTTTTAATTGAAACTCCACATGCTGCCAAATACCTAACTAAGATGTTGTAGATCCTATATATTGAGGTAGGAGGAGGAGGAGGCTGAGATAGAAATAGATGAAGATACATTGTACTTAGAGGGTCCTTTGACCACAACAGGAGGAGGGGACGAGGAGTCAGTTTTTTGACAAAAGATGGCTACAGAGGAGGTCAGAGAAGAAGAGGTTAGGAGGAGAGGCCTACCACAGCTATTGCACCACCACTAACACCAGTTGATCCCTCCTAGATACATAGAGATATGAGTAAGGAAAACACTCTTATCTTGAGTTCACTTCTTAAACTAGATTGTTAGAAAACTACACACTATACTACATTTTTTTTTGGAGATTTTCTAACTCGCCACTATTTTCATTTGTAACTAATGTTAATGGCTTGCGATATCTTATTCATCTGATTATACTGGAAACCTTCACACTCCCTATGGGGAAGACACAAGAGCAATTGTTTGCAGACGCTGGGCAACCAATGATGGTTGGTTGTCATACTAATGTGTTTGTGCTAGCATAACATGCTGCAATGGTCATAAATCAGATAAGATTTGAGCTTCCTAGATATGAGCTAGCCAAAAGGATACAACGACGAGCCAATTCTTGCAGTGAGGCCACCGCCACCATTATTAGATCAACTTACCTATCACATGGGAACTCTCATGTGTATTCTCATCGATCGAAACACAAAGGATCTCACTCTCACCATAGGAGTCGTAGCAGGAGCCCTCGTCCTACACTTTTAGTGGGATCCCGCAGAGAGGGATAGGCCACAAATTCTTATTGCTTTGAGATCATTTTTGTGTATATACATTTTTTTTGGATTTTCGGCTTATAGATGAGTGTTTTGACCACACTCGCGAGAGTGTGATGACATTGTACATGGAACTCTATCTTCTCGATATATACATATATACATTTATTTTTTGTTCAACCATTATGTGTAAGAGTTGACTCAATCATGGTTTTATTTATCTGTGTACTCTTAGATGTTTTAGAATTTTTGATGTTTTTCAAATGCTTTTATGGATGCATGTTATGGATGACGATGATGCAAAGTGGAAACATAATGATTATTTCTCTCTATTTTTTAATATGATGCACATGAGAAAAAAATTTAATTAGATACTTTGGTTTTCAAGCAATATTTAGAAATTTTATTTTATGGGAAAAATGTGATGAATATGATATAATAGAAAGATGAAGTTGTTCCACTCCTGACCCCATGCAACCAGTAAGATGTGAGCACTCATCACTGAGGGCTAGGAAGGATGCAAGTTATATGATTTTGATAAATGGAGATGGTGACACGAAGACTAGGTAACTCTACCTCTAACGGTAAAACCGCTTCATATCCGAAGACTAAAGAATAATGGGTTGCCTCGTGGGTGTTCTCACCAATGTCCTATTGGCCCACAAGGCAGAAATAACTTTAGGTGGAAATATTTTTTGTTCTCCTTAACCGTCTTAAGGAGAATGGAATTTAGGGTTTTGTTTATAGTCTCAACCTATCCATTGGCCTGAGGATAATACATAGAGGCTGTGTGATGGGATATCTTAAAGTACACACACAATTCTCACACCTCTTCATTTTTGAAGGGTGTGCCATTATTTGAAATAATGACTTGTGGGACCCTGTACCTATAGATGATCTAGTTTAAAAGAAACTTGGTGGCTACAGATCCAGGTACAATAGTAAGAGGCATGGCCTCAAACCATTTTGTAAAATATTCAGTGGCCATGATGATGAAGTTGTGGCCATCTGATGATGAGAGAAATAATTTCCCTATCAAATCAAGGCCCCAAGTAGAGAAGGGACAAGGTGTCACAATGGGTTGTAGATCCTGAGAAAGAATATGTATTTCGTGTGAAAACTCTTGACATTTTTGACACCTGCGTACATAATCTACAACATCGTGTTCTAAGGTGGTCTAGAAATAGACCATGTGATGAATTTTATGAGCGGTTGCATGCCCCCAAAGTGACCACCACAAACCCCACTATGGGTTTTGAAGATTATTTTCTCCAACTCTTCTTCATCAACACATCTTAACAACATACCGTTGAAGGCTCTGTGATAAAGCACTTCTTGCACAATTATGTACTCGGTGGCCATAACATGTAGTCGTTGTCTTTGTTGTGAGGTTTCTCCCTCAAGATATGTTTGGTCCATAATATGATTGACAATATCAACATACCACAAACTTGAAGTGACAGAAGGCTTTGCCTCTACGTAGAATATGCACTCATCAAGGAAATCTAAATCTACTAGTTCCCCATAATTTATAGGATTATCTGATAACCAATCAACAATAATTTATCCCTTTACAGAATTTTGGTTAAGGAAGGTGAGTTCAAACTCACCCATCAATGTAATGAAACCACCAACCTTCTTAGATAAGGTAGCCTAGGTTAAGAATGGTTGTAACTAGTTGGATTTAACTATGACTCACATATCTTGGTTAAGCTTGTAGTGCCTTAACCTCTTCATTGCAAAAATAATATCCAAACACTCCTTCTCTACTTGTGTGTATCGTGTTTTGTAATCGAGAAGAGTACGACTATTAAAGTAAATTGCCTACTCATAACCATCATCATCCTCCTGTGCCAACATGCATGTAATTGAGATGTCATTGGAACAAAATTATAATATCAGAGGACGGTCAACTTTCGGTGGTATGAGCATAGGTGGTGACATGATGAAGGGCTTCACTGAATCGAATGATTCGTGACACTCAGTTGTCCAAATTTTGCAGCAATCCTTTTTAAGAAACCATTGATAGGGTAAATAACATATGTTAAGTCAGGGAAAAACCTATGAATTACCCTAAGTTTACCTAAAAAGGACCTGATGCTTGATTCATATGTGGGTGGTAACATCTCCAAAACTACCCGGACCTTTTCCAAATCAACATCAATGCCTCGGGACGAAATAATGTATCCTAGAAACTTGCCTCATGTTACTCCAAATATGCATTTATTAGGATTTAGCATTACTCCATATTCGATTAGGCATGAGAGAATGATACGAAGCACCTTAGGGTGGTCACCACATTTATTTGATTTCACATGTAGGTCATAAACATATGATTCCACGATCTTATGAATAAGATCATGAAAAATGTACGTCATTTTCCATTGGTAAGTGGCTCTAACATTCTTCAGGCCAAAAGGCATGACTATGTAATAGAAGGTTCCCCAAGGATTTGTGAAAGTAGTTTTCATTTGATCCTCCTTGGAAATCCTAGTCTAGTTATAACTAGAAAAACCGTTCATAAGAGATAATAACTCATACCCAGCCGTTGTGTCTATGATAACATCAATCCAGGGTAGTGGAAAGTTGTCTTTGGGAGAATCCTTATTAATGTCCTTGAAATAAATATAGATACATATTTTCCCATTATTTTAAAGGACTGAGATGATATTTGACACCCACATGGAATAATCCACAAGCTTAATGAACCCTACTCGCAAGAGTTTCATTACCTCCTCTTTAACCATTAAATCCACTTTTGGCTTAATGGGTCTCATTTTTTGCTTCACGAGTTTGGCGTAAGGATTTGTAACTAGATTGTGCACTACGAAATCAAGAGTGATAACTGTCATTTCCTTATAGTTAAAGGTGAAGGATTTTGAATGCTCTTTAAGCACCTTCGCATGTGCTTCTACCTCTTCTTGAGACAACGAAGACCCAAGTTTTAGGATTTTAGGTTCCTCTTCCATCCCCATGTTTATGTCTATGGTTCCCTCGATCAAAGAGGTGTTACCCTTTTCAAAATTAGGTGGGGCTGGAGGAAATTCCATCTCTTCTTCATTGACCTCATAAATCTGAAAATATTTCGATGCGAAAGATTTCATCGTGCAATCCCTGAAATAGGAGGAAGGGTAAGATATTAAGGAAAATCCCTTCTTATGGTGTGTGGGATGGAGGTCGATATAAGCATTGAGGTATCCTAAAATCACCTCGTTATTTTCCACAAAGTCCAATGTGAGGGGCTCATTCTCAGCCTTAACGTATGCTAAAATTGCATTAGTTGGAATCTTTCAAAATAATGGCTCGGCTCAGACTGAAATGGTGAATTTAGTGTTTCTTAAGTCCTCACTTAGACAAAAATGTGGAGAGGAAATAGCCATAGAATCAGCCAATAGGTTCTTTCCTCGTGGAATGGCTTATATGGAAAAAAAGTCAAAACCCTTGGAAAGTTCCATGACAACAGATGTATAGAGTCGTAGGTTCTCTTATCTGGTCTCATAGACTTCCGAGACTTGATTAGATACAAGTTGAGAGTCACCTAAAACTATGACGTTATTAACACCCATCCTTTTGGTCATGATAAGAATGATAAGTAGAACTTCGTATTCAACTCTATTATTTGTGAATTCAAAGTTCAGTTTCAAGGAAAAAGGAATGACCCTCCCTTAAGGGGAAGTGAGGATCACCCCTACTCCAACGCTAAAGTGACACTTCACACCATCATAGTTGAGAGTCCAACAGTCGTCAGGGAAGATAAAAGCTTGATTATTCTTTGAGTCTTGTTCCTTAACTTCCGAGACCTCAACCATACAAATATCTTCAAAAACCTCAACCGAAAGAGAGGCGATTCCAAGAGCATGGCCTATGCCCAAGGAATCAAATGGGAGAATAACAGGAAAATCATTCTCCAAAATTTTAACAATCTCTGTCATGGTTTTTGTTGAAACAATTTCTACCACAGTGACTTTATTTTAACCCCTTTGATTGCCTTAAGGGCTTCTAATTCATTCGTAGGAACAAGCTTAGATGAAGGAATTGATCCCTATGGATTGTTTAACTAATTGGACATGAGATTGAATTTAGTATGAACCCCTGGTTTCTTCTTTAAGTTTTCCAAATGGATATTGAATGGCTTTCAGTCACCCTGAGCTATGAAGACCTTCCCTAGATGCAAGAATTTGACTTCTTGGAATAGGGTAGAAGGGATTTCCTTCATCTTATGAATGTAGGGTCAACCAAGAATCATTTTATAGTTAGCTTCTTGATCTATAATATAAAATTAAGTCAACACGGTCTTGGGTCCAAGAGTGACTGGAAGCTCTATGGTTTCAATAGAGGTTGCTTTGATACTATCATAGCCTCTTAGTGTGTTTTGAGTGGAGGAACAATTCATCTCTCCGTAACCCAAATTATTCAGAAATGAGAAGGGGAATATATTAACAATAATAAAATTCAGTCAACATGGTCTTGGGTCTAAGAGTGATTGGAAACATTATGGTTCCAATAGAGGTTGTTTTGATATTATCATAGGCTCTCAATGTGTTTCAGGTAGAGGAAAAATTCATCTCTCCATAGCCCAAATTTTGTAGAAAAGAGAATGGGAATATATTAAAAACATCCCCATCATCTATCATAGCTTGCTTGACATAATTACTGTAAATCCAAACTTTCAGATATAACGCGGGATATAACCTCTACTCTAGCTCAACATCAGTAGGCATCTTGCTGAAATTGAGCACAAACCTGACATCTCTCTCATGATGCCGTGAGGGATAGAAATCGAAGTCTATATGATTGATTTAGGCATCTGGAGGAGGGGTGATGTGGATTAGATAGCCAAGACATAACGCTTCTAATAAAACAGATCGATGCGCATGGGAAATCTTCAACAAATCCAAAAAGGAAATGTGGGAGAAGGTGTTACTTAGATATGTGATCAAATCATAGGCTCCTACTAGCTTAGGAGCTACTAGCATATCATCTGACATCGATGGATAAACGAGAAGAGGTTGAAAAGAATAATCATGTGTGAAAGTCACCCCAAGAACTTCTGATTTGGTTTCTAACTCAATAAGGCCTACAATCTTAGGCTGATTTAGGTTTTCCAAAGGAGGAGATACTTGAGGATCCATAAATGTCGAATATTCATGATCATTATTTCCCATAGGCACCCCTTTGTTGGTACTATGAGGATTAAGCTTCACGTTTTCAAGACGTGTTGGGAAGGGGTCTTTACAAATCCCAAGAGTATAATTCTGCGAAGTAACAAGCCCCAAGTGAGTGTTTTACATAAGCGCTAGGATTAGATAAGAACATCTCAATGAAGAAATTCCTTTGGTCTTTCAGAATCCATTGTATGAATTTATTGTAATCACGACACATCCAAGCATCGTGTTCTATAACCCTATGGAAACTACATTATAATTTGGGATCGTAATCACGAGGTCTTTGGTTCTAGTTTTGTTATAGCCCATAGTTTGTGTTGTTATTCTGTTGTTGATTATTATAGTTTAAATTTGGAGGCCTCTTGCCTTGGTTCTGATACTGGTTTGGAAATTGATTTGGGTATTGGACTGGGCCCTAGTCCTGAACCTGTTGAGGAGGAATGGAAGGGCGACTAAAGTCTACCACATTGATAGAAGGAGTGAAATTATTACTGCTTTGGTTGTTTGAGTTTACATTGTTATTTCTGTTATTCCCATTGTTAGTGCTAACAACATTTGACTTCTTGGATTGATCAGTTACACCATTTTCCGTAACACGGTTCTCATTGAGGACCTTGGGTCCTTTGTTTTTATTGTTTGAACTGTTGGGGTAATTTGAATTACCTTGAGAGGGAGTGACCGATTTACCATTTACACCGTAAGTCTTTCGTCTATTGTTGATCACCGCTTAGTTAATGTAGAGAGTACCCTTTAAGACCTCCTCATAGCTCCTAAGAGGAAAATTTTGCACCTCCTCTTTGTTTCTCGATTGACGGAGTGGAGAAATAGATAAAAATGCTCTGTTCAATCCATGTTTGGAGAACTGGCTGAGGAGTAGAGGACTTGCCGCCATCTCTGGATGAAATGGGCAGAGAATTCATTATGCTCTTGTTTAATGTGAAGGAATTCTCTGATTCCTATTTTTAAGAGCTTGTTCATATTGAAAGCCTTTTTGAACTCAAATACTAGTTGTTTGAAAGATTGAATCAAAGCTTCTGAGATTCTATAGTAATAGTCGAGAGTAATACGCTCAAGGGTCTCGGGGAATATTTTTTTTATAACTGCATCCCATGGGAGTAACTCTCTAATGGTGGTCACATATGATTTGATGTGCATATTCAGATCCCCCTCCCCTTTGAACTTTGGAAGGTTCGATAATGGGTGTGAGAGCATTACACTCCGTATGGTAAAGTTGAGGGGATCCTTGAGATACTCAGAGTACATGCCCACTGCATAGGACTCAACCATGGACGATCCTTGATGGGGAGGTGGAGGTGGAACATGATCTTAGTGTGGCACAACATAGGCATTGGTCGGGGCATAAGGAACCCCCAGTTGCTGAGAGTATGGACCAGGATAAGAAAACATCTCCCCTTGCAGTGATTTTGAGTATATGTGAAGATATGCAAGAAAATTATTTTGATACAGATTGGTAGGGATGAAACCAGGGAATGTTGCATTGGCAGTCAGAATGGCATTTGAGAATGCACTTCTAGTTTGTCACTAAAGGTGGATATCCGTATGGAGAATAAGGGGGGATACCTAGTGTGCCTAATCCAGTGAGAAGGTCCCCAAAGCTAAGAATACCCATGTGAACTTGGGAAGGTGATGGTGTGGAGGGAACATAACTGTAGTTATGAATGTGGTGGGGAAATTTAGCTTACCTTGCAAAAGGTGTAGAATCTGAAGGTTAGGAAAGTTATAATTCCCTAATTTTATCCACTAACATTGAAATCACATCACCCGATAAAGGTGTTGCATTTTGTTTAGGCATGTGTTGAGCCTTTTTAGGGGGCAAAGGCACATGATCTCCTACTATGAATTAATATTTAGTAGGCCACCCCTCTTTAGGTGTATTTTCAATTGTAGGAGGTGGGGTAACGGTGTTTTTATGAAGAATAACATTAGTATACCCTTATATCCTATCCAATGATTGATCTATGACATTAAGATGCTCATCAATTTAGATCAGCCTTGTTAGGAACTCCTCATTTCACAATAGATAGGAAGGGAGAAAATTAACTTGCGTGCTAATTTGAGGCCTTGAAAAAACTTGAGGATAGAACCCTTGTTCTCTCGTAAATTTCATGTTGTTTGAGCTAGATATTTCAGATTGTGTGTTGTGGTTGGGTTGGTCAATCTCCTCAATTCTAACCGATGAACCAATGTTATACTGTTGAGGAGGGGCATCTGAGGAGATAAGATGTTTTGTGAGTAATTTTCAGCCTACCATGACAAAGAAGGTGACTGTTGCATACTCATTTAAGCGTAATAAGCCACAAGACCTAAAATGGGCTTGTAGTAACCCTGACCTGACATATTTAGGGGGTGTAAAAATACCCGCAGAATAATGGGAGAGGAGAAGGATGGATGAAAGAAAGGAAAAAATATAGGAAATTAAATGAACTATTCCTTCACGCCGGGTTCACCAATTTTATACATTTAAGAATCAACACGTGACTCTAGGATGCACTCGACCTCCCAAGTTTATGCTGGGACAACCGATATAAAATGGAAAGATGGCTCTGGAATGGATAAATAGGGTGAATAGGTGGGATATGTGAAGATAGGTGAAAATGGATAAAGGGTAGATCAAGGTAGATGAAATTTTGCTACATGCACTATGGGAATGTGCTCGTATAAGGTAATGAAATCTTGTCTAACCTGTGTGGGTGAGATGAAACGGTCAATGAGACTAGCTATACAAAGGTTTCGATCAATATTGAAATCACCAAAAAAGCCTTGAATGGGATGTGGTATATGTGGGAATTGTCTTGCATCTGCTATGTAAAAATCTCCAGAAAAGGTCATGGAGGTGTGAAAAGAAACGTATATGAGGGACGAATCTATGGATCACAGAATCTAATATCGACCAGGCTAACTGTACTAGAACACTTAAGAACTATTTGCTTTGATGTTCAAATCTGTCAACTATGAGATAATAATGGACGAAATTGTAGTGGTCTTAAAAATGAGGTGTTTGAGGCCGTGGTGTCTGTTAACTGTGTTTGGTTGCAGCACCCTTGGATCACACACTAAATCTATGGGTTGCACGGGGCCTTGGATGGTCATGTGGATTTACAAATAAAAAATATAAATAAATAAACAAACACACAAAGAATCCAAAAGAGGCAAGGTCAAATTTCAGGTAACCTAGGACAACTAGGGAAACATAGGGAGTTGTGTTAATTTTTGTCTAATTAATTCTATATTCCTAAATTAACAAAGAAACACAAGCAAATTTTAATTGAATCAAATTAATTACTCTCGTTGAATCTAATTAAAACTACATGTAACTAATTAACTTAACAAAATGAAACTAATTAATTGGAACACTGAAATGAATCTAATCTAATATTTTTTGTATTTTTCAATGATCTTTAACAGAAAGGGAATAAGACAAATAAAAGAAACTGATTAATTTAATATAATGTTTTTGGGGTTTTTTGATTTTTGGAAAGTAATAGAAATCTACACAGACAATTTAACTTCTTCTAATAAAATGAAAATTGCTTCTACTTTGAATAAAACAAACTAAATAGTGAAATAACCAGATGTGGCTATCTCCATGTTGTAGAGGATTTAATCTAATATAATAAAATAAAGGTTTTCCTAATTCGTAGTCATGGATATTACTTCCTCTAGTTCTACCTCAGAGTCATGGGAAGAATGAAAATCATCTCAGAAGCAATTTTTCCCCTAAGCTTCCCCGTTAAAATAGAAGCTTTCTAAATGCAGAAGTATAAAACTATAGGTAAGAAAACTATGAAGAATTAACAACACACTGTGGCTTGAAGCTCCTCCAAATTCTTCATATGAAAATCCATATGGATGAGCTAAGAATAAATCCTCAATGGAATATTTACAAATAGAAATTACTATAAATGCTACTTTCCTTAAAACAAATGTATTCTAACAAATTGTGATTTTAAATCTATCTAAATAAGTAACTGAAAAATTCTTGGAATTTAAAACACCTCCAACCTGAAAAAATGTAGTACAGAGAAAAATCCAATGCTGGTAATGCTTTTTATATCTCCTCAGATTCTTTTCTAATGAATTTCCAAATGTGTCCAGGGAATAATGTTGGTAGTGTGCAGAAGAAAGAAGGAGTGCTGGAGCTAGCTGGGTTGTAGGAATTCTGGTAGCAATGCAAGAAAGAGAGAAACTAGGAAAATGAACTCTTTTTGCTTGTGTACTTTTGGGAAGGATTCCTACAAGATAAGGGTATAATTCCAAATCAAAAGACTCTAACCAATGCTTCGAGAAGAAGTTTGGTTCTTATAGAAAGTTGGCAGGGAAATGGTCCATCACACTTGCAACCAAGAAGTGCCATATGACCACAAGTAGAGGCAATTAACTTACTAATAATAGTAAGTAGGGAAGAAGAAGTCTATATGCATATAACAAGCTCAAGATCAATGGATTTGGTTAAGAAACATGGGAGAAAGGTGAGTTGGAAGAAGACAAAACATGTCCAGAACATGCTAGAAAGTTTTGGTTAAATGCACATGGAACCATTGGTCTGCGCAGACCAAAAATTATGCAACCACCACGGAGATTGCGTAACCACTTCTCACGAAAGACACAAGGTTACATAATAACTGGGGAAGTTGTGTAACCACTGATGTGGTTCTGTAACTTAGGGCTTAACAAGCTAGGAAAAAAAATTACAAAATGACTAAGGGATGCAGGAAAAGCTAGAAAATGGACAAGTAAGATAAAATAGGCAACATCATTGGAATTGATAGTTAATCATCATTGGGGATTTGAATAATTTTGACAATGTAACACGTACAAATTTGGGTGCGTATAGTTACCTAATTTCTTTATTATTTAACTTAGGTTTAATTTATTCTTGTGATTAAACTTTAGGTTAGTTTAAACTTTAGTTTAGTTTAAAAAATTAATTTATTAACTTTAGATTATCTTTTAATTAGTTATTTTTATTCTATTTTATTTTGTTAATTAGTTTAGTTCTTAATTTAGGTATTTTAAACTAAATTACCTTTTGCATTCTTTTTTGTCAAATTTCGCTACATCGACTAATTGTGCTACTCGCTCTTGCAGGGTTATCGGGCGCTTCAACCTTCTATTTCTTTTCACTTTTAAAATATATTTTGTCACAATGTTCTCGCTTAGTGTAATGCTAATTCCTGTTAGTCTGAGTCATTTTCTACATCACTAGGCATGTCATCTCACTTAGGTGAGGTCATAGGTCTAGGTGTCATTTTAGGGACATCATGAGATTTCCTTACGCATCAGTGCATCATATGCATCATATGGGAGTTACTTCCCATTCCGGGAATATAACTCTCCCTCTCCATATAAGAGGTCATCATTACAGGCACTAGGGGTCACTCAACACCCTCTATATGTACATTTCCCTTCATATATATGGAAGGTTAATGAGATTTCCCCTTTTAAATCTTTGCATGCACCTTGGTTGATGCTTGCTCTCCATGAGATCTTGTCACGCTGCCAGACTGCAAGTCGGTTGATTTTCATGACATCCCACTTGATCCTTATGCTCCATGTTTGTGCATTCTCCCTCATGGTATCATATTACACGTTATGTGGATTCATTCAACTATCTAGTTTTCACTACTCTCGGCTCTCCATTCATGATATACAAGTTTCTTGAGCATCCGTCATAATGGTTATTTTGTTTGTGCTCTCCTTGTACTGATTTTGGGCTTCAAATCTCTTTTTCGGGTGTTTATTCATATTCATAGGTTTAGAGGGTTTTCAGCCTTTGCATGCGTGTTTGGAGGCATTTTCCATTGGTTTATTACTTTTCAGGTTGCAGATATGTGTGTTTTGTGCTGGTATTGTGAGTTTTTTAGAGAGGTATACAAGCTATCTTCAAGGGATATCTCAGTCATAGCTCATCAAGCTGGGAACCAAACTGCCCCCCAGCTTGTCACTTCCTCCACTCATCGTACACATTCCTCTACTTAGCCAGCCCTTGTGTTGCTCGTGTTTTTTCTTAGAATGTTTTTTTCACCACTCTTTGATCTCTTGGGCTCCACCTCTGCTCACCATTGTGCCCTCCTCCATGTTCATGCTCTTGCTCCTCCTAGTTCACCATTGGTTCAACCTTCATGGTCTATCGTGTCTTGTAGCCTCCCTACTCTCCTCATGTCCTATGTGCTTGATCATTGGTTCGACACCCCAGACCTACCTTGAGCTTCTTGCCATCTGGTTGGCATTGGTGGTCTGCATGCATTGGTTCTATCTTACCTCCTATGGATCTTGCCTCTACTATATACTACGTTCATTCATTCTTGGCCACTAGTTCATGTCTAGCTTTTCCCAAGCCTTGTCTCTTTCATGTTCATTATCATGATTCATCATTTAATGGCTTCGGATGGCGCTCCCAACACCCACTGCAAGCTCTGACTCACTGTGCATTTTGGCCTCCTTGACGATTTCATTACTCCGATGATCGTTCACACCTGCCCCAAGACACATGACCTCCACATCAACTCCGATCTGACTCCTGACCTTAAAGTCAACACCCTACCTCCACGTGGGCCCTCTTCCCACCCTCCACCTTGGAGACACACTGATATCCACACAAATCCTCTAACTGAAACTCCTACTCATGACCCCTTTAGTACAACTCGCCGCATGGCTCGGTGCTCAACTCACTGCACCCAAATCCACACACAACCACCCCAGGTTACTTGAGCTCACTATGACAAGCCACATTGTCTAACTCACTAAGTTAGCCCCTCGACTAGTCCTGCACGAGCTCTCCCAATAGCTCGTTGAGCTGTTCTAGCTAGCTCGTCCCTTTGGGCACCTTTCTCTTTCTCTCTCACCCTCCTTTCTATTTTTTCATGTTTTCCCCACTTTTTTGAATTAATCTAATCTAATTTAAGTGAAAAATTAATAAAGAATAATTTTCTAGGGGGAGTGGTTTTTTCTGGGCTCCGTATATACGGTTATTGGGATTTTCGGGCCACTTTTTTTTGCTCGCTGCATTGTAGTGCTTATCTTCACCAATGGCTAGTGAGTGCATCTCCCATAACCTTGCGGCAAGAGAGCCTTATTTTTTACATTGTAAGATGCCTTTTATTTCATAATGACAGTGTGCACTTGTTTTTTCTTCTACTTTTTGTGATTGATTACGTGTGTTCCTCTGCTTCCGACTAGGACTCCATTGTGGCCTTCACTCTCACGTGACTCATTGCCTATTGCGAGGTGAGTGTTCAACTATCTGACATCACATGAATGCACCTTATTGTAGTTACACACTACTTATAAAGTTCCCAGACAGGGGGTTGTCATTGTTCTTCTCGGGCATTATATTTCTTGTAGACGCATTATCGAATGAGTCTGATGTTTTACATTCTTGCACCCTCGTCTTCTTGTGCACCTTACACTTCTTGCTTCTACTTCTGCATCATGGAGGATGATATTTCTAGACTTGATCATCACATTACAACCTCCACCACTTCTTCCTGGGAGAGTGAACTACTCATCATGGCATGCTTCTATGGAGCGCTACTTCACCTATGTGGGTCTTACACACTTCTTTATTGGGCCAACTCCTGCATCCACTGATTCCAGTCATCTTAAGGAATTTTTTGACACTTATGATCATGTTGTTGGTCACTTGATGTTATTCATCATGATACATCTCCACATTCACGTGGAAGACTCATATTCTCTCCACCACATCCGGAGTATCTTTCAGCCTTTGTTTAGAGACTCTTCACATATGGCTTCCATTATTACTGCTGTTGATCCAGTTATTTCCTATTCTTCTGTGTGTGATGAAAGCTCCATTGACATAGAGTTACTTGACTCTACTTTTGATGATGAGGATTATGATTCTAGTTCTGATGTCAAGAGTACCATCGAGGGCTCCTCTCCTCCTTCTCTCATTATTCCAGAGAGTGTTGACACCCCTCTTATCTCATAGTTGTATCCTTCTCAGCCCCATACAATAATTACACCAACCTCTTTTCCACTTCCAGTGTGTGAGGACCCTTCCAATTCTATTCCTTCATGCATGATTAAATCATACCTATTCAACATCACTTTTCTATTTGTTGAGCCCCCTCAGTGGGATGAGTATCTACCTGACATTGACTAACTTTTTACAGTCCCTACTTGTGATGAACTATAGATTCCTCATCCTTCTACATGTGTTTTAGAGGATTCCATCATCTCCTTTGTTGGGAGTGTCCCCTTAAGGACTATTATCACTTCCAATTTTTAGGAGACCATCATTGATCTAACTTTTTGCATGAATCCTCTTTTTGTTGTGGGCGTTTTTGCATTGACTTCACATCACTTAGGCATCCTTTCAGCGGATGTTCATCTTCTTCACCCTAACAGTTCTACGCACATGACATTACCTTCAGCTCTTGTGCACTTACTTTCCAAACCTATGTCACATTTCCATGGACTAGACTCAGAGTTCTTCCTACTGCTTCCTTCAGTTTCCTTCGTGGAGTGGGTGGACTTAAAACACTATATTTATTTCCTTTCTAAGGTAAGGAACACAATTTAGTGTGGGTGGCTCTTCTTCAATCCAGAGGTAGAGGGCCACATCATCGAAACTCTTTTGGGAGACTTCATATAGTTGCACAGTTCAAATCTATCTATGACATCTCTTGCATTTCTCTCGTCTCCCTCTTCTTCTCTCTTCTTCTTCTTTCTGAGAGTTTTCCCTTTTATACATGGGTACCTCATCAAGCTTCTAAGTGGCCAAGACCCATTTTTGGCATCTTTCTTAGATTAGAGACTGTGTTTTTCTCTTATGGTGGATGTTTTTCCCACTGGTTTTTCCTCCATTGCTTGAGTCCCTTGTTGTTCATGGGTACCTCATCAAGATTTAATGTCAAAACCCATTTCTCTCTTCTGATTTTCCACCTCATCCTAAGTTATGATAAAGGGGGGTATTAGTGTGAGTCATTTTCCACATTACCAGGAAGGTCATCTCACTTAGGAGAGGTCATAGGTCTAGGTGTCATTTTAGGGTCATCATGAGATTCCCTTACATGTTAGTGCATCATATACATCATATGAGAGTTACTTCCCATCCTAGGAATGTAACTCCCCCTCTCCACTTGAAAGGTCATCATTACAGGAACTGTGGTTACTCAACACCTTCTACATGTACACCACCCTATAGATCTATGGAAGGTTAATGAGATTTCCCCTTTTGAATATTTGCATACACTTTGGTTGATGTTCACTCTCCATGAGATCTCATCACGTTGTTTGACCACAACTTGGTTGATGTTCATGCCATCCCATATGATTTGCGTACTTTACGTTTGTGCATTCTCCCTCAATTCCTTGTTTGTCAATTTTACTTATATAGACTAACTATGCAAGTTGCTAATCTAGTGTTACTGGACGCTTTGGTCCACATTTTTTTCACTTTTTAGCCTTTTTTTTAGTCTTTCATCATTTTACAACGTAGACTGACACTTTGTAATGTGTTTTACATGTATTTCCATTGTCATTTTTTTTCATTTTTTTGAAAATTAGTCGCATCACACTTCACGCATTTGCTCTTCTCTCGTGCTTGTTACAAGTGATATTGCAAATTAGAAACATGATTGTGTTGTATTTCATTGTTTTCTTTTTGATCTACCTTGGAAAAATACTAACCCTTATTTTGCAAGACCGAATTACGAATACCACTCAAAACTGTTAACTGCAAGTTACCTTGGTCGTGAGCTCATTCAAAATACTAATTCATTATGTGTGGGAATATTTTTAATCGAGATAAAATTAACACTACACACTGTATTTGCAGGTGTGGTTGACAAAAATATTTCCCAACAACCATAACTATGGGTATTGCTTTGGCTTAAGCTATAAAACTCACTTGAGGAGTACCACAAGAACCCTAAAGTAGTCAACACATTGAGGGAACTGGCTGACAAAATGGGTACCCCCATCCCAAATTTCTAGTGTACCTTGTGAGATTAGAGTAAAAAATATCCTTAGTGGCGACCCAAGTGTGATTCATTTGAGAAAGATATTTACTCATTGTTTCAAAGGGGGTAAAGTAAAGCTGACAACTAGAAATAACATTGCACTCGCTCGGGTATATTACTGATACCTAGTTGAGTGAACTACCTAGGAAGCCATGCCTTGTCCAAGCCAATCTAAGGTAGAGGCCAACTATAACAACACTATTTTTCCATTTTTCTCATGTGTTGCACACTTGTGTTTCACTCTTGTCATTCACATTTTCTCTCTCATCCACCTTGTTACTTTGTAAATGTGTCTAAGTCTTGGGTTGCAGACATCCATATGTGAACTTGAGCACTTTCAATTTCTTCATCTAAGTATTGACATTGTGATACTTGATTTATCACATTCATGCACCCTATTGATCATCTTGATCTTTCATTGTTGTAAGTCTTAAATTTTAAAACTTATCTCTTGTTGAACTCTAAGCATTTCATCTTACGTCATCGCATTTCACATACACTTTATTGAATTGATGAAATCTTCTATTTCTCTCCTCCATCATCATATGTCATCATATTTTACAATCAATTTGTTGCATTGTCGACATCCTCAACATTTTTTTCACTTCTCTCTTTACATAATTCACTTTGCTTTAATTTGATATCATTTAATCAATCACTTTCCCCTTGTCTCTTATCTCCACTTTTACAAGATTCGTACCTTTTCGTCGTCATCACCTCACTTCTTGTGATGACATTTACTTTGTCATTCTTTTGGTACTCTGATTTCATTGTTGTGTTCCCTCTTTTAACACACTTTCGTTAAGAGTTGACGTCTTTTATCATCTTCTTAAGTCTCCCCTTTTAAACATCCATTTTGTTAAAAGTTGAGAAAACTCATCACATTTCCTAAGTCCCTTCTCTTAACACAGTTTTGTTAATAATTGGGAATGTTTCATCATTTTTTAAGTCTCCTCTATCACACTCACTTTGTTACAAGTTAACCACACTCACGTCTTTTTCCTCTTCCCTCTTTATGTTCACTTTATAAAGGGTTGTGAAATCTTTCAAATTCCTTCATCTTTATTAGCACTCATTTTGCTAAGATTCCTTTACTAACATGTCAATCCCACATTTTCCTTAACATCACTCATTTTGTTAAGTGTCATGAAGTCCCCCTTTTCATTCCTCTTAACACTCATTTTGTTAGGAGTTAACCTTTTCACATCTCTTCGTCACTCTTATAACTCATTTTGATTAATATTTGATTGGTCCACTTTGTCATGTCTCTATTCCATTAACACCCATTTTGTAAACAAGTAGAGCACATCTAACCCATTTTAGTCCCTTTTCTCTTGAATCTCATTTTTTTAAGGGTCATCCAATCAACCAACCATTTTTTCCTCTTCCTCTTAGCACTCATTTTTCCAAGGGTTGAGATTTCTCATCTTTTCCCCTCTTCCATTATAGCATTCACTTTGCTAAGGGTTGAGTTTTCTATCACACCTCTTCTCGTTCCTCCCCTCTTTCAAATAATGATGAGAACATGACATCATGATTATACCCATTTTCAATGGATGGAAAGAAATCCTTTCCATACATCATCTCTGATGAAGAGGATGAAGACTAATTTAAAAATATTTCCATTGACGCCACTCTATGGAAAAACAAAGACAAATTCCTTCTTCTCCTCCTCGTAATGGGCACAGGATTTCCCTCATAATTTGATGAGGATGAATTCAAATCCTTAAAAGAACAACCGAAATCTCCTAAGGGTCCATCATTCAAGTCAAACAAACATGACGATGAAAGACCAAGTAAAAAAAATGCCAATAATAAAGGAAAATTTAATGGTTCGTCCTTTAATCCCAACCAATCCTTGCTTGATGAAATCAATGCAATGGTGAAACAATTGGATATCATATCCTCTAGAGTCACTAACAATGATACCAAAGGTATCGAATACACGAAAAAACTTCAAATTCATTCTGAGACCAATAACGAGAACAAAAATCATACAAATGATAAATCACCATTCATCCCACAAAATAATTCACCATTTGCTCAAGAGTGTAAAATGATGAAGGACACCATTTTGGGCATACAAAAACAACGTAAACAATTCAATTTTGATGAATTATGTCACTACCCTTTTGATATGGACATCTTACACATACCCTTCCCACACTCTTTCGAGATGCCCAAATTTGAAAAATACAAGGGCAAAACCAATCTTAGAGAACATGTCAAATAATTTTTTGTGGCATGCTAAGAGGTGGCTTACAACGATATCTTTCTCTTGCACCTCTTTTTTGAGAGTCTAGGAGGACAAGATTTAGATTGGTTCTTACACCTTCCAAAGGGATCTATTTCTACCTTCATCGACCTCTAAAAGAAGTTTGTCAAACAATTCTCTTTCAAGCTTTATTATGAAATAACCATGATGGATTTGTGTAATGAAAAATAGCGTGAAAATGAGACCTTTGCACAATTCTTGCTACAATGGTGATGAATAACAAGTTAGTTCCCATGTTCAATACCTAAGAAACATATGGTTAGTATATTCGTCCCTAACTTTAACAGTAAATTTTCCTTTCACATGCAGGTGCACTGCCTCAATAGTTTTGATGAAGTTATTAAAAAGGGAACTAAAATTGAAAAATCCCTCATTTATAAAGGCTTGATCAAGACTCATTACAATGACAATGGGTATAATCATCACAATAACAATAAAACCCTAACACTTCTCAAAGTAAACCTAGGTACAATAACCAAAATTGTAATGTTGTCAATGATGGTGTCATGGATAATTGCAATGTGCACACCTTACATAAAAATTGTTTAAAAAAAATTAAGTCTAAACTATCTGTCACAATTCCAAAAAGATAAAATTTTCCTCCTCCTTGTGATTACAATTGAAGAAAATATACGTCTTCAGGGGAATCTCTTTCAAGTGTCTTAAAACAACTGGTAAGTGCCAATATGGTCACTTACTACACCATCACGCAACCCTTTGCTGAAGGTGAACCTAAGCTAGGTTGGTATAGACCTAACACATATTGTGATTTTCATCGCATATATGGTAATAAAACAGATAAATGTAAACAAATTCACAACTACATCCAAGACCTCATTTACAATGGAGACATAGTGGCCGATGACCTACCACCTAACAATGATACAAAGGGAAAATCTCACGAACATCGAGAATCCTTGAACAACGTTGATTATAAATCCATCATATCCTGTATTAACGATAGTGCTCCGCACACCATTGAACATCATTTTACACCTCATGGAGAGAGTCTATACAATGCCTTTCAACAATTAGTAAAGGCTAACATGATCAAATATCCACCTACAAGACCCTTTTCTAATGGGGAACCCAATATTATGTTGTATAATGCATATGAAAGTTGTGAATACCATCCCATGCATGGCCATTCTACTAATAATTGTACACCTCTTCATCATTATGTTCAAGACTTAATTGAAAAAGAAACCATTTCCATAGATCTCGATGATGAATATCTCGTGATTGAAAACACACCAATTTCCACTTCTACTGAAGAGTTTACTGTTTTCTCCAATTCTGCATATATTTATATTCAATGATATCACAACAAAGGTCAAGTATCTCTCCCTCTAAACCAATCCATTTCTTATAAATTTTTTTGTTCATTCACCCAAATAAATATTTAACCTGTTTTAGACAACAATATTCTAATCACCTTTGACCTTGATTCTATTCTTTCTATTCCAACTCCTACGCCTAACATCTCTAGTCTTGTTGTCTAAACACAATCACAAAAATCTTGAGAACTTGCAACAATGCAACCTCATGTGTCCATTATACCTCAAATGATTAATCTTGCAAGAATATCATTAACAATGATTCCTACCTATCAAAACATCTAGATGAATACATTATTTGAGGTGTGTATACCTAGGAACATCCTTATACAACCTTTCTGTGCTGTAAATGCAAATTTATCATCTAATCAACTAATTCACAACTTAGAAGGAGAAAAATTGAATATCTCCTCTCTACGGCCTACAAGAAACCATGGATATACATCTAGAGATCAATCCTTCTCTCTTCGCACTCTTTCACTCACGCATGAATATGAATCTCAAAATATTCTCCGCATCAACAATATTCTTATAACATCATATAGGTATTTTTATCTCATCTCAAACTTATCTAATCGCTCATTGAATCATTTGATTCACTCCTTTGACTTGGATCATGTCATCCCAAGACTCGTATAACAAGTATTATCAAATATTTGGATTTCCTCCTTTGACTTAGAACTCATCCGAACAAGTCTCGTATTTTAGGACCTATCAATTTTTTTGATTCCCCCTCTTGACTTGGATTTCATCTACACAAGTATCGTATTTTAGGGCCCTTTAAATTTGATAAACATGGACCTCTTTCTTGATGATTCCATTTCAAACCCTCATCATCGAAAAATTAAAAAGCATAAAAAGAGAATAAAACTTTGTATTAAAGCACTATTTGTAAATTGAAAACGACAAAGTGCGTACAAAAAATATTAAGCATTCCATATATTGGAAGATATCTTAATCATACCATTATCATATATTCACACCCTTCACCTATCACGACACAGGTTAATATTGTTCCTTTTGGGCATTATGTGTCTCATCTTTGTTATGGTTTCTACCATTTCGGATCTTTTTTACCTACAATTTTGTCTCAAAGCTTACTGATGACAACTCCTCCTTTCAAAATAAGCTCCCTCTCTAACAAAAATCACTAAACTTATTTACCCTATCCTTTTTTATCTCCCATCTCAATCTACGACGTTGAACCCTTGCGTCCTAATAGCTACATGAGGCTGAGACTTGGGGGCATATTATTCCTTCCCAATAAGCACATTATCCACATACAAGTCAAATTAAATAAATCCAAAAATACAAAAAAAAAACTATAAAATCACTACACCTTTCATCCTTCACAGTCCTTGGTGATAAACCCATACTTCTTACTGGTAATATGAGACTGGGAATGGAGGAAGCCCTTACTCGCTTACATTTTGTCTTTAGTGTTGAGCCCTTATCTCTTACTGGTGGCATGGGGCAACATGTAGGGGTTCCCTTTAAAAAATAAACAAAAATAAGAAAAAAATAAAGCCTTTCAAAATATTAATAAAAAACATTCCAAGAAGTAATTTAGTTGATCTTATTAAAGAGAGAATAATTCCTTTAACCAATTTTTTTCCAATCAGTAGGCCATCTACAAGTCTTATTCTTGTCAAAACCTATAAAGTAGAATCATCTTGGAATTGGTCAGATAATCTTGACTGGAGATGAGTTACATTCTTCTTACATGGATCATTGTTACACCTTGTGTCATCGCATCCATCATATTCACTTTCATATCAGTATTCACCTCATTTTCATGTCCTTCTTGGCTCTTAGTGATGATCCCTCACATCTTCCTAGTTGCATGAAGTCACGAGCGGAGTGAAACAACATATCATTTTATCATCTACATTTTTTCCAATGGAATGGAATGATTCTAATTTTTTGCACTCACTTTCAAGAAGTGCACCCTTTTTACCAAGTGGTAAAATACCAAAAATATTCAAATATGTTTCACAAAGTACAATTTTTTTTTTTCAAAAATACAATTTTTTTTCCAAAATCTAAAAATAGTATACAACTTTCATAATCAAAACTATCAGAAAATGCTTGACAAAATTTTAACTACTGGATAACACATTTCAACAATTTCACCTTTTGATGATGCTCATCATAATCCTTCCAGGTCATTTTTTGATAATCATCTTTATTGTCTGTGGTATATATCTATGCTCAAGGCAATTATTTACCCTTTCACAATATAACTTTTCTTAGGGCACATTTGGATTTTTCATTTTAATTCAATACAGATAAAACTTCAATGAGATCCGAAAAGAGTATATTTTGGAGTATCTAAGTATCACTCCGCTCTTTGGCCCGATCCAATCCTCTTGTGTTCTAAGCTATCACTTAGGGGTATTCAAATTTGTCTAGTTCTTTAATGTGGAATACATTCGGAGTGTTAGTAAACGTCATTATTGCAAAGTGTGTTGTACTGTTGGAGTTTGTCAACATTGTGATGATGATTTTGCTTCTTTCAGTTTGTTATTTTTTATACTTTTTTTACCTTTTTTTGTAGACCAATTGCAAGAAATTTATTAGCATCTTAGTTCACATATAACTTTGGTGCAGTTCCTTCTTGTTCATATTGGGTTTGTGTGTAATGTTTATTTCATGTCTTCTTGTCACTTGCACATGTTTTATTTTCCCTCATGGTTTACTAAATAAGCCATGGAATGTTTTCCTTTTTGTTGTGTATTCATGATTGTTTGCATTTCTTTACATTTGTATTACAAACTTTTCCAAACTCACAAAAATTAAAAAAAAATCAAATATTGCAAAAATTTAAAAAAAAATCAAAAATTAAAAAAATTTCGAAAAAACATTCACTTATCATCAAAATCCTACAACTAGAAAGACATTGAAATGAACCTTTCAACATTTTAACACAATCTTGATAAAGTCAAACCTTTATCTATTACCCTAGTAATTGTTCCAATTTTACAACTATCACTTTCTTCCCTTTACATGACATGTTAACTCTGCTTGGGGCAAGTCACAAAATTGTTTTTCCTTTGTGATATAAATTTTCCTGGGGTAATTTATTTTCTATCATTTGCACAATAGATTCAACAAGAGTGTTATAAGGATTCACTTTACTCCACCCTCCCAGTTTGATCTTATTCCCTCTTTGGGAGCATTTACATCTATTTAATCATCATTATGGTATGCATTAGGGGCATAACTGATTGTTTTATTTTTATCAACTTTGTGTTGCATTGTTGATGTTTACTTTTTGGACCACTTATGAGTAGTCTGATTACATCTTGGTTCCTTTACAACCCTGATGCTTGCACATACTCTATATATTTGTTATGTTTTCCTTTGTTATATTTTCTATGTTGTGTTTGTTTGTTTATGCGCATCTGGGTTACCCATCTTGATTCTTTAATAATCATGGTGACAACTTGATTGTGCAAAAAAATTTTCTCTCTCAAATTATTCTCCAAATGATGATCATGCTACAAGCACAATTCCTTCCCATCCTTGTTAAAATACCTTGTTTTCTTCCTATCAAGCAGTCGTCTACCACTTTGTTGCATCATCTACCCACTTGAGGGGGCATTCCTCTATTATCCTATTGGCTGAGGAATCCTAGTGGTTCATTGATTTTTGCTTACTACTCTACATACATCTACTATCTTTGAAGCACTATTACTTCACAATATCAATTTAAAGAGGGGAAAATGTAAACACCCCTAAATTATAAACATGTTCCTAGTATTGTCCTAGTACACCCTATTATTCACCCCTTTGTGATTGATTTATTAAATCGATTAAATCAATTAAATCATACACATTGTACCCCTTTGGATTAATTAAATTAGTCCTTAGTACCCCTATTAGCTAAGTTAATTATCACTTATTAATTGATGAAGAGTGCACATTATAACAACTGATTGAACTCCACATGGACTCGACTTCAACAGTCCATTCAACTACACTTCTATAATCCTAGAAAGGCGGGGGAAATTACATTACAAGTACAACCACCTTTCTAGATGCAAATTCTTCAATTAAAACCCCTTTACTGCCCCTAAATGGCGTTTAACCTCTGAAAACTACTGCAAATTTTTCAAGTGCTAAAAATAACAAGTGCATTCAACGAATTTCAAAATTCTAACCACTTATGCCTCTATAAAATGCAGGCTCATCCTCTTATAAATCCTCTTGGATCTAAGCAAAATTACTTTGTAAAATTTTCTCCAATATTTGTATATTGGAAGCTCCTAAAATCTGCTTGTAGCATGGTCACAATCCACATTTGGAGGTCATTTCTAAGAGCACCCACAATTAGTTTCTAACAAGGTTACACAACTTCAAATATCTCACAACCTTTACTTGAGGTTTTCTTTGGAGGTACAAGGAAGTTTGCATCATTTTATTTGTTTCCATTAATGTGTTTTCCAAAGCTTACAATTATCATAGTGTTAGTTATCGAATTACATTCAATATATTTTTACACTGAAGGCATTCAAAATTGAATTGAGAGTTTCTGAAACTGACAACCACTATACAAAAGCAGTGTTAATGACATATTATATTTTATTCATTGATATTTTTGGCATTTGAGCAACCAATCAACACAAATTTGTTTGTCTAGGTATGATGTTAGCATTTAGAGATTCATAAATGTAGTGTTGGAACAACATAAAATTTAGATGATGGACATGTGAATGCCTGAATTCATGCCAGATATCAATATCAATTTGGTCCCATTTACATTCACGTACATAATACAATTAACCATGCTTCTTTTGTTCATTTAATATTATTTTACACCTACAATGCATCCAAATTTTTCTTTATGTGAATACAATATATTACATTTGGATTTGGTATATATTTCAATAAAAAATCTTACAAAATTCTAATAGGTAGAAAGGTGTGTTTTCATTTCCAAAATTGAATGATACGTGGACTTTCCATCTAATTAAATTCATTGGTGTCAGAAACTCACCAAGTACTATTACCCTATTATTTCTGTGTCAGTTTGTGACATTGGATTTTAGGTTAGGTTAAAAGGTTTATATACTTATCTCTCCATTGCTTTCTCATCCATATGGAAAATAATTAAATTTAAAAATATCTTTATGAATTTGTCACATCTCAAAAATAAAAGAAATATAAAAAATAGAATAACTTATCAAAATTAATATTACATTAGAAATAATTAACCTTATGTAAATGATGGAAAAGTCACCCCATATATCTTTCCTCTGTTAAAGAATGTCTACCATAAAAAAGTAATGTCTAACATTAATACATTTCTTCTTTTTAGGTTTTATATCTTTGCCATCTCATATTTCTAATGTGTGAAAAATTGTTTCCTATTTGATAATGTGTAGAAATATCATGAACAACTTCATTATTGCCTTCCTAAAAAACACCAATATTGTGTTCTACAAGTTCACATATCATCTCTCATCCCAAAAATATTGCAAGGAATATAACCGATATAGTGTATTATTGTTGATGTTGACCACACCTGAAATCATTTGAAGAAAATATAAATAAAATTTCCTTACTATGGGTATTGTTCTTCAATTAAGAAAATGATGATTTATCATGTCTTATGATTTTTGAGCAAAAGAATTTTATGCCAAGAAAACATTTTCCACTCCGATGTAGTGCGATGGAAAAGGTAATTCTAATTATTAATTGTGACTAGCAATCATACGCAAGTGGTGCAGTACTAAAGATACCAATATGGAGCCACTATAGAAGGTAAAGTTAAAGAATTGAAGATGAAACATTGGATGATGGAAGATTCATGGTGAAGAAGGGGGTTAAGGGAGAAGAATTTTTGAGTTGGGGAATCTATTAGAGGAACAAAAGTGAACCTTTTTTTCCTTCCGGAAAGTCACATATGGACCACATGTCACTTTTTATTTGCCACATCATTTGTTTAATGAAATGTTTGTTGGATATTAAATTTGTCCATATAGCCACCAACTTGAAAATCCCTAATTTTTATTGGGTTTGAAACTTTTAGGGATTAATGAAATCACATTGTTATATGCTTTAATAACGTAAGAATGGATAATGTACAAAAAAGATAGTAAACATAAGTGAAAACATGGCTGTACTAGAAGACCAAGTCAAGGACATGAACTGTTAGACAAGATTTCCTCTTTCCTATTTAGATTAATGAGCGAGATACTAAATAAAATCAAGCAACTCAAAACATGCAAGGGTTTAAGGTACCTTGGAATGAGATGGTGACAAATGGACCGGCGTAATGTAGATTCCTTGTTGCAAGCTCGATGGATCTACACAACAAAGATAACTAGAATGAAAATGGATTAGATGGTAGATGAGGGGTTGCTCAACAAAGTTAGTTCCAAGAAGCGTGAACTTCCTTATGTGGATGTCAACCCCCGTATTTGATAAAAAAGGATAAAGTAAATGATAAAGGATTGAAGAACATGCAAAATATGAACCTAATCAGAATCTAAAATTACAGAACTAAAAGGAAAGTGTAAATCTGATCTAGATCAACACAAAATGAAATATACCTAGCTGGGTCGATGGAGACCCAGGCTATAGAGATTAGGTCGACGATAACTGTGGTAGATGGATTAGAACAGTAACCAAAAATGCAGATATGAAAATCTCTTTATGTAGATTTGTGAATGTTGAAGGCCTGTAGAATTTGATGATAACCTACATAAAGGATATGAAACATGAGAAATAGAAAGGGTGAAATAAAATAAGGATTTAGATTGGTAGGATGGAAATATGGCTTAGGTTGACGCTGACTTGGCTGAGTTGGCAGAAATCGAAGACTGGAAAAATGGATTTGGACTGACAAAGTGGTAGAGTGATGGATCTGAAGATTATATGTGATGACATAACAAAAAAATAGAATTTTATAGATCTGGATGGTAGAATAAGTGACATAATATGGGCAAGGTTGACGATGACCTGACATGAGTGACACCGACCTGGACTGATCTAGGCAAGGCCAAAAATAAATGGATTGGATTAATAACCTGCACACAAAATGAATAAAAGAAGAGGCCGGATTTGAAGCTTTGATTGCAGATGGACCTGCAAAATATTAGTAACTGATAATAACAGTAAAAATGATGCAACAATGGAATAAACCACCACAATGGCAAGATAATCTCCCAAAATTCTCTGTAAATGATGTAAGTAAGATCAAAGGGATTCAAAGAAGACTGAAATAGATGCAGAGAAGCTCAAACATGAAGAGAAGGTTACAAAACACACATAAGCTCTTATGATGTATCCTTTGGATGCGGGGAAATGTAGCTTTATAGGGTCGACGATGATCTAGGTGGGTTGCCACCAACTTTGGGGAACCATCAATTTGGGGGGTGTTAGGATGCCTAGCTCGAGGCATCAAGCCCATTAGAAGCGAGATTAGGGTTTTAAAAAGCTTATGTGGGTTAGGACAACATAAGGAAGTCAAATGGGTAGGTGGGGGATGAAATGGAGTAAATAAAGGCTAAGGGGAGCCTAGGGGCGAACAACTAGGTAATTTAGGGATGATAAACAACCTAGAGAAGAGAAATGGAACAAATTAGAGATAATTAACTAATGAGATGAAGCTTAGGTGATAATTAATGAGAACTAGTAATAAATTAGAATGGATATGATAATATATGGAAAATATGAATTAGAATAAAAGGGGTCTAGATAGGTGACCATGGTGAAAAGAAGTGAATGTGGGGTGACAAGGGTAACGATACCAAATTTTGGTGTCTACATTTGCCCCTTTTTTTTACATGGTTTACACAAGTAAGCCACAAGACAAAAATGGTAAGAGATGAAGAATTAATATGAGGGATGATGAATAATTGATGAGGTGATCCCCCTCAAACTAGGGATTGATGACACAAAGGGGAGTCAATGACTAGTTTGAAAGATATAGGTCAGAAGGATGGAAATGATGAAGAAAGAAGATGAGGGGATAATGGAAGATGACCCAGGAAAGAAGGATTCAAACAATAATAAAAACTATGGTGGTGATTCTAAGAGTCACTTCGGCAGGGAACAAAGGGAACAATCTTTAGGAAGACAAAGACAATGTCCTACGGGCTTGTGAGTAAGAAAAAATCACTGTGAAATGGGGGGAATCCAATGGGAAACCACTCAAATGGATGCAAGATATGGGGACCAATGGGTCATAGGCACACATAAAAATTATGTGCAACCAAATGCAAGAATAATGTGAAATTATTTGTACATGAGGAATCAATAAAAGTATGTGCCCGCAAAGGATGAAGACAATGATGAAAATAATGGTGCCTCAGTAAAGGATAAAAAGATGACGAAAAAGGAGAGATAAGAAAATGTGAGATATGGTGCTCTGAGAGGGAACAAAAATATGGCCACAAAAGTGGACTTAAGATGAGATAAATAAAACGTGAACTTGATAAGGTGTGATAGGATGAGACAATATATTGGATGAGATGAGATAATTGATATTGAGAAAACTAGATGGATACGATGGATAATATAATATATATTGATAAGATTGGATAAGATTTTAGATTGGATGAGATTTGGATGAGATGAGAGAATATTGATAAGGTGAGAAAAAGATGGCAGATTGGATGGGATAAAATAGATAGAATGGATTAGAAAGATCATATGAGATAGATGGAATAAAAGGAAAGTGAATCTATAGGTGGTGACCAAATGATACAAATGATACTATGTCATAACAAGGAGTGCATAAGGAAGAGGTGCTTCGAACCATATTGGAGGTAAACAAGAAGGGGATCTAAGTAAACGTGACAATGCACATTGACAACCAACAGTAGATGTTAACACATAACCAACAATAGTTAGTTATACCAAAGATATCATGAAGGAAATATGGATGAAATGATCTCATGAACATAATGTTCACACATGACAAAGTGTTTTGTGATGTAACCTTGTATGTGGGAAGAGGGTTATCTATAGGTGTTTGTTCCTAGGAATATGCCCTAGCTTTGGGTGGAGGGAAATGCAAAATGATCAATGCGGGAAGTTTGCAATGAATGAGAAAGCTGACCAATGTGGGAAGCTTTCTTAGGATGCTTGATTTTTTAATTTTTTTTATATATGATTTTACTTTTGGATATATAGAAGGTTAATCAATGCGGAAATACTTCGCTGCCATGATATAATAGAGTAGTCATCCTTTAAGGGAGTGGCATACTTTTTACACTGTATTAGAATTTTGATTGGCAGGAATGATTTACAAGATAGCCATCATATATGAATGATAGTTGGTCTATTTATTTAATTTAATTTTCTTTTTTTTTTACATGAACATATTTGTCATTCAAGGGAGTAGTCTATTATTGATAACTTTGATGAGCATTCATGGAATTTTGACCTTTTCATGGGGAAGACTGGAGATAGTTAGGTAGACCACTTAGGAGGGGATACGAAGATGTACAAGAAACAAATACAAACCCTTCATGTGGTTCCAATAGGTAGATAAGAGGGTGATGGATGTAATGATTGCAGAGTTCTCACCAAGAAGGGAGAACCTATCCATAAAGAAAATTCTATGGAAAGATTTGTGATGCCCCTATTTAAGGTCAGGAATAGGAAAGTTATGGAAGACCACATAGTTCCAAATCATAACAATGATGGATGAAAGAGGCTAATGATAGAGGAATGATCTAAAGATTTGACTAAGTGCTCATTAGTAGGTATGCTAACAACATAATGGTCACAAGTGTAATGCATTAAGTGGTTCCACTTCTAGTTTACCATCAAGGGAGGCAAAATGACAGGCTCCTGAACCATACTTATTCATGATAATGTAAGGTCATATCTAGTTAGGGAAAAAATTTCCATATTAGCTCCTTTCTAGAGTAGAGATGATATGATTTAAGGACAAGGTCACCAAAGTTAAAGTATCGACGAGAGCTTGCAAAAGACTGAGATATGATGAGATAAATGATAAAGACCATGCGCTACTCTTCAAAAGTTATGAAGTGAGGAAACACACGTCTTATTGAGATGAAGATGGAAAAAAAAGTGTACTTAGGATGAGATATGGTACTTCTGAGGGAGGAACAAATATGGCCATATAAAAGGTGGACTTATGATAAGGAGGGATGGGATGATAGATATGTATATCTGATAAGATGAGACAATAAATTGGATAAGGTTAGAGATAGATAAGACAATGTCAAGGATTAAGAGGAAACACAATAATCTGATAGTAGACTGGTCCTAGAGTGAAGTCCCCTAATATCCACGGAGCTATTTGATGGAGAGGAAGATGGATCTAATGTGTGTGGGTTATGTGGATGAGGGAGAAGATGAAAGATTATTAAGGGAAAGAGGTGGATACTCCCCCAGCAAAGGATAGCTTGCCTCACTCTAAGTAACTTGGATGAGGATAAGCAAGAGGACATGGAGAGAGATGGGGTGAGATTGTTAGAAGGAGTGACGATGGTGACTTTAGGTTTTGATTGGATATATGATTGAAAATCATATGGGTGATTAGTAAGACAAACAACATCGATGAATAAGGGAGGAACCTATTTGTGAGGAGTAACATGTGGTGAACAAATGGCCACAAAAGTACTGATTGAGTGAGGGGACTTAGATAATTTGATGAATGAATATGTACAAATGAATTGGATTGGTCATGGATTAGAATAGTGGATGGATAAGGATGATCCCCTTGGAAAATAAATTCATATTCCTCAATAATATCATGAACGATAGCCTGAAGGGCCTTATAGTGCTCTGTGTCATGACCCAGGGTGTGAAATGTTAAGTGTACAGACATCATTGGAGTTGAACCATGATGGATTTTTACTATGTGGATCAAAGGATTTTATAGGAGGGAGTGTGATAGCAGGATAGTTGAATAAAATGTCTAATGATCTCTATATAAGATCCAATAGAAGTGGTGTAGGTAGGAGTTATCTTGTGAGGTTTGATAAGAGATATTGAATTGGATGTGGAAGAAGAATTATATATTTGTATTGGAGGTGTAGATTTGAGAGGTAACTTAGATGTATTGGTGTTTCGATATTAATTTGTGATGAGTGTCTTAGGTGAGGGAACTAGCCCTAAGATGGATGGGGGTGCTTCTAAGAGAGATGATGTGGTATTGGATTGCTTAGGAGGGGTAAGGTCTACCTTTTTATGAGGATGTATGAGAGAATTTTGGGGAAGCACACCAATAGTCTCAGATTTTGATTACGAAGATTTTCCCTTATAGGGGACGATAATGATCTCAACTGGAGGGTCTAAAGATTATGGTGTAATTGTGGATATTGATGAAGGAAGAGGTGTTCAAATGATGTGGTTGATGAGATCTAAATGAGTTCTTAGGCCGCATAGGTTTTGGATTGATTAGTGTAGATATAGTTGGTTTTGTAGACAGGGGACGAATACTGTTCATGGTTTGCTTGGGTGAAGGTGTTTATGTCATAAATGTTTCAAGAGGTATCATAGTTTCATTTCTAATCAAGGTGTAGATGTAGGTGTGGTTATGCTAGAAGATGTGATTGGTGTGGAAGTGGGTATAAATATAGGAGTGGATGATGATGAAGAATTAAGTGTGAAGGATTGGGATAGAATATATGGTGTGGCCATAAGTAAAGATGTAGGTACATGTGATGAAGATGTCAAGGTAGATGTTGGGATAGTTGTAAGTGAAGTTGTAGAAGTAGATGTGGTAGATATAGGTATAGTTAGGATTGATAGGGAGGTGAGTGATGTATATGTAGTAATAGATGTGTTTGATATAGATATGGGTGAAGGACTAGATGTGAGATATTGAGATGTAGTGATCACGGGTATGGTTGAGATGGTTGTCGATATAAGTGGTGTGGATGTAGTAATAAGTGCATTTGATGTAGATGTGGGTGAAGGAATAAATGTGAGAGGTGTAGGGATAAGTGTGGATATCAATCGGGTTGAAATAGGTGCTAAGGATGAATTTGTTGTGATAGATTGGGGAATGATAGATGTCAATGAAGTAGTAGATATGGTCAAATTCGATGTAGATATGGTAAGGGTAGGAGTAGATATCGATATATGATAAGTAGTAGAAGTTTATATATGTGTGATAGTAATGTATGTGATTGGTGTATATATTGAGGAAGTAGTAGATGTAGGCATAATGTCTGAGGTAGGAGTAGAATGGTAGTTGATGGTGTGAGTATTATAGGTAATAATGAGATATAGGATTGGTGGTGTTAATGGTGTTGATGACACGAGAATTTTGTGATTGAGATATAGGAGGGGTGGTTTGATTAGGAAATGGTTGTTTAAACATGTTGAGGGGTTGGCTAGGTGATGTAGTGGAATTGTCTATTTGGAGATCCCCTTGATTTATAAGTTGTTGGATGTGATATTTGAAGGAATGACACTTTTCAATGTTGTGACCTCTGACTTGATGATATTTACAATAGTGGCCCTCATGATACCAAGTGGGCTTGGGTCGCGAGTCGTCAAGGAGTTGGATGGGAGGAAGTTGGATGAAATGGACTGCCATCAACTTGGTCAAATACTCAACTATAGGATTCCCCCAAGGGGGTATAGTTAGAAGATGGTCTAAAATATCTTTGCAAAGACTCTATGTGAGAGGTAGATGTAGAAGAGGAATTAATCATGATGGTATTAGTGACAGTTTTAGACTTGTCATTATGTGTAGAGGGTTTGATGAACTTGATTTTGGGATTGTTTGATTTAAGATTAAGTTGGCCTTCCTCAAGGGTGCGAGTCTCAAGTTTTCGATCCATGGTGAAGGATTATTTAAATGTATGAAATGATTAAATTTGTAGGGTGGATGAGATATTCTTCACACAAGAGCGTGAGAATAATTCAATGAGCTCTATTTATGGAAGGTGAATAATAATTGATTGATTGAATCCCACGCCATTATGTGACAAATTCTGAGATAGAATCATCATCAAATTGTCAAATGTCGTATACGTCTGTGATGGTGATATTGTGCGCAATGTTGATTGAGAAGTGTTCCAAGAATAGATTGCACAAGTTGGGTAAATAAGAACAATGAGTGTCGAGGGATGACTATTGTACCAATCTAATGTGGGACAAGGCCAACAACATAGGGAAAAGTGTGAAGCATGAGATATTGGTCGTGGGAAATGAATATCATGCATGCCTAAACATGCATGAAGGTGTTGTTAGGGGATATTCCTTACTGTTAAATTTGGTAAATTTTTGAATTTCCCAATAAGGATGATAAGGTTTGATAGGGACCTATGGATTGATAGGTTGATTGAAAAATTGTTTGTAACAGAATGTAACCATAGGTCCCAAGATAGTGGTATCAAGGATAGCCAACCTATTCATCAAGGCATGCATGTGGTCATTTTAAGTGGTTGGATGAGATGTAGATGGTTATGGTTGTATGACATGAGAAGTTTCTTGATAAGTTTGTTGGTAGGATTTTGAATCTTGAGTGGGTGTGTCGATGTAGACATGAATGTTTGATATGAGGATGAATATAGGCAATTGGTTGATATTGAATGGGTTGTTGAAAATGGTCGATGTTGAGAAATAGGAACATGATGGGATATGGATGGGTTGAGATAATGGGTGGGTTGTTGAGGTATATGAAGAATGTGGGGCTATTGTTGAGATTGGATGGGTTATTTTGAGATGTTGAGATTTAATTGTTGAGGTATATGATAGGTAGGAATGTAAGTGCTAAGAGGATGGAGATGGTTGGATAGGCATACTAGTGATAGTAGTGGATGGAAGTATAGATATGAGTTGATATAAGGTGATGTGGGTAGAATGGGATCCACAAATTAATTGGATTAATAGGATTGAGGGGATTGTGTGGAGGATTTACAAAATAGGTAGTCATAAAGGGCGATACAGAAGGAGGTCTGAGAATCTCTAAAGTAGTAGGAAATGGAGGGTATATCTAGTCTATAGGAAATAAACAGATGAGAGATATCAGAAATTGGTTTCAATGTGGTGATAAATTTTGATGACATGGTTTTCATGAAGCAAGACCATGGAAACAAAATTTTGGGAGATAAAAGGTGTGGTCTCAAGTATAAGATCTTGTTGGAAAAGATCATTGGATGAAGGGATATCATTGAATGGAGTAAATTATTGCGTTTTGTTGATTTGAGAAAGGGTAACAATAGCATGAAATAGGTGAATATTTTTTTATGTTATTTATTAACAAACAAATCAAGAAACAAATTTTTTATCATCATGATTAATTAGAAGATGTGGAAAATAGAAAAGTGGACAGTGAGGGTACCTAAGAAACGACAGTCTATGGCTAGTTTTGGCTATGGAGTCTTCGATGTACCTAAAGGTACGTGAGGCCTAAGTCTATATAGGATTTATAATGCGGCCAGAACACCACGGTGGCTTCCCTATTGGGTGATCAAATCCCAATTAAATCCACCTGGTAAGGGATTGATTTTGATTTGTGAATTGATTTGTGTGTTTGGATGTGTGTGAAGAAATGTGAGATGCAACGAATTGAACCCCTACTTACACTAGATTTGTAAGAAAAAATGAAAGAGGATAGTTTTAAACCCAAAACCAAATATAGAGATTCAATGAGAAAAACCACACAAGGAATGGAAAATGTGATGCAAAAAGGATAAACTAAGATAATAAGGGGAATACCTAGTTTTTTGTTTTCCATTTTCATCTGGTCTTTAAAATAAAGCAAGTGAAAAGAAATATCGAAGCAATCCAAAATAATAACATGAACAAGAAGAAGTAAAGAATATACCTATGATGTTAGTGGAAAATGGAAGAAATATGGAAAATGAAAATGAAAATGTAAGAGACTCACTTAAGAGGGTGGTCCCATTGGGTGTTCCAAAATGTTGGACAAGATTTCCTCTTTCATGTTTAGATTAATGAGCTAGATACTAAAGAAAATCAAACAACTCAAAACATGCAAGGGTTTAAGGTACCTTGGAATGAGACAACGACAAATGAATGGGCTCATAATATATTCTTTTCCGCAAGATTGATGGATTTTCACAATAGAGATAACTAGAAGGAAAATGGATTAGATGGTAGATGAGGGGTTGGTCGATGAAGTCAGTTATAAGAAGAGTTAACTTCCTCATGCGGATGTCAACCCCTATATTTGATAAAAGAAGATAAAGTAAATGATAAAGGATTGAATAACATGCAAAATCTAAAATTACATAATTGAAAGGAAAGTGAAAATATGATCTAGATCAACACAAAATGAAATATACATGGCTAGGTCGATAATGACCCAAGTTGTAAATATCTAGTTGACGATGATCGGGGAAGATGGATCAGAATAGTAACAAAAAATGCAGATGTAAAAAATTTTGTATGTAGATCTGAGGATGTTGAAGGCTTGTAGAATTTGATGATAACCTACAGAAAGGATTTGAAATAGGAGAAATAGAAATGATGCAAGAAAATAAGGATTTAGATGGGTAGGATGAAAATATGGCTCGGGTTGACGGTGACTGGGATGAGTTGGCGGTGACTGAAGATCGAAAGAATGGATATGGATTTATAGAGTGATAGAATGACAGATCTAAAGATCATATGTGATGACATAATAGAATAACAAACCACTATGGATCCAAATGGTAGAATAAGTGACATGGCAGGGGCAAGGTCGAAAATGACCTAACAAGAGCGATGATGATTTGGGATGATCTAGGCATGGATGAAAAAATGGATGGATTAGATTGAAAATGTACACAAAAAATGACTAAAAGAAGAGGCAGGATATGAAGCTCTGATGGCAACTAGACCTGCAAAATGTTAGTAACTGATAATAACAATAAAATTGATGCAATAATGGAATAAACCCACACAAGGGAAATATAATCTCCCCAAAGTCTCCATAAATGATGCAAGAAATCTCAAAGGGACTCCAAGAAGAATGAAACAACTATAGAGAAGCTCAAACATGAAGACAAGGTCACAAAACGCATGAAAGATCTGATGATTCATCCTTTAGATGGGGGTAATGTAGATTTATAGGGTTGACAGGGCCCTAGGTGGGTCACTGCCAATCATGGGGACTGTCCATTTTGGTGGTGAAAGGATGCCTAGCTCGAGGCATCAAGTTGATTAGAAGCGGGATTAGGGTTTTGAAAGGCTTAGGCAGGTTAGAGCCACATAAGGAAGTAAAATGGGTAGGCGAGGGATGAAATGGAGTAAATAAAGGCTAAGGAGAGCCTAGGGTATTGACCAGGAAACCTCATTTTCATGCGGATGAAAGACAATACTGGAAGCCACCAACAACTTTGAATTGTGGAGGGATTAGGACCTCAGATGCATATATGGATCTATGGGTGCAGAGAAGATAGATATGTGATAAAAGATGATATATATGTAAAATAGAAACATATGTGATTAGATAACAATATGCGGGGGTTACCTGGGAAATCCTGGTTTCAAGAGGATGTTAACTCCCTTGGAGGATGTCAACCCCCGTGTCTAGAAAGATAGCAACAAATGATGAAAAATAGATATCATGCAAAAATAATGAAATACAAAATGACAAGTAACCTAAATGACAAGGGGACTTAGGTTGTGCTTTGATATGGAGATGAAATAGGCAACATGATGGCAAGATGATGAAAAATGGAAAAGATTTCTCCCACACTACTCACCTCTAACTTGCAGAACTTAATCAAGATATTTCTTCTCCTCTCCTAAAAACTTTTGTAAGTAGAAATTTCATACATGATTCTTCTTCCTCCTTTTCTGGGTTTAGTCTAAGTTCAGGTCCTCTTGAAAGAGGGGGGAAAACCCATATTTATAACTTAGAGGTGAGGTTAGATTGGGGTTAATGAGTAACTGAGGTTTGATAAATAAAACATGGTTAAGAGACATGATGTGATCACGTGGGGCCCATTTTTTGAATTATTAGGTGGAGTGGGGAGCATGATTTGAATGGGTAGGTGAGATAATAGATTCCATTTTTGAAATTGAGAGTGGAGTGTTGGATGGGTGTATTATTACCCATTAATTGAAATTTTTTGAGAGATGACAAAATTCAATTATTAAATGGGTTTATATGGAGTCCATTTGATAATTAATTAAATTTGGGTGATTAAATGGATGAGATTTATTTAAATTTAAGAAAAAGAAAAGTGAGAGTGAAAGCTAAATGAACGTGAGATGAAGGAGAGGCATTATACCAAAAGTTGGTGTCTACATTTGCCCCTTTTTATGTAGTGGTTTGCGATAGCAAGCCACTAGACAAAAATAAAAATAATGGATGAAATTATGTGTCCAAGGATGGATGAAGACATGACCAAAGGCAAAAAAGATTGCAATAACAATGAAAAATATGGTGGTGACTCTAATATCACATTAGTAGAGGACAATTGCGGTCTCAACGCAGACAAGAAATAATGTTCTATAGACCAGTGAGTGGGTGAAGACCATTGCAGTATGGATGTAAACTGTGATGACTAATGGGTCATAGGAAAACATCAAAATATGTGCAAATGAATGCGAAGAGTATGTGGGATCCTTCATACATAATGACTTGAGTGAAAAATCATGTGTTCGCAAAAAGGACGAGGATGAAAATAATGATGCCCCAGCACAGGGAATGAGATGAACAAAAAGTGAGTTATATGCATTAAAAAGTACAAGGATGAAAAGACACCTCAACATAGGACACAAAAATGACATAATGGGAGATGAATGTTGAAATAAGATATCCCAGGGGGAAAGAATATGACCATGAATGTGGATATGAAGAACAGATTGGATAAAATTCCCCAAGAGGGTGTTAAATAGGATGTTGAATACATGTTTCTTAAGAAAGGTTTGTAGTTGAAGGAAGATGAATAATAGGGTGAAGAAAAAGGAAATGAGTCCACTTCTTCAACAAATAAGAAAAGGAGTCAAGCTATTTTTGTAAAAAAGTAGAACAAACATTCATTGAAGAGAACAAGATTAGATAGCTGATGGCCCTTATGGTATCCTCCAAGAAAAAAATGTCAAAGGAAGATGGGAAGAGATTCTTAGAAAGGGATATGATGATTCCCCTATGAGAGGACTGACAAAGACAAAAGACGTGACAGGGTTCTCAAAAAGAGAAGAGGTCAATGCTACGGAGAGAAGAACAAGATGGGATGTAATGGAATCAATTGATGGTGGTACATAAAAAGAGAAACATTGGCATTGACCATGAATACGAGGTGTGAGGGATGTGTTGAAGGATGTAATGAGAAAGATAAAAGGGAATGGAAAGGAGGAGTGGTTGATTATGAGAAGAGCAAAAAAGGTTGAAGGTGAAGGCGACAAGGGTATGGAATAGAGGGATGAAGACGAGAGGAGGAGAAAAGAAGGAATGAAAGGGGAGGAAGAAGATAACAAAGAAGGATTATAGAGAAAGGGGGAAATGATGAAGGACAAACAAGGAGAAGACAAGAAAATGATAGAGCAGAGGGTGAAATTATGAAAAAGGGAGAGAGTTATTTAAAATGAAAGGCGTGAAGGAGGGTGAAGTAGAGGAAGGTAGAGAAGTAATGGAAAATGAAAGAGATGATAGATCAAAGAAAATTGAAGGAACCAGATCATAGTGAAGAAATCCAAGGCAAAGAATATGGAACTGATTGCATGGAAATGCATGTGGATGGTGTGATGATAAAAAAGATGGGACAAGACTGAAGGAACATGTTACTGATGGGGAAGTAAGAGGGAAGTGCGGGGTAAAATGAGGAGGAAGATGATATAGAGGAAGTGAAATAAGACGAGGGTCAGAAAGGAGGAGAGGACAACGGAGAAAATTATGCAGAAGGAAGGGAACCAAGAATGGTGATATTCGATAAAGAGTGAGAAGTATAAGAAGCATAAAGAGAAGCTTGAGGGGAGGAAAAGATGAGGAGATGCATGAGATGAGGATAAGTTGATGAAGAGAAAATAGAGAGAGGGTGTATGATGAAGATAACGAAGAAATTGGCAAGGAAGAATGAAATATGGAGAGGTGGCGAAGAAAAAGAGAGGAAGGGATAGGAGAGGCAATGCCAAAAAATGGATGTTTGGAGAAATACAATAATAATGATCAGTAGGGAAGGATAGGACAAAAGGTGAGAAGAGGGGGAAATTAAACAAGGAATTGAAGGGGGAATGCCAATGAAGGGATGTTAAGATAAGTCCCCCCGATAATGATCATAGGACATATAGGAAGGAAGTAATGAAGATAGAATGGGGGAAATCAAAGAGAAGGATCCATGTTGTGTAGAATGGGGATGAGTGATTTTTAGGAGAAGTCCACCGATAATTATTAGTGCAGAAAAAAATGATGATGATGAAATAATGTTAGGAGATGAATAATGACAATGATGGGTAAGTATGGGGGTAGATATGTGGGAGAACTCTAGAAGATGGAGTGGAAAGAGTAAATAAAGGAGGGATAATGATGTGTGTGATGATGAAGGCGAGGAGAGGACATAGTGGATGAGAATGAATGAGAGAAAGATGAAGAAATAAGACACAAAATGAATGGGGAAGCAACAATTAAGTAAGATTACCAAGTAAGGGATGATGGAGATGAACAAGGGACAAATATGAAGTGGTGTTTGTGAGAATGGAATAGGAGGTGAGAGGATGTGATGATGGTGAATGACGAGAAAATGTAGATGGTGAGAATATGGAGTGGTGGGCAAGTCCAAGATGACAGATCATCCTTAAGAGGGACTCTTAACTAAGATCACCAAACCGACTGCGACGATATGGAAGGAGAAAGACAACATTGTATTGGATACAGGTGTGGAATGGTTGGTTTAGAGTGGATGAGTATGATGAGAGGTGGGAGACAGAAGATGAGGAAGATATGATGGGAGGTGGAAGGGTCAAATGAAAAACCATTCTTAAAAGGGACTCTTAAGTAAGATTTCCATGCGGTGGGGATGGTTAAGTAGGATCACCAAACCGAAGAAGAAGAAGAATGATGAAAAAACTGAGCAGTGTTTACCAAAATGGAACAAGAGATGAAAGGAGGTGATATCAAGATTATAACAAGGAAACAAAGGAGTGTGACATGAATGGATGGAGGAACATATGCAGTGTAGATGGAGAGTGTAAGGGTAATCCTTAATTGGGATGCCCACGTCGTGGAAGTAATGATGTAATAGTGTTAAGCGAAAAAGGAGGAGCAAAAAGACATTTGTGGTGGTTATTGTTGTCCGTTGAGAGAGGAAATGGTGGAGAAGCTTCTACAGTGGGAGGATCCAAGGAAGAAGATATACCTTAACTAAAATTCTCTGGTTGTATGGATGGTTAAGTAAGATTGTCAAACTGAAAGTGGAAGAGTGATAGGGAAACTCAAGAGGAAAGACAAGTAGGATATTCGACATGATGAAAGGGGACAAAAAGGTGAGAATGATGATGTGGAGAAAAATCGTAATGAGTGGAAATGGGGAACAAAAAGAAATGGATCAAAGACAATTTTGAACATGGTTGGAGATAAGGAGGTGTAGGATAACAAAATTTCCTTGAGAAGGATCCTCAAGTAGGATTCACAAACTGCAACGACGATCAAGTAGAATTCGCAAACTAAAAAGTGTATTTGTGAGCACATTCATGGATATTATGGATAGATATAGAATTCATAGTGTGAAATTTGATGTGATTTTGATAAAATATGACCTTGATGAGATGAATGGAACATATTTGTAGTAAGGGCGTACAGGGAAACTATGCTTCAAATTGGATTTGAGATAAACAAGAAAGGTTACCAATTGCAGCCAATAGTAGGTGTTAACACATAACCAATGATAGTTAGTTATACAAAAAGACCATGGGGAAATATGGATGAAAGATTATCACAAACTTAATGTTGAAATGACAAAGGATTTGAGATGTAACTTGTATGTGGTAAGAAGGTTCTCTAAAGGTGGTGTTCCTTAAGTCTATGCCCCAGCTCTGGGAAAGGGGAAGAACAATAGAAGAAAGTTGATCAATACGAGAAGCTTTCTAAAAATGTTGATAAAAGGAAGGTCTATAAATGCAGGAAACCTTCCAAATTCCATAATAACATGGTAGCCATCCTTTGAGGGTATGGTCTACTTTATACATAATATGGATGGTAAGAATAATATATATGATAGTTGTCCTTCGAGGGATCTATCTATTTCTTTTGATTTTGCTTTGTATGCTTTTATTTTTCTCTTTTTATTATTTCCATGAATAGTTTTCCTTCGAGGGATCAATCTATTTTTGATAACTTTGATTTTTCCTTTTACATACTTGAATTTTAGCTTTACATGGGGGAGAGCTGGGAATAGTGAAGTAGACCACTTAGGAGGGGATAATGAATGTACAAGAGACACCCCTAGACCCTTTGCATGGCTACAATAAGAGAATAAGAAGGTGATGGATGTAATAGTTATGGGGTCATATCAAAGCGGTGAAGGCAAACCACATAATTCATATCATTACAATGACAAATGGAAGGGGCTAAGGATGGAGGTATGATCTAAGAATACAATTAAATGTTCATTGGTAGATATGCTAATAGTAGACTGGTCACAAATGCAATGCATTAAGAGGCTACGTCTCTGGTTTACCACCAAGAGAGAGAAGACATTAAGTTGCAACAGGATGAGATGATAGACAAACATGAAATAAAAATGTCCTTAAGGAAACAAAAATATGATCACGATAGTGAATTTGGATGAAAATAAATTATGCCCCGAGAGAGACACAAATATGGTAGGACAAAAATGGCCACAAATGTGGACTTGATGAAGTAGATGGTGCCCCATAAGAGAGACAAATATGGCCACAATGGTGGACTTTGGAAAATAAAATAACAATAATGGTCCCTCGCAGAAGGACAAAAATGACCACAATGGTGGAATTAGAATGAGATGAGGATTTGGACAGAAATAGTTTAGATTGGATAAATGTGAAGAAGGTAAACAAAACAATGTCAATGAACAAAGTCCCCTCATGTCAAGGGAGTTGTATGGATAATATTCTCAAGGGCGAGGGAAGGATGCTCCCCCAATGAATTAAATGTGAAGGAGTTAAAGGATGTCAAAAGAGTTTAGATGAGATTGTTTTGGATTTGGATGGGATAAACGATCGGAGACCACAAGTGTGCTTGGAAAGATAAGCAGTATTGATTGATAATGTAGGAGCTTCCTTAGGAGAAATTTCATGTGTAGGAGGGATGTTAAGGGATGATGTGGATGAAGGAATCATGGGAAATTCAACAAATGGGATATAATTTGGATTAAATGTAGATGGAGAAGGATATTTCTCTTGAATGAGAAAATCATATTTCTTAATAAGGTTGTGGATGATCATCCGAAATGCCTTATAATGTTCAATGTCATGGCCCGAGATACTATGATAAGCACAACTAAAATTAGGATTAAACCATGATGGCTTTGGACCATAGGGATTAAAGGCTTTAATGGGAGGAAGTGTGATGGCAGATGTTTGAGTTAAATGTCAAAGGATATCTATGTAGGACCCCATTGAAGTGTCATGGAGAAGGAAACTCTTGTGGGTTTTAATAGGATATCTCAGCTTGGAGTTAGGAGAAAAATTGGATGTAGATTGGAAAGGTAAATTGTGTGTTTTGGAAGACAAATCAAATTTAGTCGAAGGATTGTATTGTTAGGATTCAGATTTAGGTGAGGATGTACATTGGATGGGTAAATTATGCATATTATACAGAGGATTGGATTGTTTGGCTATAAATTTATCATTGCAATATGTCGTAGATGGAGCGATTGATGCTAAAACAGATGGTGTGGCATTGGATTGTTGGGAAGAGGAAAATTATGAATGTTTTTGAGGATGTGCAAAGGACTGTTGGAGATGTTTGCCACGAGCCTTAGACTTTAATTGAGAAGACTTACTCTTAGCAAGGATAATAATAATCTCAACCAGAGGATTTGACGGTGGTGATGTGGTTATTAATGGAGAAAATATTCTAAAATAAGAGGAGGATATTAATGGAGAAATAGGTGTTTGTATGATGTGATTAATGAGATCTACATGAGATGTGGATTGCTTAGGTTTTGAAAAGGAAAGATTTAATTTTGGAGAATGCATACCATCTTTATTTGATTTGGGGGGAGGTGTTTTCTCAATTGATGTTTCAAAGGGCATCTTTGATAAGGTTGTAGATCGAGAAGATTTGTTTGTTGTGATAGAAAAATTAGGTAAAGAGTATTGGGGTAGACTAGGTGATGTGGCCATAGGCAAGGATGTCAAGGTAGAGATAATTTTATTTGTTGATATGATAGATATAGGGGTAGGTGGGATAGATAGGGATGTAGGCATATTTTGGATATTTGGAGATGTGGGTGATGTGATAACCGATGGAGTAGACATTATGGGTAATGCAACAAATGTTGGAGTATTTTTAGGTGTAGAATTAGATGGGATTGGTTGTTTCATAAATGTTTCTAGGGGTAAGAATGATATGTTTTCTAACGGGGTTGATGTTGAAGGTGGGGCTATAAAGGTGCATGTAGTAGAAATGAGTTTAGTTGGAATGGTTGTGAGTAATGTAGGTGTAGTAATAGGTGTGTTTGATGCATATGTGGGTGAGGGAATATATGTGAGGGTTATAGGGATATGTGTGGATATCAGTGGGGTTGAAATAGGTGCTACGAATGAATATAATGTGGTAGATTGAGGTGTGCTTGAAGTGGATGGTATAGTCAAATTTGATGCAGATGTGGTAAAGATAGAAGAAGGTGTAGGTTCAGTACAAGGAGTAAAATTTGACATATGTGTGATAATTGTGGGTGTAATAGGTTTTGTATAAGGAGTGGGCATAATGTCTAAGGTAGGAACATGCAGAGTCGGTGATAAGATGAGATCTTGATTGAAGGTGTCAACCATATAAGCATTTGATAATTGAGATGTAAAGGGCATGACATGATTCATTAGTGGTTGATTAGGTAAATTTTGATTAGTGGAGCTATCGATTTGGATATCCCTTTGATTTATGATTTGTTGGACATGATCTTTAAAGGAACAACATTTCTCAATGTCATGACCTTTAACTTGATGATATTTACAATAGTGGGTTTCGTGATACCAAGTAGGATTGTCTTGTGAATTGTCCATGGGTCATATGGGAGGAAGTTGGATGGAGTTTATGGCCATCAACTTGTCAAATACAAAGTTATAGGATTCTCCCAAGGAGGTATAGTTGACTATCGGTTGAGTGACTCATTGTTGAGGCCATGTGCTAGATATAAATGCGGATGAGGGTTTAATGACCACAGTGTTGGCCACACCCTTAAATTTGTTGTTATGAGTGAATGGTTTATTAGATTCAATTTTAGGTTTAATTGAACTTAGTTTAAGATGACCCTGCTCAATGACAAGGGTTTCGAGTTTGCTAGCCATTGTGAAAGCTTCATCAAAGGTTAGGAATAACTAGACTTGTAAAGTAGACGATATATGTTTTGCACATGAATGTGAGAAGAGTTCGATGGGTTTGGTTTGTGGAAGAGTGAAGGACAATTGGTTTATAACACCATGCCATCGTGTGAAAAAGTTGGCGATGGGCTTGTCTTTAAACTATCGAATGGTGTATAGGTCAGTGATAACGGTTTTGCGTAAAATGTTAACTAAAAAGTGTTCTAATAATAACTGCGTGAGTTTGGTGAAAGAGAATATGGAATGTTGCAGGATACTATTGTACCAGTCCAATATGGGACCTAAAAAAGACATGGGGAAAGCGCGAAGAAGTAGATCATGATCATGCATAATAAAACAACATGCATGTTTAAATGTAAGGAGATGCTGTTGGAGATCTTTCTTTTTATTTAACTTAGTAAACACAGGAAGTTTCTAATGAGGAGGGTAGGGTTTAATTAGAACTGATGGATGAATTGGTTTATTACAGATTTGTTCATAGGATAAAGTATCCTTAGCTACCAAGGTAACAATTTCTGAATTGGCTAATTGGTTCATCAAAGAATGAATAGGATCATTTGATGCGATGTTAGGTTGAGATTGGATTGTTTTTGTGGTTTGAAAAGTAGTATGATGAGCACTAATTTGTGGATAAGGTTGTGGATATGTAAGTGTTGGGTGAATGGTTTGATAAGGTGGTTGATAAACTTGTGGGTGGGATGTTTGATAAGACAGTTGATAAAATTGTGGGTGTGTAAGTGTGTGGGGAACTATTTGGTAAGGACTAACATGTGTCATGGATTGATATTGTTGCATAGGATGACTTTGAACAATAGGTACATGATGTGTTCATTGAAATTGGGTAGGTTGTTGTGGTAAATGATAAATGGGGATATGGGTGTTAAGAGGTTGAGATAATTGGAGCATATCATGGGTAGGAATGTAAGTGTGAAGAGGTTGAGATGGTTGGGCAAGCATATTAGTTGCAGATGAAAGATAATTGATGAAAAAGGGATGTGGGTAGAATGTGATCCACCAATTGAGGAGATAGGGAGAATTGAGAGATTGGAGACTATTTTTGGAGTAAGAATTCATATATGGGGTTAGGAGGAGGCCCGAGTATCTCTAGAGGAGCGGAAGATGGTGATGTAGTTAATTTAGGAAGATTGGTTTGGTGAGGGATATGAGGATTAGTTCTAAGATAGGGATAATAATGCATGACATGGTTCTTGGGAAGCAAGGTCATAGAGATTGGAGGTTGGGTGACTGACGACATGGTTTTGAGTTTAGAATATTTTTGGGAGAGGTTGTTAGGAGAAGTAATTTTATTGGATGGAGGACATTTTTGTTTTGTTTTGATTAGAGAGAGAGAGAGTGAAAATAGGCGTGAAATAGAGAAACATTTTTTAATATAATTTGTTGATAAACAAATCAAACAACATATTTGTTATCATTACGATTAATTCTGAGATGTGAAAAAAGTAAAATGGGTAATGATGGTGCCTAAAGAACGGAATTCTAAGGTTGGTTTCAGGTAGTTTTGGCTAGGAAAATGTCTGGTACAATTGCCTGTTGGGTGTTCAAATCCTAATCAGTTAACCAGGTGAGAGGAGTATTTCAATGTGTTGATTTTGTTCGTGAAGTCTTAGGAAGTGTGTGATAAGTAAAATGCATAAGGTTAGACCCCTTATTTAGGCTATGTGAGCAAGTAGGATACACAAAGTTCGTTTTAGATAGAATTGAAATTGTGAATTTCGATGTAGACAATCACTCAAGAGAGGGAAATTACAATGCAAAAATTAGAAAATAGAGAAAAATGAGAAAAACTTGGAGAACGATTTTCTTGTTATTTGATTGCATTAGAGGATGCCATATTTGGGAGTGAAAGTCAGTGGCCAAGAATGGCCGAGAACACCCTAAAATTACACTGTTTATAATTGCGGATGAGGTCGGTAAAAGTGTTTTGTGCGATGTGTTTGATTTCAATATTGTTCTTTGACATCATTATTTTGTGATCACGACATTGTAGAGTTTTGTAGATTTCACCTGCAAGAAATTAACTGGTGTAATTAAGAAAAAAAGCATAAATGTTGTAAGTATTTTGTTTACAACAAGCGTCATCTGAAAAAGTAAAATGATTCTAACAAAATCATAATTTAACGCTCCTTTTTAGTTAGACTAACTAAGATATGAAAAATAATTGATAAATTTTAATCTAGGGAATAAACTATAAAGTGACAAATGAAAAAAGGAACGATAAAAGAGATTATGACTTATGGAACATATTACGAATTATATAAAGATGTTGAACTATGGAAGTATTAAATAGAAATTAATAAAGGTTATCTAAATAATGAAGCAAAACATCATGCCATAAATAACAATAGTACCGATCAGTGGGATAAATGATTGGTAAGATACCGAGAAGCAAAAAATGTTTTGATGAGGGATATAATATCTTGATTTTAATTTAATTGATTTTAATTTAATTGATTAAAAATGATTAATAGATATACATATTTATATGTAGGTAGATAATGTCAGACCATTTTATTTAACGTGGTTTATATATATACATATAAAAATCCAATTATATTGTACTTATCTAATAAGTATATATAGATGTAATTGTGTGTGTGTGTGTGTGTATCAAATTGTGTGTATACAATTATCTAACACATCACTAGAACGGTGGGCTTAATATATATGTGAATAGATTATAGAGATAAATTTTATAGCCACTAGAGAGAACTAAGCCGTCCGCAAATTTTGATTTAACGGACATATACTTTGACAGGCCTAGTTGGAAAGCACAAAAAATCAGATCAAATCTTGCTTTTATGAAAAGCAACAAAAGTTGAACTACTGTTGGATAGACTTACTGCACATAGACGTGGCTCTTCACATATTGGATGACATAATGAGAATCACAAAAAATCTAAACGAGAAATATATAATTGGCTATGGTGGTGCTACGAGAACTATTGGTAAAGAACTGTAGGTTGATTACTATGAAGAGACTTTATAGTCTTCACCCAAAAATTTGTGTCTGAATAAGAAGCAAAGCGGGAAACTATTGGAAGCATCACGCATCAGAATCTTGTGAGTCAACATGGATATTTATTATATCCATACAAATTCATGGTTGAGCCACTGCCAACAGAGCTTACTTGAATGTGAAACAGAGATGTAAATACTTGGATGTATCATGTATCATAATCTTGTGGGTATGCATAAATATACGCTCAGAATTGTAAGATGATCGCTTATAAAAGAAATTATAGCCACCGCCCCTAAATATGTGCATGTATTTGGAGCTAAGAAGAATTTTTTTTGAAGAATCAAAGCCTTAGAATCTTGTAAGGCTGTATAGATATTCATTTTCTACGTGGGATGTGAGAAACCATGAAGATACAGGTTCAGGGAGTGGGGAAGACGTGTGAGTAGAGGGAAGGGTCTGCATGAGAGACAAGGATTGGGAGGTGGAGTGGATGGGCTCGATGTAGGTACAATGGAGAACTCGGTGTATGGGGATGGTAACTCGGTGGAGTGAAAAGGAGATGGGATTAGATTATGGAGTGAGGAATGGCCGAGGAGAGGAGAGAGATGGGTATGGTGAAGCGGAGAGAATTGGTTTGGATGTGTGCATTGGTAGAGGTCCAGGGGAGATGGGAGCTCATGAGTGATATGGAAGGAAGAGGTAGAAGGTCAGGTAATAAGGTAGGAAGCTTGTGTGGGTCAAGAGGAGTGAAGAAATGGATATGATAGCTTGGTTGTGAGGGAAATGAAATGGGAATTGGGTAGAGAGTTGAATGGGGTGATAGGTAGGGTGGGGTAGTTTAGGATAATAGAACCTTTTTTTATAATTTACTTAATATTATTATTATGATTATGATTAATGATAAAAATACAATCGATACTAACTATGAATGACCAAACAACAAGCCGATTAAAAACCAGAAGCACTTACCTCCAAGACAACCTACACCACTAGATGTAAAGATGACACCACACAGAGGGAGATAATACTAAACTCTTTAAACAAGGGAGTCGAAAAAATGAAATATGAGTAACATATATCTAGATTGTCAAGAACTATGAAACAAAATAACTGTTATACTTACAAAACCTACACAAGATGAGTAAAAGAACAAAACAATGACCATAACTTGGATCTGGTCCCACCAGGCGTGCCAAAATGTTGATCAAGAAACCTTGTTCTCGCGCGGATGAAATCTGATAATGGAAGTCACCAGAAAATTTGAATGATGGAGGGCTTAGGACCTCAAATGTGGATATGGATCTACGGGCACAGAGAAGATAAATATGTGATAAAAGATGATATATATGCAAAATAGAAACATATGTGATTAGATAACCATATGCGGGGGTTTCCCGGGCAATCTCAGTTCCAAGAGGATGTTAACTCCCTTGGAGGATGTCAACCCCTGTGTCTAGAAAGATAACAATAAATGATGAATAATAGATATCATGTAGAAATAATGAAATACAAAATAACAAGTAATTGAAATGACGAGGGGATTAAGCTTGTGCTCTAATATAGAGATGAAGTGGTTATCAGGATGGCAAGATGACGATAAATAACAACCTACAAAAAAGAGATAAAATTATCATTACAAATCAGTAATGTATGGATATTATAATTAAAAGTTTGCACCTAATGGAAGTAGAAAATATGCACACCACAAGAAGGTGAGTTAGATATGCATAAGAGAGGAGATAAAAACAATCAAGAAAAACATTAGATAAAAAGTAAGAAATATATGGTAATGTTAATGAAGAAATTGTTGTGGAACTCAATTACTTCAGATTAGCATGCAGCGTGAAACTTGCTGGAAAAAATAGCAACCGACATCGGTTATGGAGGGACCAGCGTTGGTCACCTATGACCGACATTGGTCACGTAAGGAGGAACCAACATCGGTTAAGGCTAACCGGTGTCAGTTACTTGTGTCTGGGTGTTTTTATTAACTCATAGAAATTAGATCTATTTCTAGTATTAAAGAAGATCTATTGATTGTAATTTCATGGCTAAATACCCTACATTTTTAGACACCTATATAAGCATGAAAGATAGGGTTTATAAGTAAGAATTAAGAAGAACTTGTAAAAGTTGACGATTATTGTGAGAATAATTGTGAGAGAGTATTCTTAGAGAAGAAGAAAAAGTACTGTATATCTGAGAGGTGTGGAAAATTGTAAATTTTCATTGCATATCTTGTCAAATCTTTAGATAATAGAATGACTTGTATCTTGGTGGATGTAGCCCACACTGGGTGAACCATGTTAAATATGGTGTTGATTTATATCTCTTGTTCTGTATATTTATTCTGGTAGAATATCCACTTTTATTTACATGTATGCTTAGATATGATTTATTATCTGTACAACCAGTGTGCTAACCCCAACAATTGGTATCAGAGCTTTGTTTGAGGGTTTTGTGTGTTGATAGATTTACCCACAAAGGGTTTTATGATAGAGTGGGAGCTACAACAATGGCAGAAGAAAAAAAATACAAGGTAGAGAAATTTGACGGTTGAAATTGTCAATTATGGAAGATGCAGATTGAGGATTATATGTATCAAAGAGATTTGTATTTACCGTTGGATGAGAAGTTTAGACCTATGAAGATGACTGATGAAGAATGGAAGATTCTTGACAGAAAGAATTTAGGATCTATAAGATTAAGCCTGACAGCATCTATGGCTTCTAATATTATAGAAGTGACTTCTACAGTAGGGTTAATGAAATCTCTTGATAATTTATATGAAAAACCTAGTGCTTCAAATAAAGTTTATTTGATGAAGAAACTATTTAGTTCTAATATGCATGAAGGTGGATCTCCATATAGTCATTTGAATGATTTCAGATCTATTGTAAATAAGTTAAAATCAGTTGATATATGATTTGATGATGAAGTGAAATCACTTTTATTCTTATTTTTTTTCCTGCTAGTTGGGATAACCTGGTAATGGTTGTTAGTAATACAACATCTGCTAATAATATTTTGAATTTTAATGATGTGGTTAGTATAATCTTAAATGAAGAAATTTACAGGAAGAGTACAAAGGAATCATTATATGTGAATGCTTTGAATGTAGTAAGTAGGGGAAGACAGAAGGAGAGATCTAAGAGTAAGAGTAATGGGAAATCAAATTCAAGGGATAACAAATCTAAATCTAGAAGTAAGGGAATTACTTGTTGGAAATTTGGAAAGAAAGGGCATGCAAAGAAAGATTGTTGGTAAAAGGATAAAGAGAACTGTACAATGGAAAAGTGATAAGCGAGCGTGGGAATCTAAAATTAACTCTTCCTCACACCTGACCTCTCGAGGTCATGCTGAGACAACCGGTGGGGATGGACTATGTGTGGGATGTAGACAAACTAGTTAGGAAATCTTATGTCTTCGACACGCACTACTGGAATTTGTGAATCTAAGGCAAAGAAGGCCCTCCTAACCTGAACTGGCGTGATAGATCGATCGGCGAGGATGACTGCTTGAAGGCTCCAATCAATATCGAGCTTTGATCTATGGGTTATGGGATGCGTGGAAAATGACCTGGGATTGTTTCGTGTATGTCTCCAGACAGGGTCATGGAAATGGATGATGGATATAGTGGATTCTACGGGTGATTCTCTGGTCTAGTCTAGAAATCCTTAGCTTGTTAGCTGCTATGTCCAACAAGGATAACTATGTGATGATGATAGGTGGAAGTGGAGTGGATCTAAATACTAATGTGCATAAGCCAGTGTCAACGTTAGATTGACCTGTGAACTCGTTGGGTTGTGGGATTTGTGGATCACAACCGTAGATTCGTGGCTATTGTGGACCTACTATGGTCAATTGCAGAATTAGTCCCTAACCCTAGTATCCAATAGTCGTATGCCTTTTCAGCCTCTATGTTTAGAATTAACAGTTGTGTAATCTTCTCAGAGTATCTTACAGGCATTCTTGCAACTTGAATTCTCAAACTAGTATCTATGTCCGTGAGAGTGTCTCCTGCATCTGGCTATGGGACCAAATGATCACAACCGAACGTTTTCTCTCTTTCAATCCCTTCTACAGTCATGCAGATATTTATCTAGGGTAACCTGTAGTTTGACTGGTTTGACCAAAACGTGTATGCTTTGTTGTCTTCTACGTTTAGCCCTCTTAGCTGTGAGCTGATTTCTTGCAAGTTTGTTGTTACTTGGAAGACCTGAATTCTGAGATTTTGGTCTATATCAGTTATTTCCATAACAAGATTGGGTTGAGGCATGTTTGGCTTGAATACGTATTCTCTGGGCTCTCTAGGTCCCGTGATTGTCATGCAAAAGGAAATGATATAAAGCTAACTAATGACAAAATAAATTAACTATGCAAGATATATCTATGTATATTCCTAAATCTGATTTTATTGATAAACCACTAAACAAAATTTATAAGAGAAGTTATCTAATATATCTAGAAATTGATGACTAATACTAATGACACAATTAAAACAAACAAAGCAACCGAGTATAGTTACTTGTCTGTGCAGTTTGTAGATCTATCCTAACTAACCAAATAACTGATCTACTCTATTTGAAAGACTCTTGATCCTACCTCAGAAGTGAGGAGTGAATCATAGTTTCTCAGAAACTATCAATCCCCACAGCTTCCTCAAAAATATCAAAAGTGAGATTGACTGAAATGAAATGATTGACTATTCTATTTGATATGTTTTAACTAGAACTTTGAAAGATTGAACCTGGACTTTGCAGAATAGTGGCGAATCCAGTTGTGTATGGCTTTGTCCCCTCAGTATGATCTCCTCGTTCCTTCGTGCTCACGGGGATCCAGAAAAGTGTGTAATGCAAGCATCAATAGAAGTAGATATTAGAACAATGGAAACTTAGGATATAGACTGAATGCAATGTGAGTAGGAGAGGGATATCACAAGAGAACAGAGCTTGGCTTATGCAATTCCTAGTGGGATTTATTGCGAGTCATGCAACACAAAACATCCAGAACCTGAAACTATTCTTTTTGATGAACAAAACCTGCAACTTTAATGGCTTCCTAATGAGAATGAAACTATCCTACTCTAATTGATTGGATGAAATAATAGTAGCACTTGCACAAGGAGAATATGTGGCTTCCTAACAGCTAAACAACACTAACCATGCATACAACAAATGAAACTATGAAACCTAAGCAAAATTGAAAGGCTAAGCTATTGAAATGAGAAATTCAGAGGCAAATTTGAGGGGCCATTTGCTTGAGCACAAGCTAACTATTTATAGAATCCCATTTACCCAAAGGTGAAAACCAATTTGATCTCTTAAACCATAAACAATGCCAAAACACTATTCCAGGGAACCAGAATCATAAATACAAGCAAAGGCGGTGAAAAAATCTGGTGAACACTGATTTTTACATGAGTCATGATAAAAAGAACGTTCTAGAAAAATGCGTTCAGGACTGCTGCCCTTAGCAGGGCGGCGGTTACAGGACTGCCGCCCAGGCTAGGCGGTAGTTTCGTCACTGAAGACCGAAAAGCAAAGAAAAGAGGGGGGAGGAAAAAGAAAAGCATGCAGAAGCCAAGCGGGGCATGTGGGATGTTAATGCATATTTGGAGAGATTTTCTAGATCCCGAACACCTTGTGAGGAGACCTGTATCATCATTGGGGCACGTGTAACGTTGTTCTGGTGGTGTAGTACCCTACAATTTTGGGTACGTACAAGAACCAATAACAAAACAAAGGTAAAGAAACAAATATTTCTACAGTAGAGGTAATTCAATATGCTCTTATTCTTTCTTTAGATGATATAATTGAATAATGGGTTTTAGATTCAGGAGCTTCTTTCCATGCAACCCCTAATAAGGGTTATTTCAAAAATTATGTCTAGGGAAATTTTTGGCATGATTATCTGGGTGATGATGAATCTTGCAATATTATTGGTAAAGGGTAAGTTCGTCTAAAATTGTAGAATGAAAATACAAGGGTATTGAAAGATGTGAGGCATGTGCCAAGCCTCAGGATGATTCTTTTTTTTTTAGGGAAACTAGGTGAAACTTGTTTCATGGTTGCATTTACAGGAGACTCTTGGAAAGTCACCAAGGGTGATTTTTTTTTGGTAAGAGGTAAGAAGGTAGGAATGTTATATTTATCTACTTGTGTTACTGATTACTTTTTTGCATTATCTACTTTATATTCAGATGCATGCATTTGGCATAATCAGTTGGGCCATATGAGTTCAAAAGGAATGCATATTTTAAAGGCTAAGGGTAAGTTATCAGATTTGAAAGATTTAGATCTTGATTTCTATGAGCATTGTGTCTTTTGGAAGTAAAAGAGAGTGAGATTTCTCAAAGTTGGGGTAAATAAGAAGGAGCAAAAATTAGAGCTTGTACACTCAGATGTGTGGGGACTAGCTCAGGTAGCTTCTCATGGAGGATCCCATTATTATGTTACTTTCATTGATGATTCTACAAGAAAGGTATGAATTTATTGTATTAAACATAAATTTGATGTTTTTGTAATTTGTAAAAGATGGAAAGCCCTTGCTAAGAATGAATCAAATTTACATTTAAAGTGCCTTAGATCTAACAATGGTGGTGAATATTGTAGCAAGGCTTTCAATGATTAGTGTACAGTGAATGGGATATGTAGCGAAATACCGGTTCTAAGAACACCACAAGTGAATGGTGTTGCAGAGAGAATGAATAGGACAATCATGGAATGTGCTAGAAGTATGTGGATACATTTTGGATTGCCCTTGCTATTTTGGGTAGAAGCATTTGATACAATAGTTTATTTGGTTAATCGTGGGCCTTCAAGTTCACTAGATGGAGGAATACAAGAGGAAGCTTGGACCAGAAAAGAGGTAGATCTTTCTTTTCTTAAATTTTTTGGTTCAAAAGATTTTATGCATATTGATAAGGAAAGTAGGAAAAATTTGGATGCAAAATCCAAGAGATGCACTTTCATTGGTTATGGATCTTGTGATTTAGGATTTCATTTTTGGGATTTAGATATTTCTAAAATTATTAGGAGTTGTGATATTGAATGGAATAAAAAGATAATGTACATGGATCAAATTTTGGTACCCAAGGATGAACCGATTGAGAAGTTTATGAATGAAAATGAACTATCAGATTTAAAATTAATATCGACAGGGTTACACAGTAACCGGTGTCAGTTGACCCCTGACCAACATCGATCAACAGAACTGGTATCGATTACAGAAGAGAAGAACCAACATTGGTTCCACGAACCGATGTTGGTTACAGAAGACTGGCATCAATCATTGAAAAAATTTGATACAAATGTTCAAGAGGTTCAGAATGAGCCTTTGGTACCCTAAACTCCTGTGAGAAGGTCACAAAGGGTAAGTAAACCTCCAAAAATATTTACACCTCTATTTTATTTATTATTCACTGATAATGGTAAACTAGAAACTTTTGAAGAAGTAATTCAGGATAAGACCCATGTCCAGTGGGAGCGTGACATGGATGAGAAGATGGACTCCTTGGAACAAAACTAGTCTTGGGATTTGGTTAAGTTTTCAGTAGGTAAGAGGACATTGTAGAACAAGTGGGTTTACAAGATCAAGGAAGAAGAGGGTGGACAGAAAAGGTACAAGGAAAGGCTTTTAGTAAAGGGATTTACATAGAAAGTAGGTATTAAATTTGGTGAAATATTTTCTCATGTTGTTAAGATGACTTCTATTCATACTGTATTGAGTTTAGTTGCAGTAGAGGATTTTTATTTAGAACAACTACATGTGAAGATGACTTTCCTTCATGGTGATTTGGATGAAGAGATTTATATGTAACAGCCGCTTGGGTATGAAGTCAAAGGTAAGGAGAAATTAGTGTGTAGGTTAAAAAAGAGCCTATATGGGCTCAAGCAAGGTCCAAGGAAATGGTACATGAGGTTTGATAGTTTTATGCATGAGGATGGTTACTTGAGATGTGAATTTGACCATTGTATTTATTTCAAGAAGCTTGAAAATGGGAGCTATATTATTTTGTTGTTGTATGTGGATGATATGCTTATTGTAGGATCTAGTATGCATGCCATTGGTGAGCTTAAGGGAAAGCTAGATCACACACACTATGAAGGATTTAGAAGCTGTAAAAAGAATCCTTGGCATAGAAATACACAGAGACAGGAAAATCAAGAAATTGTATGTCTCAAGAGGATTATATCTCTAAGGTGTTATAAAGGTTCAAGATTTAGAATGCAAAAACTTGTTAGTACACCTATGGATGGACACTTCAAATTGAGAAAATATCAGTGTCCATCATCACATGAGGAGGATAAATACATGACACGAGTGTCATATGATTCAATCGTTGGGAGTCTCATGTATGTTATGGTTTGTACTAGACCAGACATTACATAGGTAGTGGGAATTATGAGTAGATATATTACCAATCCAGGTAAAGTGAATTAGAAAGCAGTCTAATGGATACTCAAGTATTTGAAATAGACATCTAGTATGTGGTTATGCTATGAAGGTTCGGATATTTCATTATCTGGCTATGTTGATTTAGATATGGCTGGAGATATGGATAGTTGGAGGAGCACTATTAGATATATTTTCACAATAGGTGGGATGACAGTTAGATTTCAATATTACAGAAGGTTGTGACTTTGTCTACTATAGAGGCAGAGTATGTTGTAGCTACAAAGGCTAACAAGGAGATGATATGGATGAGTAGATTCATGGAAGAGTTGGGAAATGAGCAAGATGATTGTAAATGTTCAGTGATAGTAAGAGTGTAATTCATTTGGAAAATAACTCAGTGTTTCATTCGAGAATGAAACACATTCAGTTGAGGTATCACTTCATATGACATGTATTGGAGGATGGGAAATTGAATCTTGGAAAAGATTCATATGACGAGAACCCTGTGGATATGCTAACGAAGCCATTAGCAAAGGATAAGTTGGAGCTACACTCCACTTCTGTTGGTCTTTGAGTTTGGGACTTGAAGATGAAGAAACAAAGCTAAGGAAGGATCCAAGAATGATGTTGTACATGTATGGTGCAGTAATTAATCTCCAAGTGGGATATTATTGAGTTGTGGAGATCAATTATTTTAGATTAGCATGCAATATGAAACTTGCTGGAAAACACAGTAATCATCATCAGTTATAGAGGGACCAACATCAGTCACCTATGACTGGCATTGGTCAGGCAAGGAGGAACCATCATCGGTTAAGGCTAACTGACATCAGTTACCTGTGCGGGAGTGTTTTAATTAACTCTTGGGAATTAGATCTTTTTTTAACATTAAAGTAGATCTATTAATTGTAATTACATGGTTAAGTTCCCTAAGTTTATATATGTTTATATAAGCATGCAAGCTAGGGTTTAGAATTAAGACTTAAGAAGAACTTGCAAAATTTGATGATTATTGTGAGAGAGAATTCTTGGAGAAGAAGAAAAAGCTTGAGATAAAGAAAGTATTGTACATTGGAGAGGTGTGGAAGATTGTAAATATTCATTGTATATCTTGTCAAATATTTGGATAATAGATTGGCTTGTGTCTTGGTGGACGTAGCCGACACTGGGTGAACCACGTTAAATCCGGTGTTGATTTATATATCTTGTTCTGTATAATTCTTCTGGTAGAATATCCACTTTTATTTGCATGTATGCTTACATCTGATATATTATCTGTACAACCGGTGTGCTAACCCCAATAATATCCATTTATACCAGATCTATAATTTTATCTTATATCTAACATTTTAGTTTCTATTCTGGTTTAGATTCCACTACATCTAATTTGTCAATATCTAATTTTATCTATCTTTATCAAAACATGGGTTGACATCCATCCTTGGAAGTTTTCTCTTCTCAGGTTTGAATTCGTTAGGAAACCAACCCATCAATCTATTAATCTATCCTCTGTTGATTTGCAGGTAATCTAGCTCACTGTGAATAAGGATCTCTCATTTTGCACTTGTACACATTTTCATCCCATCTCGAGATACCTTAAAACCTCACATATTTGGAGTTACTTATTTTATTTAATACTAGTTCATAATAGGAATAAAGGAATTACGTCAACATTCTGGCACACCCGATGGGACCCACCCTTCTTCGGTGAGTCTTTTCATTTATTTTTCATTTCTATTTTATTCTATCCATCTTCTGCTAACCTTACAGGTAGGAGCACCATTTTTATTGCTTGTGTTAGATCACATTGTTTGGATTGAATTTTGTTTTTTTTCTTGCTTAAAAATTAAGAATTCAAATAAAAAGGAAAATTATTATCTAGGTATTCCTTATTTTTATTCCCCATCTCTTTCTTTTATTGCATTACATCCTTTTTCTACTACCTTCATCGAACATCACATTTCATTTCAGATCTAAAAATAACCCCTCATATCTACTTTGAAATATAGTATAACTATGGGGTTTAACTCATTGCATACACTTGCATCACACACATCCAAATACACAAACCAACTCACACATCTAAATATCTCTTACTAGGTGGAACTATTGAGATTTATTTACCCAATAGGAAAGTCATTGTGGTGTTCTGGCAGTGTTACACTTTTTTTGTCTATTGGTCTATTGGATAAGCTGACTCCCTTATCGATACGAGATTATGAAGTGAGGGGATAAGCCCCAATACCAAGTCCTATACTAGAAGCCATCACAGATTCATGCCTCACATTCCTTCGATTATATCAAGGAATCTAGCCAAAACTACCTGAAACCATCCATAGATTTCCATTTCCTAAGCTCCCTTCAAGCCCATTTTTCTTTTCTTTTCACATCTCTAATAATCAAGATAATCAAAACTTTATTGTGTGATTTGTTTTCATTAATTACAAATCAAAATAGTTTTTTAATTGTTTGTTTCATGCAAGTTATTAAAAGATATCAAGAAAGACAAATGAAACAATTCATGTCATCAAACAACATTCTTATTTACAATATTACCTCCCAATATACTTCTACACTCTCCATCTTTACCTACACCCATTTGGTCATATCTTCCACGGTTACTCAACCCAAGGATTCCATTCCTCCTCTTCAAGAGGTTCAATTGATCCAACCTAACACTTATGTTGAAACTAACCCTTTTATTTATCACCAATCCATTCCATCTAGATCAACAACACCCCCTTCTTCCATCTCTATCAACACTTTTGGGCCTCTTGTCATCCCTCGTGGGTGTGCGAGATTCCAAGAGAGTATTGATACTAATCTAGTTTCCCTTTATGACTATCTCATTTGCAAGACCACCAATATCCCCATTGATGGACCACCTTTACAAAAAATCTATGCTTACCTTCCAATTTTGAATTTACGCAAGTTATTACATTGTAACTTGCCGTATTTTCCCTAGAGTAATGAGTGAACTTGATAAGGCACAACATGAGCTTGATCCTAATAAATCTCCTTCTTCTATTCCTCATAATCACCAAACCACTCAATTTGAGGTCCCCATCCCCCCTAATCTTCCTAATTTTCCTAATGTCAACATTTTTATGACTTCTTTTATCCCCATTAGCTCATCATCCACTACGGTCACTTGTGCCCCTATACAATCATCTCAAGAATATAAATTATTTCCCCTACATCTGAACAACATAACACAAATATACCCCTTATTTCCACTTCTCATATCCATGCCAATGTGGTCACTTCATAGCCCCATCCATCTGAATGAATGAAAACCCATCAAACTCTTCCTTAAGATGTTTATCACTACATACTTACCACTCAACCAACCCAAGTATCCCAATTAACCATCACTTATATTCTAACTCATCCCATAACAAACCAATAAGATGTCCCCATCTCTCAACATCCAAATCAATCTCATCAATCTTATCAGATCCCCATTTATCAACAACAATATTTATCTCAACCTATCTAATCACAACCCTTTAATTACACCCCCCTTATCAACCGCTCCCAGCAACACCCACACATCCTCAAACATATCAAAATTTTCAACAATATAACCCATCCACCTCTTATGCATCATAATCTCATCCTTTAACTTCACAACCTCATCCATCTAATGATCCCATGCAAGCGTTATTGAGTAGAATGGATAACCTTAAAGCCATTACCTTGGGATCCAAAACCACATTCTTATATGAACAAATATGTAATGAACCTATCAATCCATCTATCGCCATAAAACCTTATCCTCATCATTGGGAAATGCCAATTTTTTCTAAGTTCAATAGCAAAGAGGACCCACAACAACACATTCACGCTTTCAAAAATGCACGATACCTCATTTCCCACAATCATTATCCAGACCCGCATTGGACTGGTACAATGAAATCCCACAACATTCATTGTTTTCCTTCACCCAACTCACGTAATTATTTCTAGAACATTTCTCAATCAACATTGTGTGTAAGATCACTATTAAAAACATCTATGCCATTGGATAGTATGACGATGAATCTATCGCATATTTTGTCACACGATGGCGTGGTATCATCAACTAAATATCATTCAACCTTCCACAAACTAAATTAATTGAAATTTTCTCATGGTGTTGTGTGAAGAACGTTTCCTCTACTCTTCAAATTCAACCATTTAAAACCTTTGAAGAGGCATTTACTATGAATCACAAAATTAAACTTTGCACCCTTGAGAAAAGCCATCTTAAACCTCAATCTAAAAACCTAAGACCAAGCTCACTAAGTCCTACACTCATGGTGACAAATCCAAGAATGTCACTAATGCCATCATGGTTAAATCTTCTTCCGCATCCACTTTTCATATGGAGCCTCCACAATGTGCTTCTATACCACCTCCTAACTATACCCATCTTGGGGAATATCATAGTTAAATATTTGACAAGTTAATGGTGGTCCATCTCATTCGTATTCCTCCCTTATGACCCTTTAACGAATCACGAGCCAAACCAACATGGTATCCTGAGGAAAATTACTAAAAATATCATCAAATTCACGACCATGACATTGAAAAGTGTCTTTGTTTTAAATACATCATCCAAAAGATCATAGACTCTGGAGACCTCCAAGTGGATAATCCTAATGCGCTACCTAATCAACCCCTTGATGTCTTCAAACAACCATTTCCTAATCATCCACCCAACAATTAAAATCCACCCCCCACATCAAAACCACCTAATTCCCATAGAATTAATACTATAGACCAAAATTCAACCCCATCACCTACAACCATCATCTTGTCATGAATTGCATCTACCTCTATTATAGACTCTTCCCATACAATCACAACCTCATCTAATTCTACACCCATCATATCAACATCAACTATAACTAAAACTATGAGATTAACTTCAACCTTGACCATACCTACTTCTCCATCCCTATCCTCATCCATCACATCTAGTCATTCATCTATAACTACCTCAATGATTTCATCTCACATCTCTACACCTACTTCCACATCGATTAAATCTACTATTATGACTATACCTACATCAACATCCGAGTCTACATACTTATCCATAACGCCTCTTGAATCATCTTCCATGCAAACATCCACACTTAATACATATACAAATGACACTCTCACTTCATCTACAAATCCAATTATCCTTACACCCACAAATACTAAATCCACACAATCTACCACCCCTTTATATCTAGTTAAATGCATCAAACAAAATCCACTTCCACCTTCAATATCTACGACATAATCCACATTACCTAGTTCTGTCACCACAAAATCCTTGGTTGAAATTGTCATCATTATTACAAAAGGTAAGTCCTCGCAACCAAAATATAAGAACCTTGGCATGCCAATCCAAAATTCCCTCACACACCCACATAAAAAGTTGGAGTTGCCTCCTCCTAAGGTTAACTATCCTAATAAATCTAGTGTAACCTCATCACTCTTAGGAGTGTCATCATCCATCTTAGGGCCAACCCCTTCATCTACTATCCCCACTACATTTAAATCAAAACAAACAAACCCTTTCTCTAAATCAATTTCCTCTTCAAAACCATCCCCCACCACAGTTGTTAAATAAGATTTTAAACCATCTAAGTCACCACTAATCAAAACTAAAATGAAGAAAAAACCACCTTCCTCTTCTAAGACTAAGATGGAATACAAGGCTCCTAAAAAATACCATAAAAACAAGCCTTCTTCATCCACTATCGTAAAAAATTCTTCATCTACAACCTCTCCTTCAACCACTCCCATTGTATCTTACACAAAAATATTTCAATTTCTACTTCAAGCATCCACGATCACTCTCCCACCTATATGAACTTTTGATCCAGGTGGCCCAAGACCTTAATGGTTTGACTCTAATCTCATTTGTGCATACCATCGTGCACTAGGACATGATATAAAACATTACAAAGCCATTAAAACTAACATTCATAATCTTATCAATGAGGATGACCTTATTATTGAAGGGACCACATTCCTCCATCTACCAAATCAGTTTCCTCATCCCAACCCTCATCCACCAAGACATCTAAATCCCCTCATTCATCTAAGACTTATGTTGCAATCCCTCCTCTAATTTCAACTTTTCCTAAGGAGGATCCCCCTCTCTTCATTAATTCTATTCGGGTCACAACATAATCTCATCCCCATGAATTCCAATCACCCACTCAATCAAAATCCAAAGTGGTTATCACCACTACTTCCAAATAATACACTTAACCCCTTTCTTCATCAAGACCCAAGGTATCCATATTAGTGGCCCCTCAGTCTGCTGCTATTGATTTTTTTTTTATGAAACAACTCCATCAGGCCCTAATTAATATGTCCCTTTATAAGCTCATCCAAATCTCTCCAGACCATAAACAATCCGTTGTTGAAGACATTACGTGTATTTGTACTACTAATGATGAGGCTTAGCCCTTTATGTTGATTGTTGGATCCCTTACTATTTTTGCTTCTGTATCCTTTGACAACACTGAAATTCCTAACATATCACCTGAGGAACACGACCTTCCCCTTTTCATCAATGTGTGTATCAATTAAACATTTATTCATCGTTCTATGATTGATGATGGAGCTAGCTTACACATCATTTCATCTCATAATTTTGATCATCTCAAGCTCCCTGATTCCATCGTCACCCAATGACGTATGGTCCTTTGCACATTCAATGACGCTATCAGCATCACTTTGGGCACAATTATTCTTCCCATTCACATTGGTGAGAAGTTCCTCCATAAGGCCTTCTGTATTGTAGAAGGGGAGTTTCAATACAACATCCTAATTGGATGACCATAGATTCATGTCATGCGTTGCATTCCTTCTACCCTTCATCGATGCATTAAGTATGAACACGAGGCAAAAATATTAACTCTCTCCACAGAAAATCCTCCATTTAAAGCATGTCATTATCCTAATGATGTGCTCATTCCCAAACAAGATTCTTTTGAAGCATCCACTAGTTCATCCATTTCTATGTCAAAACTTCCCAATGATGAATTCTTAGACAAAGTAATGGATCAAATCTCACTGAGCGAGTATCATCTTCTCACACTTAATTCTCTTCCCTCACCTCATCGACTCATTATACCTGAAAAATATGCAATGTATCAACCTAATGTCGAGGAGATCATTCCTTTCAGTCCATCTCATATTCGCACTAATCTCATCTATGGTGGAATTGATCACCCATCCTCGCATATTGATACTCAACCGTACACCAAACCATATACTAATGGATTTGAATTTTTTTACAAGAAATCCTTTTCCTACACTTATCTTCATTGTTGCACCTGGAAAGGATTTGTAATGAGGCATTATAAACAAGGCATGCATGACCTTGTCATTGGTCAATCTCAAAAACCCCACAAAAAATTTGGGTTGGGCTATAAGGAGCAATATACAAAGCCTCTTCCACCATATTTAGCTCTCATGGACATTGATCCTCCATCTTCTCCATCCCACAAGGTCATGGATATGGATGACACCATATCTATTTCCTCTATTTTTTTAATCTCCACCACTACCCTGGGACTGGTCACTTATCAGTGTGACAGAGAAGTTATGTCCCTCCATATTAAATTCCTAAAAATGATAGAAGAATATTCCCCTACCATTAACATTCTTCAATGCACTGACAATGATTCCATCCTTTCCTATATGGGTGTAGAAGATTTCTACCTTCATAAGGCCTTACTGCTAGACACATCCACTCTTCTTAACAAGTCCACCATCGACGTTAACATAGGGAATCCATAAGGGCCCCACATCCTCAAAATAGGTCAATCCCTTGATCCTTAGGAGCTTGAATCATTCACCACTTTTCTCTCTAGAAGTAGCTAATCCTTCACATGGTCATACGCCAACATGCTAGGACTTGATCCTTCTATCGCTATCCATAGCATCGTTACTTTTCCTAACGCTAAACCAATTAAGTAGAAGCTTCACCGCATGCACCCTTGAGTTACCCTCCTTGTAAAGATGAGCTGTAATGCCTCCTTGTAAAGAGGAGCCACCTATGACCAATCCATGACGTATATATTTCATGATTTCATTTATAAGACTATAGAGGACTACATTGATGACCTTTTGGGTAAATCCCAACATGTCCGTGACCACCTTGTGGTCCTCGAGGTCCTTTTCGAGCACCTTATTCACTTCTTCCTTTGTCTCAATCTGACCAAGTGTGTGTTTAGAGTGCTTACTGGTAAAATCCTTGGATTTATTAATTCCATCAGGGGTATTAAAGTTAACCCCACCAAAATTAAAGCTATTCATGATATTCCCCCTCCCTCTAACCTAAAGTTGCTTCACAGTTTTCAATGTCGACTCTAATCAGTTTGTTGTTTTATCTCACAACTTTCTGACTATTTCCAACCCTTTCATCATCTTCTTCGTAAAGACATCGAATTCAAGTGGGATGATAACTGCCAAAAATCCTTTGATGATCTCAAGAAATATTGTTTATAATTATTCCTACCTCTTCAACTTGAATTAACTAAGCAAGAAAATAGAAATAAACTAACCTTCAAAGTTGCAGGGTTTAGTGATACCCGTAGATGATGTATGACAATTTTTGATGTTGCACTCCATGAAAGGTTGGTAAAAAATCCTCTCTACTAAGAAATATACAAATCACATACACTAAATAAATATGACTAGTAAGAGAAATAGCAGATTTCTGGGCCAAGGCTAGTCCCCAGAAGTCAATGGATTTCCTGATAAGGATGTCAATCTACTTTTAAACAATCAAGTGGATTTGAAAGATGTATGATATATGATAACTTATATAATGATAAATGATAAGTTTATTACAAATAAAATAGAAAATAGATGAGGGAGGGAAGAGGAAGACTATGGCTCAAACTCGAGCTCAAAATGTGGATCCTATTGTCGGGCCTCGTATTTAAGCCAAGCAAGTTCAATTCATATGCGTTGATACTCAAAAAATGCAGCCCAATATCCTTCTGCAACATCATGGATTTGTTGAGTGAACTTTAAAATGTTCTCTAACTTGTCCAATGGGGCACAATGGATTGAACAAAGAGAGTTAGATTATGCAACAAGTCATATTGCTCCCAGTAGAAAGATTGATGAATTATAGGCAAGGAATGACTGATGGTGATCTCATGGGAGGGGCCATCAATTGCCATCTAAAATTAATCCATACTCAAGAATATGTTAGAAGCAACCAGTTTGATATGATATATAAAATATACTTGATGAAAAATGGATGAAATTGCAGAAAGATAAAAGTGACAGGAATCGCTAGCGATTAAGGCAATTGCTGGTGATTCTGGTGCTTTGTAATAAATTGATAAATTCAAATATCTGATGATTAAAACTTGATTTTTCAGAATGTTAAATGTTTAGAGGTGATGTAAAAGAGATGAATAAATAAGTAACAGGGACTTGGAGGTTGATGTGGAGCTAAAAGAAGCCTCAAACCTTAATGAAGAGTGATCTGTGATGGCTGATGAAGTTTACAGATTGAGTGGTGAAGAGCTGATTACAGGTGATCCAAAATTACTCCAAGATTCTCAATGAAGATAGATGATAATGTTTGATGTTGATTTTATTTCCTAAGTGTTTAATGATGATGCATAAGAAGCTGTGGAACCACATCAAAAGCAAGAATTTGTGAACTGAAGTTGAGGATCCTGGAGAGAGGCTGGAAAAATTTCTTAAGTAATCGCTGGTGATTACCTAAATCATTGGCGATTGTAGTTTGTTTGAGATTTAGAGGGAAAATGGTTAAAAAAACTTGCCACATCAAGGTCTTTGGTTTCGAGTTTCAAGGTGTAATTTTTTAGGTGGTTGGGGGATGTGTTGTGTTTTTTTGGAGGGTGCAAAAATAGGTTTGATTTTTTTTTATGTTTAGATTTGCCTAATTTAGGTTTGTAGATGATTTTTTTTATGTTTAGATTTGCCTAATTTAGGTTTGTAGATGATTTTTCTAGGTGTGTAGATGATAATGGTTTGTTTGTCGAGATAAGGGAGTTAGAGACAGGGTAAAAGTGGTATTAAATGTATTTTAATAAATATTTAGCTTTATTTAGGTGATTTAAAAAATAATTAAATTATATTAGGTGGTTAGATCTTAAAAACATGATTTTACATGTGTAATAATGACATGATTTAAGGGATTTCATGAATATAAAATATTATGGAATATTGAACTTAAGATAAATGGTTTTAATAATGTAATGTGATTAAATGGTAGGTATGTTTTAGAGTATGAAATATCAAGTGAATAAATGAAGATGGGGGGATGATATATGACTTAGGATATGAGATGATATATTTAAGAGATGAAGGATGTGGTATAGAAATATAGATGCATTTAATTAATTTGATTGAATAAAAATGAGGGGTGTAGAATTTCAGTGTCCACATTTTCCCCCTTTTGTCTAGCGGTTTAATGGAAAAACGTTAGAAAAAGAGATGATAAGTTTTTTATATGGGTGACCCACCTTCAAAATGGGGTGAGTGCAACACAGTGCAAGGAACACCAATTTGATAGTTGAATTAAGATAGGAGTGTCATGTGTTTAGTTCAAAAAGTTTCCCCAATCTAAGGGGTACTGAAATAGGATATGCTACTGAGGAATCAAATGATAGAGGAACCAAAGGGCTCGATACCTATAGATGTATGATCCGTAAAGGTAGGTTAAATAGATGGGGAAGTCAAGTGATAATGGCCAAAGGGCACACGTCCCATAAACATATGAAAAATCCCAATGTTGATTTTGTTTATCTAATATTTAATGTTTCAAGGACTAGGGTCCTTTGAAAAGGAACACTTTTGTGAAAAAAGTGATAATTTGATAAAAATGAGCAAGGGTGCTAAAAATGAGATGAATCGATAAAGTGATAATTTGATAAAAATGAGCAAGGGTGCTAAAAATGAGATGAATCCCTAGCGATTCAGCTAATCACTAACGATTGCACGGAAATCATTGACGATTAAGGAAATCATCGATGATTGCATCGGGGTAGAATTAGGGCTATAAATAGCTGATTTCAATGTTTTAGGGTTATTTTTACCGAGCGTAATATGAATTTGCAGAGTGATTTTGAGTGAAGAATGTGTTTTTTGAGTGGAGAAAGTGAGATTTGGATACCATGGCTTCATTGAGAAGGCACTGGAAACCCACTATAGTAGAGGTAGGTTGTTTTAACTTGCCTTGTGTATGTTTTTTTTTTATTTGGGTAGTTTTTAGGAAAAATTTTTATTTTGGGGGGCGTACACATGCCCTAATTTAGAATTGCAAGAATAGCTAGTGATTCATGAAATCGCTAGCTATTGATGTGAATCACTAGCGATTCCACTGTTATGTGGTAGTTTGTGTTTTTGATTGATAAATCATGGTTTTTAGGGAATATTTTCAATGTTTTAGATGTTGTTGGTGTTTGTGGTTCCAATTTTGGTGATTGATGTTGATTTATTAATATTATTGGTAATGTTTTTAGTTTTTTAATTAATGTTGATATTAATTATATTTTGTGATGATGTTGATGTTGATGTTTTAATGTAAAGATGTTTTAATATGTTGTGGATGATATTTTTGATATTTTTAGTAACAATATTAATGTTTGTTTATATGTGTTTGTATTTCGTAGGTAGATGCGCAGATGATTATCCATGATTGTATTCCATTGATTTTAGGTGAGGGTAGATGTGATAGATGATGACTAAGAGCATGTAGAGGCTATTGAATTCTATGGTATGAAGGATTGTTGATGGATTCATCGATGTCAGAGTTTGTTATTGGAATTATTAGAGCAGTGGAATCCTTACACCTGCACCTTTTGGATACCGACTGGGGAGATTACTATTACTTTGGAGGTTGTTCATCTCATCATGTGATTACCTAATCATGGAGAGGGTATTTATATCATCAACGATGCACACATGCCATATGTGATGCAAAATATATATGGTGATGAAGCAAAACATGTGAGATATGTGTCATGGGCATTTGAGTACTAGACGTTATATGATCCTGAGAGAGAGGGTTATACCCAGATGACCCTGATGATGATTACCATTTTATGTTTTTTTTTGCTAGATCAGGAGGTGTTAGATTTACCTGGATGATGACCAGGGTTTTGGAAAATATGACGAAGCACAGTATTATGTTTAAGTGGAGGCCCAAATTACTTACACAAACAATTAGAGAGTTGTGGGCTTGGAAGGCCCACAAGCATTATGGGATTGATGTTGGATTTTTATTACAGTGTTGGGCATGTGAGCATATTGATATTACTCATCCATTGGGACTACCATGGGGTATTGATTATTAGGAATTAGATAACAAATATGGAGAAACAATTCCTCAAATCACAACAATAGGAAACTATATATATATAAGAATTATACATGTAGAAATATAACAACATAAATAAATAATGCACAAAAGAAGAGAAGACAAGATTTAACGTGGTTGACCCAATGTGGGCTATGTCTACCAAGAAATTTCTCAAATTTTATTATCAACAAGAGTAAAACAACTCTCACATTATTCTCTTAGTTATGAACTCACAATAGAATTCCAAAGATGCTAAACCATATATAAACCACAATTGACACCCAATTGCTTAACCTTGATCACTCTTGATCACCTCTTGATCACTAAGACTCAAGACCTCTTGAACACACAAGATATCTTCAAGATACCCGAACAACTCTATTTATAAGATTACAATCCTTTAAGAAGTCCAAAAGCTGACCCTAGAAGTTTGAAAGTCATGACCTTTCATCTTCCACAGATCGAAAAGAAACTATCATGACCTTTCATCTTCCCATGTCTGGAAAAGAAATGGTCACGACCTTTCATCTTCCCAATTCAAACTCCACACTTCAACACTGATTTTAGAAGACTAAAAACAAGCTCCACACCCCAACAATCTCCCACTTGGAGACTTTTCCTTCTGAGAAAATTTCTCAACCCTTCATTATCAACCATGAAGGCCAATCAAAGTTGAACACAACTTCAACTTCTCCCTTGTGACTTCCTTGGTCATCATATCTGCAGGATTCTGACTAGTATGAATCTTTTCTAGCTTTAACTTATCTTCTTCCAAATCTTCCTTGATGAAATGATATCTCAGCTGAATGTGCTTCATCCTAGAGTGAAAAGTGTAGTTCTTCGCTAAATGAATAATTCTTTGACTATCACTGTGTAGTCTCCCAACTTCTTGCGTATGACCCAACTCATCAAGCAACTGCTGGAGCTAAATCATCTCCTTGCTTGCCTCTGTAGTAGCAACATACTCAACCTCTATGGTTGACAAATCCACAACCTTTTGTAACCATGAAATCCAACTCACTGTTGTATCACCAAATGTAAATACATAGCCTGTCATGCTCCTCCTGCTGTTCAAATCTCCTACCATGTCTGAATCTACATAACCACAAAATGAAGTGTCTAATCCACTGAAACACAATGCTACTCCCATGGTCCCTCTCAAATACCGAAGGATCCACTTCACTACCTACTAATGCTCTCTATCTGGATCACTCATAAACCTGCTCACTGCTCCCACTGCATGGGCAATGTTAGGCCTAGTGCATACCATAGCATACATCAAGATACCAACCACTGATGAGTATGGTACCCTAAACATCTAGATTTTATCCTCCTCAGTCTTGGGACTCTGCTCCTTTGATAATTTAAAGTGACATGCCAAAGGAGTACTAACTGGTTTAGCATCTTGCATAATAAACCTCTCTAAGACCTTCTTTATGTACTCTTCTTGAGATAATACCAGCTTCCTCTCCTTGTTTTCTGAGTTATTATCATACTAAGGATTTTTTTTGCTGCCCCCAAATCCTTCATAGCAAAGGATTCACCTAGATGCTTCTTGAGTACCTTAATTTCCCGCATGTTCTTCCCTATAACAAGCATATCATCCACATACATGCAAAAAATAATATAACTACCATCAAGAAACTTCTTGATGTACACACAATGGTTTGAGTGACACCTCGAGTAACCCTTCCCCTGCATAAAACTGTCAAACTTCTTGTACCACTGCCATGGAGCTTGTTAAAGGACATACAAGCTCTTCTTCAATTTTCACACTAACCTCACCTTCCCTTTTGTTGTCGCCCTCAAAATTCCCCTCTTGTTGAATTCAAGTTTTGAAAATTTTGAGTCGGTACCTTAGAGTAATGGATCATGTTGAGCCTAGTATTTTTTGTAGTTTTCCATTCCTCGGAGAACAATTTGAAATTTGGGCATAAAGGTGGAGTTTTTCCCTTTCTTTTTATTCTTCCACAATCAGGAATGATAGGCATATCTTCCCTGTCAATTTTTACCCTAACATCCATGGGTAGTATGTGGAAATCTTAGATTAGATGTGGCATGACCATGTTTTAAGTGATAGTGGAAGCCTCCATGCATCCAAATGATGTAACTCTAAGGGCAGGACCCAAGGGACAGTCCTCAAACAAGCGTAGGCTTTCCACGTGTCCCAGGTCCAAAATGAAGAAAGAAGAAGCCTGAATCGACTAAGTATGGAAGTTTCAGTAGACGACGCCACGTGCCTCATCGATGCAACTTCAAGGGTCGAATAAAAAGGAGGTTCCCCAAACTTACGCCAACTCTCCACATGTCTAGGGTTTAACATAAGTCAAGTGGGCGACATGCCCAAATCGGTTAAGTATGAAGAACTGGCGGAAGTCTCCATGTGTCTCTTTGGCACAACTTCAAAGGAAGAATCAAGAGTGGGTCTTTAAATGAGTGCTAGTTTGCCACGTGGTCAGAGTCAAAGGAGAGACAGAGTTGGCTATTAAAGAGTTCAAGACTGGTGGAAGGAGCCATGTGTTAGCTCGGTGCAATTTCAGGAAGTGAATCTAAAGTGGAAACTCAAATGAGCGCTAGTTTTCCACGTGGTCAGAGTCAAAGAAGGGGCAGAGCCGATCGTTGAATTGGCTAAGTATGAAAGGGTTTGTAGAAGCTTCCATGTGTCAGCTTGGTGCAACTTCAAAAGCAAAATCCAGAGGCAAGCCTTAAATGTGCGCTGAGCTTCCACGTGTCTAGGGTCAGGCATATGGCCCTACCAAATGAAAGGGACTTAGTCAAAAATGCAAAAATACTGAACTAGCCCACAAAGGGACACATGGCCATGTTTCAAGTGTTAGCGAGGAGGTGGTCCCTTTTTTTGTTTTGATGCCATTGAAAAGTCAAAGTGGGGAGGTGTGTCGGTAGAGAAATTTGAGTTTTTGAGCCCGCATTGAAAAGGGGTAAAATTACAAAAAGTGAGCCATGACTCCGTCACCACTCACGTAAAGCCACATGTAAGGCCTATCTCAAAAGTGGGTGGGTGGGCCAAAATGTTCCAAAGTGCCATTTCTACAAAAGGTACAAAATGTAAAAGGAGTCCCCAAGCCCGCTTCTATTTAAATCTCTCCCATGTGGACGACTCAAATTCAAAGTTTGCAAAGGTAGATTAAATGGTTGTGATTCAATGTGTCTAGTTTTTCCGCCAGGTATGGAAATAGTCGAGGCATTGGAGAGACTCAGACATCAGTTTCTTGAATAATTTTTCATCATTTTTTAAAACCGAATGTAACCGTTCTTGGAATCTATTTAATGGCTTCTCCATGCCGTTGTTAGGGTTGGATCCTATTATTCTATAGATGTAATAGATTCAAACTAATCAATACATAAGTTTTCCCTTTTATTCCTCTGTTACTCCTTCTTTCCTTATCTGAAAATTTGTGAATCATCGATCTTTGCATGCTAAGAAACTTTGTGTTCTTGTTTCTATGATTTCTTGAACTTTGTGTCCGTGAAATTATATCTGTTTTGAAAGTGAATGATTCTATTCTGCATCTCCCTAGCTCAATACTTAGAAGGTTATACTCTACTATCTATATTTCCTAAAGGCATTGTTATGTTCTTCCTCCCTCATCTCCTTAATTCTTCTATTCTTTCATATTGATGATCTTTGGGCATAAACATTTCAAAGTATCAGGGATCCACGCTTTGAAAGTTGTATATTTGTACATAAGTTTTGCTACTTGATTTCAATAAGGGAACCTCTCCCATTAAAGAGGAGGGACTTGCTGTCCCTTGACTATGGTTTGTTAAAGTTCCATTTAAAAACCCAACAGTTTTTGGCGACTCCACTAGGGATTTCAAATGGATCCCTTTCCAAAAGAACAATTTCAAGATCATTCTTTGGTCTGAAAACTCTACAGTATACACATGGGAAGAAATCTCTTAGGTTTGAGGATTCTCATTTTCAACTTTTGGAGCAACATAAATTCTCTCTTCCAACAATAAGGAACAGAGGGACTCTTTCTACAATCACACCTCATGTTAAAAACTGAAATCCCAAGGATAGCATTCCTCAGGAACATCTCAGTCCTAATCTTTGTGCTTTGATACTTACTGATGTTTTTGTTCCCCTTCAGTCAATTTTTCCAAAGATGGTATCCCCTTTGCCTTGGGGACAACAGGTTGGGCCTCTTGATCTTCCTTAGCCATTGCATGAGTTACCTAGGGGTAACAAGATTTTTTTCCCTAAGTTCCGGGGTGATAGGAAAGTTCATCCAGATGAACACATTATAGCCTTCATTGTTGCATGTGGGATTCTTGGGGTTGAACATGAAGATGTCTCTGTCAGGATTTTTGTGGAGACATGGCAGAACAATACTGCTGATTGGTTCTATCATCTTCACATTGGGTTGATCACTAATTGGAATACCATGAAAACTTAGTTTGAGTATCATTTCAAACCTGCTGAAGATGTGCATGCTCTATTAGCTCAAATTTCTCATATCAAGAAGGAACCATTTGAGCCCATGAGGGAGTTTGTGGCTAAATTCAAAAAAATAATTAATAAAATTCCATAGAACACTCATCTAGTGGATCAAATCCAAAAGTGCTTCTTCTTCAATGCCTAGTTACCTTAAGTGAGTTATGCACTAAGGAGAGCTAACCTTGAAACTCTGGATGCTGATCAACGGTTAGCTATCAATGTTGAGGATGATTTAATCATGTCTGGTAAATTGAAAAGAGAATCCTCAAAATCTAAAGCTTCTTCTTCTTACTCTTCCCCTGGAGCCAATTCTGATCAGTTAGTACAGAAGCTTACAAATGATCTCATTGCTCTTAAGAAACAATTGGCTCAACATACCCCTTACCAAGATGTTCCAAGGAATAATTTTCAGCCCAGGAACCATCTGCTTGCTTCCCATACTAGATTGGCTATTGAAGGCCCACCCATCAATGTTCCAGTCAATGCAACTTGTGAAGTTGAAGAACCTGATGATGAGGAGTTTAATGAACTATGTGAAGAACCAGAAGAAGAGGTTGATGAAGAATTGGAGGAGCTTGGTGGATCTCAAGTTCATTTACCCACCACTAAAGGTATGGATGATGAAGATGAATATGAGGAAAGAGTGATAGATATGAATAGTGAGTCATATGCTGTCATGACTCGGGAGAAAACAAATAGAAAAGAAAAAGTAGTGCAGCCTGTTAAGAAGTCCAAGGAGTTTCCTTCAACTATTTCAGTGATTGTAAGAAGAGGAGCTCCTATTCCCACTACCTCCATGCAAAAGGTGAGTAATGATAGTTCCCCTTCTTCTCCTTCTGTTCCAAAACTCATTGTCTTTCAAATCCTAAAACTAATAGATCGAAAGTCTCTCAAGTTCCTAGCAATGATTGCCCATCCACGTCTGGGTCTTTTGATATCATTGATCACTTCAAAAGGACCAAAATCCAAATTTCAGAGGCAGAGTTTTACCAGACCCATCCAAAAGCTTTTGTTAAAATGGTAACCTTTGTCAATTCTAAATCCCAATCCTCATCCAGTAGTTCTAAAGTTATTTTTCCCACTCCCTCTTCCTCATCTCAATCAAGCCTTGTGGCTGCAGTCACTTCCCCTAATGAGAAAATTGAACCATTCTATGTGAATCTTCTCATAGCTGGCCATAAACTCAGTAATTGTGTTATAGACTCAGGAGCATTACACAATGTAATGCCTGTAAAAGTAGCTCATGCTTTGGGCTTGAATCTAACACATGCCTTTGGTTCCTACTATTCCATGAAGAGTAGGAAAGTTCCTTTGGTTGGAAGAATTAAAGATGCATAAGTAACTTTTGCTACTTTTACAGAGAAAAGGGTCCTAACCACGAATTTGGTAGTTGATATTCCTCCCTCATACGGGATGTTGCTGAGTAGAAATTTCTGTAAGGAGGTAGGAGGTGAAATTGAAATGGATTGGTTGCATGCTTTGATCCTAGTCAATTGAAAAATGAAGAAAGTGTTACCTAAAAAACAAACTAAATACATTGTGCAAAAGACTGATGATGCAAAATAATGATGATCCAAAAGAACAGATACTCTATGAAGATATAGGGCATGGTAACTACATGATCATGTCACAAGATGAGGCAAAAATTCCTAAGGGAGTGATTCTTGAACCCAATGGTAGTTGGACTTTGGAGTTTGATGGAAGTTGCTCTTCAGATGGTTTTGGAGATGGAGTGGTGTTGACATATCTAGAAGGGAACATTCATCCTTTTTCTTTCAAGCTTTGTTTTGAAAATACAAACAATACAACTGAATATGAGGCACTCATACTTGGATCGAACATGGCAAAAGAAATGTGAGTGAGGAATCTTCGTGCTCGTGGTGACGCAGAGCTGATTGTGAAACAAATCAAAGATATTTTTCAAGTGAAGAACAAGAGATTGAAGCATTATATAAATCTTTTATGGGATTCTATCGAGTTTCTTGATGCTTTCTCCATTGAATTTGTGTCAAGAGAAAGGAACACTAGAGTTATTTCTCTAGCTGTATCATGATCTTTGCTGATTCCTCACCCAGATTTCTCTTAGGAGAAACTTTACCATTAAAGTGATGGGTTTTAAAAGTTTCTCTTAGGAAAGACTCACTTCCTTCAAAATAAAACTGGTCAAAATTATCCTTAAGCTCCAAGAATGAAAGCAAGTGTTGATCATCATTGAAAACCTACCAGTTCAAGCAATCCAACAGATTCCTCTTTCCACAAGCAAAAATGGGGTTCACTCTTTCTTTGGTAAGATAAAATTCCTAAGGCGATTCTTTCTTGATTTTGTAGAACTGACTATGAGCATTTCTCACATGATGAAAGGAAAGAAAAAATTTGGTTGGAATTCCAAAGGTAAGAAAGCATTTGAAGGTATTAAGAAAGCCATTGCTAAAAATCCCATCTTAGCATGTCCTTATTTTAGCAAGGATTTTATCATCTATTGCTATTCTACAGAGAGTACCTTGGCTACTATGCTACCTCAGAAGGATTCTAAGGATCATGAACTTCCAATTTCATTCATGAGCTAAGTTATAAAATGTCATGAGTTGAAATATACTATGATAGAGAAACATGCTTTTGCAGTGGTCAAAGCTGTCAAGCAGTTTCATTTTTATATTCATAATTCTCACTCTGTTGTGCTTGTTCTTGATACAACCATCAAGTCCATTCTTACATCTAAGAGAGGCAATTGAGTAGAAAAAGTTCAAGAATATGACCTTGATATCAAGCCAACTAATCTAGTTTGGGGTAAAGGCTTGTGTGAGATTATTGCTGAAGGAGTTGATTCAAAGTTGTCCAAAGAAGTAGTTGTTGTTCCTATTGTCCTCTTCCTTAGTTCAATAGATGAATGATATGTTGATATTTCACATTTTCTTACTTATGGAGAATGTCCATCCCACTTGAGTGCCAAGGAGAAGAGGACTATTAAGCTAAGGTCTGCATAATATGTATTATGGGAGAATGCTTTGTTCAAGCGAGGCATAAATGGAAGATTCTTGAAGTGTGTAGACAAAGAGAAACAAAAGAAGTTGTTCTCAACTTTTCATGATCAGTCTTATGAAGGACATTTCTGTTATGCTGTCAGTTCCCATAAAATCCTTCGTGCTGGGTACTATTGGCCTACATTATTCAAAGATGCATCTGATGTGTAGAATAATCAACCAATGATATTAGGTCTCATACCCTACTGTTCATTAAATGTCAAACCAGGGGCATAATATTTTTAAAGGGCCTACAAAATATATGCTATAGTACTTTGGAGTGAAGTCTTTGTAGGCTAGAAATTCATCAAAGAGTATAAAGTAATGCTTATGTAAATTGGAAAGTAAACTATGGAGGTTGCTGATCTGTAGATATAGAACTCAACACACTATGCACTCATTAACTTTTAGAAATGAAAAACTAATAATCAATCCACACAACATAAATAGGAAATGGAGGAATAGGATCTTCCCTGCAATTCCTTCCAAGGGAGGTCTTCCTTGTGCATAAATGAGTTCCAATCCTACCCTAGAAACTCACAGAACTACTTAAGAAGATAAATGATTCATCTTTTGAGCTGTAAAAATTAAAGATCATTACAACAAAGAGAGATTACAATGAACTCAAGAACATAACTCACATTAATATATTCTATCTTCACACATTTACAATTCTACTTCTCTCATACAACTATCACTTCATTCTTTTATCTATTACTCCCTCCCTGTTCTCTACATTTCTATCTGAATATATATATATATATATATAGACAGATCACTAACTTATTCTATACTAGGAATATGATAAAAAAACCACTCAAACAGATTATAGTTGTTTGGTTTCATATTTGTTGAGTGAAGACAACTAATTCCTATCTTATTTACATGATAGGAACTAATTACAAAACTACTTAACAAAATAACCGTATCATTACATATGATGTGTTAGGATAGCTGGAACTTTTTGTCTTATGCTACGGTGTGAGCTGGATAAGTTCTCTTTGGCTATGGGCAGCTGGAGGTGCATACTACTCTGTTGCTATAGGTAGTTCTGGAAGATGCTACGGGCAGGCCTGGAGCTTGCTACGGGTAAGATAAATCACCCAAAGACTTCTTAGACTTGTCCAAACAATACTGTCACTTTGTTAACTCGTTCTCCAGATTCATATGCTTAGCTCCATATACTTCATGATGCCTCATTGTTTGTTGAATGCCATGATTCTCTCTTATCATTTCCCAGCCAGTGGCTACGGGCTGCTATAGGAGCACAACCAGAGTTGCTATGGGCTGGGGCCTACTACTTCAAAAGCTTATGGCAACTTGTATTTTGTTCATGTAGACATCATAAACATCACTTTGCATAAGAGACAAGATTCACCAAAGTAAATAAGTATATTAAATCTTAATGAACATATAAAACTAAATATATGTAAAATCATAACTTTATCTCATATCAACCATCAAGAAGAGATCAAAGTCTCAAAACTGTATGTGCAAGAGGCTTCAAAAAGGATTTAAATGGGGAAAAAACATGCCAATATGTGGCCTCATCAGCATCCAAATGGGTAGGCAAGTGTGAAGCTTGTAAGACTTTTTTTGGGAGACCTAAGTTGGTTGCTTTGCCACTAAAGCCAGTAGTGATTGATGAGCCTTTTCAGCAGTGGGGATTGGATTTCATTGGGACTCTTAACCCACCTTCTAGTGTTGGGCATACTCACCTGCTAACTGCTACAAACTATTTCACAAAGTGGGTAGAGGCCATTCCATTCAAAAGCACTACTTATGAGGTGGTGTGTAATTTCATTAAGGAGAACATATTGATAAGGTTTGGGGTACTAAACAAGATTGTGACGGATAATGCTTTGAATTTTTCTTCTTTAAAGATGACATATTTATGCTATGGTTATGGATTTTCCCTTGCTCATTCTTTAGACTACTACCCCCAAGGGAATGGACAAGTAAAATCAACAAATAAGAATCTGGTAACCATCATTCCGAAGCTTTTCAATGACTCTTAGAGGAATTGGCACAAGAAAATTTATGATACTCTCTGGGCAGATAGAATTACACCCAAAAGAGAAATTGGAATGTCTCCATTTCAAGTGGTGTATGGTGTTGAAGCTCAGTTTCCAGTAACAATGGAATTACCAGCCTTGCACTTAATGAAGGCTATTGAAGATTCAAGTTTTACTAGTTCCTTGGACAAGAGGATCATGTATCTCTAGAAGCTGGATGAAGACAAGTTGTAAGTTTTTGGTAGGATATCAGCTCATCAACTGAGGGTGAAATATTTGTTTAACAAGAAAGCTAGACCCAAATATTTTCAAGTGGGAGACATTATTCTGCTGTGGGACAAAGGCATGAACCTCGTGGAAGCCATGGTAAGTTTGATTCCCTTTGGCTTGGTCCTTTTAAAATCAGGCACTTTGCTAGAGAAAATTCATTCTATTTGGATTATATGGATGGTTCTCCTCTCCCACTTCCTTATAGTGGGAAATATCTGAAGTTGTACAAGTCCTAAGTGACTAGGCAATCCTTCTATATATTATGTACAATGTTGTTGGTTTTGGGCTGTTCCTTTGTGTTTTCTCTTCTGTATTGGTTTTTCCTTTGACTCTATTTGCCTAATGGATAAGGCACTAGTTTGCTTCCCCTGAGTTTTTCTATGGTCCTTGATCTTGCTTCGTTCCTTTGTCAAGTCATCCCCAGAAAGAGTCAGTTGTCGCCTTCAAAATTCCCCTCTTTTTGAAGTCAAGTTTTGAAAATTTTGAGTTGGTACCTTGGAGTAATGCATCACGTCGAGCCTGGTATTGTTTGCATTTTTCCATTACATGGATTATAATTTGGAATTCAAGCATAAAGGTGGAGTTTTTCCCTTTCTTTTTATTCTTCCACAGTTGGGAATGACGGGCATATCTTCCCTATTAATTTTTTCCCCAACTTCCACAGGTAGTACGTGGACATCTCAGGTTAGATGAGGTATGACCATGTTTCAAGTGATAGTGGAAGCCTCAACGCATCTAAATGACTCAACTCCAAGGGAAGGTCCCAAGGGACAGTCCTCAAACAATCACATGCTTTCCATGTGCCCCAGGTCCAAAATGAAGACAAAACAAGCATGAATCGGCTAAGTATGGAAGGTTTAGCAGATGACGCCACGTTCCTCATTGGCGTAACTTCAAGGGTCAAAGCCAAAGGAGGTTCTCTAAACTTGCACCAGCTCTCCACGTGTCTAGGGTTCAACAGAAGTCAAGTGGGTGGCAGGATTGAATTGGCTAAGTATGAAGAACTGGCGGAAGTCTCCACTCATCTCTTCGACGTAACTTCAAAGGAAGAATCAAGAGTGGGTCTCCAAATGAGTTCCAGTTCTCCATGTGGTTAGAGTCAAAGGAGAGACAGAGTTGGCCATTGAAGGGTTTAGGAATGATGGAAGGAGCCACGCGTCAGCTCGGCATAATTTTAGGAGGTGAATCCAAAGTGGAAACTCAAATGAGCGCTATTTTTCCACGTGGTCAAAGTCAAACAAGGGGCATAGTTGATCATTAAATCGGCTAAGTATGAAAGGGTTTGTGGAAGCTTCCACATGTCAGCTTGGCATAAATTCAAAAGCAAAATATAGAGGCAAGTTTTAAATGTGTGTCGAGCTTCCACGTGTCCAGGGTCAGGCATATGGCCCCACCAAATGAAAGGGACTTAGTCAAAAAAGAAAAAATATTAAACTGGCCCACAAAGGGACACGTGACCATGTTTCAAGCATTAGCGGGGAGGCAGGCCCTTTTTTTTTGATGTTATTGAAAATTTAAAGTGGGGAGGTGGGTCGGCCGAGCAATTTGAGTTTTTGAGCCCATGTCGAAAAGGGGTAAAATTGCAAAAAATGAGCCATGACTCCATCACCACTCACGTAAAGCCACATGTCAGGCCTATTTTAAAAGTGGGTGTGCGGGCTAAAATGTTCTAAAGTGCCATTTCTACAAAAGGCATAAAATTCAAAAGGTGTCCCCAGGCCCACTTCTGTTTAAATCTCTCTCACGTGGATGACTCATATTCAAAGTTTGCAAAGGCAGATTAAATTCCTGCGATTCAATGTGTTTGGTTTAGCCACCAGGCATTGGAGAGACTCAGACTTTGGTTTCTTGAATCAATTTTCATCATTTTTTGTAACTGAATGTAACCATTCTTGGAAGCTATTTAATGGCTTCTCCACACCATTTTTAGGGTCGGATCCTAGTACTCTATAGATGTAATAGATTCAAAGTAATCAATACAAAAGTTTTCCCTTTTCTTCCTCTGTCACTCCTTCTTTCCTTGTCTAAAAATTTGCGAATCATCCATATTTGCATGCTAAGAAACTTTGTGTTCTTTTTTCTATGATTTTTGGAACTTTGTGTCCATGAAATTATATCTATTTTGAAAGTGAATGATTCTATTTTACATCTCCCCAGCTCAATACTTAGAAGGTTATACTCTATTATCTATATTTATTAAAGGTATTGTTATGTTTTTCCTCCGTCATCTCCTTAATTCTTCTATTCTTTCGTATTGATGATCTTTGGGCATAAATGTTTCAAAGTATCAAGAATCCATGCTTTGAAAGTTGCATATTTATACATAAGTTTTGCTGCTTGTTTTCAATAAGGGAACCTCTCCCATTAAAGAGGAGGGACTTGCTGTCCCCTGACTGTGGTTTGTTAAAGTTCCATTTAAAAACCCAACACATTTGACCTCATAACCATGTGGCTACTGCATATAAAATTTCTCCTCCAACTCACCATGAAAGAATGCAATCTTCACATCCAACTTCTCTAAGTTTAGGTCTTATACTACTACTAAACCAGGAATAGTCCTAATATAAGTCATTTTAACAACAGGAGAAAAAATTTCATCAAAGTCTATACCTTTCTTATGTGCAAATCCCTTGACCACTAACCAAGCCTTGTATATTTTCCTACCTCCATCTTCCTCTTTGATTCTATACACCCACTTGTTCTACAATTCTCTCTTTCCCTTGAGCAGCTCCACCAGATCCCAAGTCTAGTTTTCCATAAGAGATCTATGCTCTTCATTCATGGCCTACTCCCACTTCTTCCTGGCATCCACCTGCATTACTTCCTCAAATCACTCTGGCTCTCCACTGTCAATGAGAAATAAATAATTCAAATATGGAGAAAATCATTCCAGTTCCCTTCTTACCCTAGAAGACATTCTCACCTTAGGAGTTTGAGGTTCCGGATGAGTAGGTTCCTGAACTGGCTGTTCCGGAACATGCTGCACCTGAACTGACCCCTTGGACACCTTTCTGTCCGTAATGTATTCTAACACTATGTATTATTTCTTTGATTCCTCTTTCTGTTCCTGTAACTAATGCTTATACATGAATTTTTCATTAAAGACAATATCTCTAGACCAAAATATTTTCTTGTCCTTAAGACTCTAAACACGGAAACTAAAGTCATCCTCACAATATCCAACAAAAGTAAATTTCTCAGACTTAGCCTCTAACTTGGTCCTATCATCTTTATCAATGTGAAGAAATAACTCACACCCCAATACTCTAAGAAATGAGTAATCAATTTTCTTACCAGACCAAGAGTCCTTAGGTATACCTCCATCCAAAGCCATAGAGGGTCCTCGGTTAATCAGATAAACAACTGTGCTCACCACTTCCGCCCAAATAATGAGTGGCAGCCCCGCATGTAACCTCATGCACCTAGCACTGTCCATGATTGTCCTGTTCATTCTCTCTGAAACTTTATTTTCCTGTGGAGTATTTGGAACCATTCTTTGCCTGTGGATCCCATTTACTGAACAGTAATCAAGAAATTCATTATTACAATATTCCCCTCCGTTATCCAACCTGAGACATTTCAACTTGAGACGTATTTCATTCTCAACCAAGTCTTTCCATCTTTTGAAGGTTTCAAACACATCAGATTTATTTCTAATGTAATATACCCAAACTTTTCTAGTTGCATCATCAATAAAAGTGACATATTAACATGAACCACCAATAAAGTTTACTTTAGCTGCCCTCCATACATCTATATGCACTAAATCTAACTTACCCTCCTTCCTGGTAGGTCCAACCTTGAGGAATCTCACCCGCTTCTGTTTTCCATAACACAATCCTCATAAAAGTCTAAATCTAACTCCTTTAATCTAGGCAACCTGTCCTTTATGATCTACATGCCATTTTAACTCATATGACTGATTCTCTGGTGCCAAAAAGTTACATCTTCATATGCAACAACTAAATTACAATAATCAGATCCACTGGTTAAATACAAAGTACTAGTTTTCTTACATCTTGCAACCATAAGAGCTCCCTTGGTAACCTTCCAAGAATCCACTGTAAACTAACCGTACAACCATCACTACCTAGCTGACCCACTGATATCAAGTTTTTCCTCAACTTAGTCACATGCGTGACATCCTTAAGTAGCCATGTGTTCCCATTCTGCATTTTTACCTAAACACAACCTTTCCCTACTATGCTGCATGGTTTATCATCACCAAGATATACATGTCCAAAATCTCCTTAAACAAAATCAGTAAAGTAATGTCTATGTGGGGTGACATGGAAAGAAGTCCCTGAATCTAACACCCAAGACTCATCAATATTATCTAAAGAAAGAATTAAGGAATCCTGACAAATATCACCTGCTGCCACATTTACCTCTTTAGTTTCCTCCTTGTTCTTCTTATCCTAAAGATCCCAACAATATTTCTTAGCATGACCAACCTTTCCACAGTGCCAACATTCTAACTTACTCTTGGACTTTGACCTTCTGCAATCATTCAACTTCCCATGGTTACCTTTCCCTCTGTTCTTTTGTCTCACTCTACTTTCCACCATCAAAGCATTTCTAAAAGTAGAAGAATCTCCGGTGATCTTCCTTCACATTTACTCACTTGGGATCACACCTATTACATCATCAAACTTCAACTTTGAATCATCAGAGACTAAATTACTTACAACCATAACCAAGCTGTCCCAACTATCTAGTAAGGAGAAAAAAATCAACAAAGCCCTAACCTCATCATCACAGTCAATTTTTACCGAGTTTAACACACTCACAATCGTATTAAATTCATTCAAATGAACAACAATAGAAACATTCTTAGACATCTTCATATTAAATAACTTTTTCATCAAAAATGTTTTATTAGAGGCTGAGGGTTTTTCATATAACTTCCCCAATGCACTCATGAGACCTTCCGTGGTCTTCTCCTGTGATATGTTGAAAGAAACCGAAGATGCAAGGCATAACTAAATTTCCCCGAGTGCCTTTCTATCCAGAAACTCCCAATCCTCATCCGACATGGCTGTAGGTTTCTTTGCTTTCCAAGCCAAAGGAACATCGAGTTAGTTTTGATATAAGTAATCCTCCATTTGCATCTTCCACAAACCAAATTTCCACCCATTGAACTTCTCAACCCTTGATCTACCCTCATCCACCATAACTCCCACTCAAGCTAAACTTTCCCTATGATTTACCACTTCAGAAAAAAACCTCACTTTGATACCCGTTTTTAGGAATTAGAGAAAAAATATGCGGAAACAATTCCTCAAATCACAACAGTAGGAAACTATATATAGCAGAATTATACATGCAGAAATATAACAACATAAATAAATAATGCACAAAATAAGAGAAGACAAGATTTAACATAGTTCACCTAATGTGGGCTACGCCCACCAAGAACTTGCTCATATTTTATTATCAATAAGAGTAAAACAACTCTCACAATCTTCTCACAGTTATGAACTCACAACAAAATTCCAAAGATGCTAAACCACATCTAAACCACAATTGACACCCAATTGCTTAACCTTGATCACTCTTGATCACCTCTTGATCACTAAGACTCAAGACCTCTTGAACACACAAGATATCTTCAAGATACCCTAACACCTCTATTTATAATATTACAATCCTTTAAGAAGTCCAAAAGTTGACCCTATAAGTTTGAAAGTCATGACCTTTCATCTTCCCATGGCTGGAAAAGAAATTGTCATGACCTTTCATATTCCCATGGCTGGAAAAGAAATGGTCACGACCTTTCATCTTTCCAATTCAAACTCCACACTTCAATATTGATTTGAGAAGACAAAAAATAGGCTCCACACCCCAACATTGATGAGAGTCATGCCAAATTTCTGAGATGGTGGTAGGACAAGGGACGAGGGCAGAAGAAGAAGAGAGCCGATTTTATAGAGATTTGTTAGCAGGATTGTAGGTGGCGGATGTGGTGTGGAGGCCATATTTATATTTTCATGTTTAGCCTGAGTATCTTCATTAGTTAACTAGCATGTAGTACGACATGTGGGTCCAACATCGTAGATCAGGGGAGGATGAGCTATTACATTTTGATCAGGTGAGGAGATAATTTGGACTGATTCAAGATGTGCATGAGGAGCCCGTATATTATAGGTGGGAGGATGGAGATATAGAGACTCTAAGGGTAGTGGTGACGAGGCCTATGATTATTAGTGAGAAGTAGGGGCATATGGGCCCTAATGATGAGGGTCTGATAGTGCCTATTGATGATGTGAGAGTCACTCTTGAGTATACAACATGGTGGACCCGAGCATTAAGAGATTTTAATAGGAATCGATTTATACAACAGGTGAGATGGGTTTGTGTTTGGGTAGAGGGAGGAGCACATGAACAAGATGTTATACAGGTGTCTGATGATGAGGATGAGGATTAGGAGGGTGATGCTGATTATGTGGCAGCTATTGTAGAGGTGACATCCAAGAAGGTCATGTTGGAGGGAGAGATGGATGTAATTCAAAGAGAGCAAGATGACCTCCTAAGGGTTAGAGATTATTTCATTGATAAATGAGAAAGAGTAGTGGTTGATTGGTATAGTGTAGTGACTAAGTGAGATGGAATCAAGATTCAGTTAGCTCATTCCATTGTAGTTAGAGATAAATATCATGAGCATAGGGATGGACTAAGGAAGGATTTACAGATTATATGGCCTTCTATTTCTGATGTAGAGTTGGAAGCGATGGAATAGGCCAGCGGATAGAGGGCTCAGGCTAGTGGATAGAGATCACATGCCAATGGACAGAGGGAAGCTCTTGTAACCTCTAAGATGATTTCTATGGCCCACTATCAGTCAGTACAGGAAGAGTTGTAGTATACCATTGACACGATGATATGTGATTACCCGGATGCTACATTATATGTTGATCATTTGGCCATGAAGATGGAAGGTCCTAGTGCTAGTGTAAGGAGTGTGGATCATCAACCTAGGAGATTAGAGAGAGGAGGTGATAGTGAGGGAGGAATTGTTGGTGGTGTTGGTGCCTAGGGAGGAGAGGGTAGCATTGTCCCTGTCAGTGAGTTCTTTGGATGTTTCTAGTTTATTGACTCATGATATGTGTTGGTAATAAAACTTGCACCCATGTCTTGGATCTGGAAGGACCGAATCATTTGAGACAACAATGGAACCATCTCCAAGTTGTGGGACCTTGCGCGCTTGAGACAGATCTCTGGAGAAGGCCGATTCCTCTATCTATTTCCACCACTACTTCTACTCTTAATGTTGAAAGGTAAAATTAAGCTAACAATGCCAAGGGACTAGGGATAGAAGGATAACATGAAGGGAAAATACACTAAAAGGTGATAGCACCAGAAAAATAGGGATGAACACCACCCATTTTGAGTGAAAATGAGAAGAAAAAGGGAAATAAAAGAAGGCTAGATATGTGTAGCACAACTAAAACACATTTACCAGATCATTTTCATGGAACATAACTAAATATGGAGCTGCAAGGGACATAAAATGACATAGTAAGCACACAATGTAAAATAAAAGGTGAGAAGAAGGAATACAAACACGTTAGGATTGAGAATAGTCACAAAACAATGCTTCCATTACTTCCAAAAATGCATAAAGCTATTACAATGGTGAAAGAGGCTAATATCCACATGTACGAACTAGATCTAGAGTTCCGCGACTCAAAATAAAGAAAATATGAAGTCCTTAGCAAAATGCGTAAGGATCCAGAATGTATAACATTAACAATGATCCCAACTCTTACATTTATAGATGAATCCATGTAAGAAGAAGAGAAGGAGGGAAAACCCAAATTTTAAATACAACCACCAACAAGAAACATCTAATGCCTGTAAATCCACCTGTAATCTGTCAAATGCACTTCCTAAAGTTTGTTTGGTGTGTTAGAGAAGGAAAGAGGGTGGATCAGATCAAGTTAGGTGGTTGGAGTAATTAGATTTTCTCATTAATGCCTAGAAATTCCCATTTCTCACCTACTAGATCGACCAAGAAGTTGAATTTGAATATCTAACACTGTAGCCTACATCAGCTACTATCGATTGATACTAGGAACATGCTAATAAGAGCTCTATAAAAAAGATATGGGTGTCATAAGTTTGTAAGAGTTGTTTGTGCACACAGGACATGTGGCGTGCATGGGTTGGCTGAAAGGATGACCAACTGTGTAAATATTCTTGTCATTTCTGCCATGTGTCACTCATTGATTTACTTTAAGGATTTGGTGCCCTATTAGCGTGATTTTATTGGTTACATGTGGCAAAATCAAGTGTGTCAGAGAATGACATGGCATGAAATGGCATAGAGGAGGGCACAAAGATATGTGTGTGGAAGAATGAGGTGCAGGAAGAAGGAAGAAGGTACGCGCAGAAGAAATGGGGAAAACTGGTGAGCGGATAATGTATGGTCAAGGCACAACTATTACAAGGTAATGTGCGGGGGGCACAAGAGAGCCAGGGACATATTTGATTGAAGTAAGTGTAAGGCCCACATGTAGGATGAATAAATGCTAGGAAGAAGGTGAATCCACAGAAGACGCACGGAAAGTAAGAGCGGAACAAAGAGGAAAAGGAAAATGGAAAGGGGAGAAGAGGGAGTGTGCAAGGGCATGTGAGGAAACAATGACCAAGTGAACGTGATAAGGAGACAACTGAGGTGCATGCCACTTCCAATGAAGATATTTGAGCCATAATATGTATGTAAGTTGTCCAAATAACTAGGAGAGTTACTTGGATAACAATATGTATTGATGATAGTTTTTATGTACGACTCATGGAAGCCATCATTTGTATGACATTGATGTATTTGAATTGATTTATTTATGATGATGATGAGGAGGAGGTTGATGGCCTATTTTATTTGATTTACATGTGTTAATGGTTTTAATGTATATGGTGATGTATGTTTTTAATTTGAATGTGTTAGTGTTAGATTTATTTTGATGGATGTATTAGATGTGATGTTAGATGGATGTATTAGATGTGAATATATTTGATAAAATGTGGTTAAATTTGATTAAATGTTTAATTAATGAAATGACTTAAAATGTGATCTCAAAATGGATTGTATCAAAGATGTGAGTAAGTAAGATAGGTTAAAAATGAAATGATTTCCCTATTATGGATTTGATATATACGTGATGGGTTTTAAAAGTGAGAAAACACTTGCACTTGTAGCCTTAAAAGTCCATATTTAAGCAACAATTGCAAACATTCCTGCCTAGATGGAGGCTAAGCGTGAAGATGAATTTTTTAAGCTGTTTAGGAGGGAAAGCGATGGAAGGGAAATCTTGCCTAGACCAGAGGAACAAGATGCAATTCGTGAAGAAGGAGAAATAGATGGATCTGCTCTTAGCGAAAGGAATGTATCAACAAAATCCAAAGATACATGGTCAAATGTAGTAAAAAATGATGGATCAACCTTGAAAAACCAAAAGTTTTTTCTTCAAGTGATCAAGGAAGTTTCTGGTTACGTCCTTGAAATCCCTGACTAGCTTCTTCATTCTACAACAAAAAATTTAAATTCATTCTACAACAAAAAATTTAAATAAGTCATTGGTAGGGAAGCTGATGGGCAGGAGACCTAATATTGATGTAGTTAGAAGATGGGCTAAACTAAAGTGGTCCCCAAAAGGGCATTTAGAGGTAAGTGCTCTTTCGAATGGATTTTTCCTTTTCAGATTTAATCTCCAAGAAGATATGCAGAAGGCTCTGGAAGAAGGTCCCTGGTTTTGGGGAAAATCAGGATGGTATCTCCGGAAATGGGAACCTACTTTCAACCTAGAAAAGGAAAATTTGAATCAATTCCTGGTATGGATTCACCTTCCAAACCTCCCTCTGGAATTTTGGCATGAGGATATTGTAAAAGGTATTGCGAATTCACTAGGATCTCTTGTAATAATTGATAATGCAGTTAGAAAAATAACTCACCTTATCTATGCACACTTCTGCATATACACAATAGTGGATAGAGAAATCCCCAGCAGTATAAAACTTAAATCTAGACTTGGGATTTGGGAGCAAAAGATTGAAATGGAAAGTTCCCCTGTGAAATGCTCTAAGTGCAATGGGTGGGGCCACTCCTCTCAGAGCTGTAAGTTTAAAGTTTCTAAAGTGTTTATCCCTATCACAGTTAAGGAGGGTAATGGGGAAAAAGGGAAAGGCATTATGCAAAGCGTGGAGGATCACAGGAAAATTTTTTCCAAAGTCATGCTGGAAGTTTTCTCTCCACTTTGCATAAAGGAAAAGACATATTCTGAAAACCCCACTTTAAAAGATGCAATGGAAAAGGATGAGGAAGGTTTCACAATGGTGATCAACAGAAGGAAATCTAAATACCTTGTCTAAGTTAGAAACAAAGGTGAATGAAAAAGAGGAGGAATACTTGAAGGATCATATGAAAGGAAGGAAGATGGAGTTTTTAAAATATAATGTGAAAGAAGGGATTCATAATGAATCAGTCAGGAGTGATCAAACCTCAACTGAAGAAAGGGAGATGGAGGTCAAGACTGTGGAGGAATTGGTAAAGGACCAAATGGAGATAGAGGATACTCAGGGCTAGAATTTGGATCTAGAGCTCACCAAAGGGGCAGAGATTTCCCCTCTATTGAAGACCTTTCGAGTGCCTAAAGAACCCCAATCAAGGAGACTGAAGATAAGAAAGAAGGCCTAAGTCCTGGAATCAAAAACCCTTCAGGGGGAAAAATTACTTCTAGAAAAAAGAAAATAGATCCAAAAGGAAAAAAGGGGGACTCTTCAAGCTCTTTCCCTTCCCAAGAGAATGAGAATCCTATAAATGTGGAAGCTACAAATAGCAAACAAGGTAGACCGAATAAATTTGAATCAAGGAAAAAAACTACCCAAAAGGAGATAGATTCAGGGAAACAGATGTGCTTGGACAAGAAGGTCTTCAGGAAAAATAAACCCAACCTAAGGAAATGAATTACATATCATGGAATGGGAGAGGGATGAATAGCCCCGTGAAGTGGAGGATCCTAAAAGATATGATTAAAAGACAGAAAATAGATGTGCTTGTGGTGTAGGAAACTAAAATGAAAGAAGAATCCTTCCTATCCTATTGTAAATTATGTTAGAAAAACTCTAAAGCCTTTGTTGTTAGTTCGAAAGGAGCTTCAAGAGGATTAGCTATGGTTTGGAGCCCAAACAAGTTTGAGGGAACTTTGTTGGTTAAGAGAGATAACCATGTGGCGGTGATGATGAGAGATCTTGAAAATAGGAGTATATGGGTTCTTTCAAATATCTATGCTCCCACCCATCACAAAGAAAGGAAACAACTTTGGCACCATCTTCTATCCTTTAATCACTCTATTAAAGGTTCTGGCTGGATTGTTATGGGGGATTTCAACACCCCAAGGGCTCCGAGGGAAAAAAAGGAGGTTCAAAGGAGTTCTCAGTTGGCATGGAGGATTTTAATCATTTCATAACATCTTCCCAACTCCACGATATCGATCTAAAAGGTAGAAGTTTCACATGGTCTAACAGAAGGACTGACACTCAACATATTCAAGTTAGATTGGACAGGGCTTTGGTTTCAGAGGAATGGTTAATCTAGGACATCTCTCTCTTTTCTCTTCCTCGGATTAGATCTGACCACAATCCCATTCTTCTTCAAATTAAGAACCCTTCTCGAAGAAGAACTCCCTTTCATTTTGAGAAGATGTGGCTCCACAGTGAGGATCTGAATGATCTCATAAAAGAATGGTGGAAACTAAAGGTTAAAGGTACAATGATGTTTAGACTCTCTAAAAAACTTCAGAATGTGAAAGCCCACCTCAAAGTGTGGAATAATTTTTGTTTTGGAAATATCTTCCAGAAGAAGTCAGAAATCAGAGATGAATTACAAATTGTCCAAAGAAGAACTGAAAGACAGGGTATCGAGAATGATCCTGCTGATCTAGTTAAGGAAAGATCTCTCCTGACGGACTACCACAATATCCTGGGAAAAGAGGAAATCTTCTGGAGACAAAAATCTAGAATCACTTGGTTAAAGGAAGGGGAAAAAAATACTAGATTCTTTCATTTATCCACCTTAAAGCATAGAAGCTTTAACAAAATTAACAAAATCAGTAAAGAAGGGGGTGTTTTGGTGGAGGAACAAGATGAAATTGACAAAGAGACCATATCTTTCTTCCAAAATTTGCTCTCTAATAGCAATGAACAAAACCTCATGAAAGAACAGGACTTCTTAAATTGCATTCCTAAGTTAGTCTCAGTTGAAGACAATGTGATGCTCTCAGTGATTCCTTCCATGGAGGAAGTGGAATTTGCTGTCAAACAACTCAGCCCAGACAAGGCGTTAGGGCCTGATGGATTTCCTGCTTTCTTCTTCCAAAATTTTTGGGATATAATTTAAAAAGAGGTTTATGAAGCAGTGAGAGAATTTTTCAAGAAGAAGGTTATGTTAAAGGACATGAACTGTACCTTTCTGACTCTGGTTCCAAAATGTAGTAATGCAATGGAACTAAAAGACTTCAGACCTATAAGTCTTTGTAACACTTCCTATAAAGTTTGCATGAAAATTCTGGCCCTCAGGCTTCAGATGCTCCTACCCAATATCATTTCTGAACAACAAGGGGGCTTTGTCATAGGAAGACAAATACAGGATGGGATAATTTCTATCAAAGAGACTATTCATTCGGAAAAAATCAGTAAGAAGGCTGTTTTTTTCTTAAAACTGGATATGGAAAAATCTTATGATAGGGTATCATGGAGCTTTCTTGACAAAATCCTTGACAGGTTTGGCTTTGATATAGCATTGAGACATCTGGTTAAGGCATGCATCTCAAATGCATGGTTTTCTATCCTCATGAATGGAAGTCCAATTGGGTTCTTTCCTAGCACACAAGGATTGTGGCAAGGGGATCCCCTCTCCCCGTTCCTCTTCATTATAATGGCAGAAGCTCTCAGTAGAAGACTTAATGTTGAAATGGAAAAAGGATTCATCAAAGGGATTTCTCTGGCACTTGATATGGAAAAAGTTACACACCAACACTTTGTTGATGACACTTTCGTGGTGGGGGAAGCTACTGTACCTGAAGCAAGAAAACTAAAAACCATTCTTGATGACTATATGGGTGTCTCGGGGCAGCTGATCAACTTCATAAAAAGTTCTCTTTTCTTTCTGAATACTATGGATAGCCGCTGTAAGAAGATTGCAGAAATTTTGGAATGTACCTATAAACCCTTCCCTACCTTATATTTAGGAATTCCTCTTGGGGATAGGAGACCCTCCTGTTCTGAATGGAACTTTCTAATTGAAAGGTTTGAAAGGAAATTGGCTAGATGGAAAGCTAATCTGTTATCCCAAGCCAGAAAAATCACTCTTCTGATTAGCTCTCTCTAGAGTCTTCCTGTGTATGTCATGTCCCTATACCAACTTCCTGTAGCAATTGGGGAAAGGTTGGAAAAGATCCAGAAAAGGTTTTTATGGAGTGGCACTGAAAGTAAAGATAGAATCCCTTTAGTGGCATGGAGCAGAGTGTGTAGACCCAAAAATCTAGGAGGACTTGGTCTCAGAGACTGGTCCAAGATGAATAAAGCTCTACTTGCTAAGATTGGATGGAGACTAACAAAGGAAAATGGAGTTTGGGCTAGAATTCTTAAGAAAAAATATTGGCTGGATGATAATGATAAAAGATGGATGTTTAAATAGGTGAGTTTCAATGGCTCATGCATATGGAAAGCCATTAACTGGGCCAAAGAAATTGTGAATAAGGGAAGCAGATGGAAAATAGGAAGAGGCAATGAGATAGGTTTTTGGAAAGACAAATGGGCTGGAGACTTCACCCTTCAAGATAAATTTCCACAAATCTCTGGATTACTGGAAGATAAGTATGGAGAAAAAGTAAACAACTACATGGCTAATGAAGAGAGCTTTCAGACATGGAAAATTCTGGAATTGGATAGACAGGAACTAAATGATCACTTGAGAGGGCTCAATGAGTTTTTAAAAAATTATGTATCATCTAATAGCAAGGATCAAGATAGAATCATTTGGGATAAGGAACCATGTGGAAATTTTTCTATCAAATCAACCTATTCCCTTTTTTTAGGGACAAACCGGAGAAGAAGATTTAATGGCTGGAAAGATTTGGAACAAGAATATAACACCAAAGGTTAATGTGTTCAGCTGGCTCACTTTTATAAATAAAATCCTCATGGTAGATAATCTTGTAAAAAGAGGATTCCATTGGGTTAATAGATGTGTGCTATGTGAAAGGAAAATGGAATCAGTAAACCATATGTTTCTGGAATGTCAGTATGCACATCAAATGTTATCCTCCATTCTGGATTGTTTCTTGGTTAACTGGGTCATCCCCAAAGATATAAAGGAAGCTTGGAACCAATGGAAGAGCCCCTTTCATAGTCAAGGGTTAAAAAATCTATGGGCCATGAGCTTAAGCCATCTTTGGTGGGAAATCTGGAAGGAAAGAAACAGAAGGATATTCAAAAACAAGAAACTTCCTATCAAACTGTCTATAAACAACCTCTTTCAGGTAGTTAGAAACAATTTCTCTATCCTCAGGAATAAAGAATTGGAAATCCTGGATAATGAACAACACTTCTTAATGAATTGGAATGTTTCTGGGACCCCTCAAACAAATAGGCCTAATCCCAGGTTGGGGATTAAGTGGAATCCTCCTTGTGAAGGTTCTCTAAAACTCAACTTTGACAGAGTGGAAAAAGGGAATCCTGGGAAAGCTGGGGGAGGAGGAGTCATACGGGACTCTCTTGGTCATTTTTTTCTCACTTATTTCTTTGACCTTGGACATCAATCAAATAATGTGGTGGAGGTAGCAGCTCTGTACTGGGGGGTGAAGATCGCAAAAGAAAAATGTTTTAACCTTCTAGAAGTGGAAGGTGATTCATTGTATATCATTTCTTGTATGAAGGGTTCATCCCAACCTGCCATGTCTATAGAAGACTTCATCAGTAAAACTAAGTTTTTTTTACCTTCTTTTGTGAATATTTCTTTCAAACATGTGTATAGGGAAGGTAATGTTGGGGCTGACTTTGTAGCTAATCTGGGGGTTACCGCTAGCGGTCTCCAAGTTATTGAGCACCTCATTGGTATGAATGCCAAATTTGTTGAAATCATGAAAAGGGAGGGAGCCTCTTTCACTCTTCCATCCAATGATAATATATTAAACTCTCTCGTTCGTGTCAGTAACCTTTCATGATTCCTACTTTTGTGCATGAGTTGGCTCCCTTTCATCTCACGGGAAGATTGGACATTTTGGAATTGGGGAAGTGGAAAGACAAAGCTGAAAATTTTGTCCAGTATCTGAGCAAAAAGAAAATTGGGGGCAGAAGGATGGGGGGACCTAGTTCACACTGAACCTTCTAAGTGCTAGGAGATCTCCAGGGAAGTTGAAGCTCTTTTGGATGCTGCGGGGTTGTTGTTTTTTCTCCACACTTTTGAGGGCCATGATGAGAGTATGAGTGAAGTGGTCACTAAAACATGGAATGAGGGCAAGGTACAGGTTGGTAACTACTCTCTCACAATAATGCCTAAGCTCATAGCTAAAGTGATAGGCCTCTCTTTGGAAGGTAGATGTATTTTCAAGCCGAAATCAGACTACAGTCTGGAGATAGAATGTTTCTTGCAAGGAAAAGGGGATCCCATCTCTCTTCACAATGGATACGCTCAGAGTAAGTTACCTTACCCTTTTGATGAAATAGCTAAACTGATAATGTCTTTCATAATGTTGGAAGGAAGATATAAAGTTATTTATGGTTACCATTTCCCCATGTTAAACCATATCCGCAACTCCAAACCCTATAACTTTCCTTTCTACCTATTTTCTTCTTTGGAAAAATCAATTGCAATGGTGAAGAAAGGCACTTTCATTCTCCCTTTACACCAGGGTCTGATCAAATCTATCATTCAGCTGAGCACTCCCCTGTTGGGAAAAAATGATAAATTTGGGGCTTCGGCTTCAAACAAATCTCTGGGAAAAAGGGCAGGGAGTTTGGACCCTAAGGAAGGAAGCTTTGATGATTTTGTGCCTGGGAATCCGGTGGCCAAACATACCAGGTCAAGCATGGGAAAAGTGGGGGATAAGTTTCAGAATAGGAAAGAGCAGGTTCCCTATCAGGCTGAGGAGGAAAACATTACCATTGTTTTGGGTGAAAGCCCTGGAGGCACCCCGACCCAGATGGACTCCTTTCATGACAAAGTCGAAGGGGAAGGAGCAAGCAGTGAGGATGTGGCCAGCATGAAAGAACAGGAGTCTTCCAAGGGTAAGCATTCCAAGAACACTGAGGAGGCTATCCATAGTCTACATAATCTTAAGACGACTCAGAGGGATCTATTCTTGGCCCAGGAATCAGCTGTTAAAACCCATGCTTTTATGAGAGAGTTTGAAAACTACAGACTGAATACTGATATCAATAGGCACAAAATTAGCTTGATCTCCATGGACCTTAAGGAGCTGTCTGACAAAGTGGATAAAATGTCTTCACTTATCCTAAGTGAAAACCTCAAAAATGCCAATGCCAGAAGCATGGAAATGGAAAGCGAGTTGTTGAAAATGAAAGGTATTATTATGCAAATCAGGGATGTACATATCCTAAATGTGAAAAGTACTATTCACCATCTTAAACTACTGGCCGAAATGATCCATTCCATGGAGTTGGAAAAAGAAAAGGAAAAGGAAGGTACAGGGCCGAAGGTGGTGATTCAAGAACCAAATTACAAGTACTGGAAGGAGACAATAGCTACACTGGTCAATGAATGGAATGGCTGTATGGAGATGGTGGGAGAACTAGTTAGAGAATAATGTTGTTCAAAGGTTTTTAATTTTCTGTTAGTTTATCCCTATGCTGTTAGTATAAACCTTTGGACTGTTATATATTGTAATTCCTATCTTATGGATATCTTAAACTGTAGTCTTTGTTTTTTGAACTTTTGGAACATGAATGGCCTTTAAAGGTAAATCCATTGGCCAATATGTAAGGTTGCTGCAACTCTTTGTAATGGGGTAGGGTCCCCTCAACCCTAATTTTTACCACTAATAAAAATTATTTCGAAGAAAATTGATCAATGTGAGAAGTTTTTTATGATGGGAAGGATGATCATTGCAGGAAGCTTTCCTGGATGCTTTTGACATTTGATATTTTTGAATGCCGATCAATGTGGGAAGCCTTTTACATGGGTACCATCCTTTAAGGGTATGGTCTCTGTCTCTAATTTTTTGACTTTTATAAGATAGTCATCCTTCAAGGGATCCGTCTATGATTTTGACTGGTAGCTATCCTTCAGGGGATGAGTCTACTTTTTTACATTTTTGATAATAATTTTATATTTTGAATAGCTTTCCTTCAAGGGACCAGTCTATTGTATTTTTTATTTTTTGATAAGAAACATCCAATGGATTTTACAAACATTTTTGAGTTGAGGGCAAGACCCCAATAGACCGTTTCAAGTAGGGAAAAAGATGCGTTTATGACCTACACACACGTGCCCCATGTCATGTTTTTAGTTAGTATAGGGTAGGTGAGTGTAATGATTAAGGGGTTCCTACAAAGGAGGAAATTTTCCATAGTGAAAGATGTGATGAACAAAGCCGTGGTGCTCATCTTTAAGGTATATTTAGGATAATGATGGATAACCACATGCTTCCAAATCATTACTGTGATAAGATGGATGGTTTGATGGAATGACAAGCTCTTAGATGTAACTACTATCATGAAGATCAATCATTTAACAGTCGAAAGGCTACAAGTGGAAGGAATTCAAAGGTTCATTTTTAGGTTCACCATCAAGGGAAGTGAGATGATACGCTCTCGACCCATACTTGTGAGTGATAATGTATGGAATGATCCAATTAGGGGAAAAATTTCCATGTTTACTCCATTCTAATGTAGTGAAATTTTTATTTTCTTTGAGTACAAGATCACCAATTTTAAAATCACACTATTTGATATATTTATTATAAGCTCTTTTGATGTACTTGTGATAAACTTTATGATGTTTGAGGGCCATTAGATGTTTTTCATCTAACAGTTCAAGTTGTGTTAAGTCGTCTTGGCAATATTTTTCATTTGGAATGAAGTCATTAAGTGATATTCAAAGTGTTGGGATTTGGAATTCAAGAGGTAAGACAAATTCAGAGCCGTAGATGAGTGAAAAGGGCATATCTTTTGTAGGAGTATAGATTCTAGTTTGATAGACCCAGAGAGAAAATAATATTTAGAGATACCAATTCCTGCCTACATCATCTACTATTTTCATAAGGATTTTATTAAGTGTTTTATTAGAGGCTTCAACCTGTCCATTTTCTTGAGGATAATAGGGTGATGAAAAGTTGAGTTTAATGTTGAAGGTGTCACAGAGCTTTTTGAGTTCTTTATTTTTAAAATATTTTCCATTGTCTGTAACAAGTTTATGTGGAACACTGAAAAAACATATGATGTATTGATATATGAAGTTGGTGATAGGTCCTAATTTAGTTGAGGTTAAAGGGATAACTTCAACCCATTTAGTGAAGTATTTATTAGCTATAATAATGGAGTGATGTTGTTGAGATGATTTAGGATTGATAACACCAATGAGGTCTAACCCCCATTGAGAGAAAGGCCATAGGTCTTGAGTGGGTTATAACGCTTGACTAGGGACATGAATAAGGTCTAAATGGAGTTGGAATTTGAAACATTTCTTAACATATGCACAACAATATTTAGTGATAGTAGGCTAGTAATACCCTAGCCATATGACACATTTAGCGATGAAATTTCCACTGAAATGTCCACCAAAAATACCATCATGGAATTCTTCGATTTCTTTGATTGATTCATGTGATTTAAGGCATCTTAACAAGATACCATCAAAAATATGTTTATAAAGGACACCACTTATGATGAAAAAATGAGTGGCGCATTAAAGAATGATATTTTAGCATTACGTGATAAGTCAGATGGGATTTAATATTTGGCAAGGTAGTCATAGATTTGTGTATACCACAAATCAATTAGATTATCATCAATGAAGTTGATAGGAGGGAGTTCATTTTTATGTGAGGGGTAATCTAATCATTGAATGGCCACATATAATTTAGTGTTATTTTTTGATTCTTTAGTTTCTAATGGGATGAAGGCTCCTAAAGAGGCCATTGTGTCTAAAAATTTGTTAGAGGATTGTGTGATGGTTTGGATGGTGTAATGATCAAAATTTTCGAGGAGAAATTCAATGTTGGATTTATATTTTTATAAGATTTAATTTTTACACTAATATTCTCCTTTAACTTGACTAATGACGAGTTGTGAGTCTCCATAGATTTCTAAAATGTGAACACCTAGAAGAATAGTGGTCGTAAGGCCCATGATTAAAGCTTCGTACTCTACCATGTTATTGGTACATTCGAAGTTGAGTTTGAATGATAACGGAATGGGAATACCCCAAGAAGGTATGATAACAACATCAGCTCCTCCCCCTTGTTGGAATTTAGAACCATCAAAGAAGAGAGTCATTTTGACAGGGATAAATTCATATTCATCAACATTACTGATGGATTCGTTAGGAAATTATTCACAAGGAAGTTGATTATTAGGAAGTGGAGTGTCAACAAGCTGATCTGTAATAGCCCGACCCTTAATAGAATTTTGTGATATGAAATCAAGGTTAAAGTTAGTCATAATCATCAGCCATCGAGTTATACGGTCACTATGATATGTTTAGAATGCATGGTTTTAAGTGGATTGAAGCTAGTGACAACATAAGTTTTGTGATTAAGAATATAATGACATAATTTAGAAGTGGCGAAGTATAAAAAACAACATAGTTTTTAAACCTCGGTTTAACAAGTTTCATATTCATGGAGTGTGTGGATGATATAGTATATGGCTTGTTCACGACCCTGGCTATCACGGTGATGAGCATTGCTCCTAGAGCATGTTTTGAAGCTGACATGTATAGATAAAATGGCTCTCCCTCACGAGGTGGAGTAAGCATAGGTGGTGATAAGAGATATTTTTTAATTTTGTTGAAGGATTTCTAATAATCAGAATCCTAGTGAAAGTCTATGTCCTTGTAGAGAAGATGATGAAATGGTTGACAATGATCAGAAAGTTGTGATATAAAATGTCAGATGGACTGTAGTTTACCTTGAAGGCTACATAGTTGTTTAAGATTGGATGGAGGAGGCATTTCAATGATGGATTTAACCTTTGCTGGGTCAACTTCAATACCTCAAATAGATATGATGAATCCTAAAAAAATTCTAGTGAGGACACCAAAAACACACTTTGTAGGATTGAGACAAAGGCAATACTAAATGAGATGATTAAAGATTGATTCAAGAATGGTAAGATGATTTTTATGTTTTTTGGATTTTCCTAAAAGGTCATCGATGTAATATTCTTTGACTATTTTTTGGATGAGGTCATGAAAAATGTAGGTCATGGCACGTTGATAAGTAGCTCCTGCATTTTTAAGACCAAATGACATGACACGGTAGCAAAAGGTTCCCCAAGGAGTGATGAAAGATGTTTTATGTTGATCATTGGTGGTGATAAGAATTTGATTATAACCAGAAAAGCCATCCATAAGGGAGAGCATTTCATGGCTGGCTGTTAGGTCAATGAGCTGATCTATATTTGGAAGAGGGAAATCATCTTTAGGACAAGCAAGATTAAGATCCCTGAAATCTGTGCAGATGCATAACTTTCCTGAGGATTTGGTTATGGGAATGATGTTAGAGACCCATTGTGGATAGTCAATGGGTATGATGAAATTAGTAGATAAAAGGCTTTGTAACTCTTCTTTAACTAGGAGAGCTATGCGAGGATGCATCTTATTGAGTTTTTGTTTAACAAGATTAGCATCAAGATATGTAACAATGTTGTGTACATGACAATGTTAGGATCAATTCTGGGCATATCACTATATGACCAGGTGAAGGCTTGATAATATTTTTTCTAAAAACGAGGTGAACTCATATACTTCTTATGAATTAAGTGATTGACCAACCTTGACTATACGAGGATCTTGAGGGGTTCCTAAGTTTACGTCGATGGTGGATTTGTTAAGGAGAGTTGGTGTATCAGATGGTAGGGATTTTTGAAGGAAGTGATCCTCAGCTCCCATATGGGAAAGGATGTCTTGGTCATCATGACATTGAAGGATATCTATGGTGGGTAAATCTTCTTCAACCATTTTTAGCCAAATAAGAGGTAATGATTTGATGGAGTGATCGAATTGATAAGTAAGCGGTCCCAAGGATATAGTATTGACTGAAAAAAAAGTTAGGAAGGATGGATACAATGTCATCTATGTCATATAGTATTCAAGGGTTGCATCTATGTCCATAGGATCTTTAGGGGTTGTGGGTGATGATGGTTCTAGTTCGGTGATATGCATGGATGTAGTGGGTTTGGATGGGTTGGAGTCGGGTTTCTCATAACCTAAGCCATATTTCTCATAAGTTTTAAGGGAGCATTGACAATCAAGTCATGTATTCCCTGTTCATAATGGATAAGGCCAAAACCTTTCCACACACAATGGTAAAGGTACATATAAGTGAAATATGGATTATCTAGGGATTTAAAGTCTAATGTGAAAGGCATGACATGGTGTGGATTGATAGAATGAGATGAAGGATGATCATGTCCCCCATAAACAAGGTTTGTTTTAAGATAAAGTGGGACCATAAGGGATAACATCTCCTATGTTAGGCTCGTACATGGGTTGCTTATCAGGATGACCATAAGTCTTAGGTGAAGGGATGAAGTTGAGCATGAGAAGGTGGTACTCCCCCAACATAAGATGTTGTACAATTTCACTAAGAGAGGAATCATCTGGTAGTTTGGAGGAAGGGATGGATGTGCTGGTAGATGTTTCGTCAGATGATTCTGATGTGGATTTAGGTACAAGGATGTCATTTAGATGATATGTCATGTAACAATCAGCAAAGGGATTTAGATCTATGACGACTGTGAACATTTGACTTCATGTTCTTATTTAAGAAAATGATGGAGTGTAGAAGGAACACACCACATGGTGCATATTTAAGGGCATCCTAACAACATGTTATATTGGAACTCTCATTCTATAATGTAGAAGAGTTCATGTAAGGTCTTAATGCTGACTTTAAGTGGTAGGATAACAATACCTAATGTGGGTGTGATAGTGTCATTGAAGGATCATAGTAAAACTAGAGTTTGACCAATGACGGAAGGAGATAGTTTAAGTTGATTGAAAGTCAATGGATGATATAATGTTGATAGCTACGCCCCCATCAATCATGACCCTTATGATGAGGACATCATTGATTTGAGAAGTGATAAAGAGTGGTAAATCATGCTCTTTTGGCCTAAGTGAGGGAATCTCAGATGACTCGAATGATATGGTTGTGGATGATTTAAGGGTCCCCAAAAAGTTTTTGAAAGATGAAGGGTCATCTACCAGTACTGTTATTGATTGGAGAGCTTTGATCATGGCTTGTTTATGGGAATGTGATGTTTACACTAGCTCATAAAGTGACATTTTGATGGGAGCTTGGTGTAACTATTTAATAACGGTCTTTTATATTGAGGTGGATGATGAGGGTGGTGTGGTGAGTATTGAAACCTTGGATTTGGGTGATGTTGTTTGATTAGATGCTTTGAGAGCTATGGAGATAGATACTTTAGGCTTATCAGAAGAAGTGAATAACTTAGGAGGTGGAGGTATGGCTATGAAAGTTTTATCTTTCTTAGGCTCAGATGGATCTGTGTCATAATTATGTGAGTGAGTGGTTATGTGTACAGAATCAACCTGATGGGAAGAGATTTTGGACATGGGATATTTAGATTTAGATGAAGATGATGATGTTGTGTGTGGTTCAGAAGGAAGGAAGGTTAGATTACCAAGTTTTTGAGCAATTAGGTGAAAGGCCTTACAATCCTCTATAGAATGACCTCGTGTTCTATGATAATCACAAGAGACATCAAAGTCATACCAAGTGGGTTTCCATCCTCGTGGGTATGATGGTTTGAGAGGTGGTAAAGTTATAAGTTATTGTTGAAGGAGGTCATCTAAAATAGTTGCATAACACCCCCTAGTTGTGGATGTGGATGGTAGTGAGGTTTTGGGTATCTTATCCTCTAGAGGAAGTAAGACTTTGATTGTGGGTTATTGGGTTGTTTGTCACTAAGGAGTCTTAGATGGTGTAACAGATGAAGAACGAGGGCCCAATGGGGAGGCTTAGTAGGATAGGATTTTGGTCTTGACATGACAGGGTGATTACTAGGAGTGGTAAATGACCCTTCTATGAGGAGGTGGAAGAAAATTCTGAGGGCCACAGAAATTGTTTGATGTAGGGAAGGTATAGTAAGGAATTTTAAAAACTTGAACAACACCTTGTTTATGAGGTCCTTTTGTGGTTTTGGATGAGCTAGGAGTGGATGTAGAGGTAGATGTTGATGAAGGAAGAGGAGTTTGAATGATGTGGTTGATGAGATCTAAATGAGTTGTGGATTTTGTAGGTTTCAAATTGGTTAGTGTAGAGATAATTGGTTTTGTAGATGAGGGATGAATACGGTTGGTGGTTTCCTTAGACAGAGGTGTTTGTGTCATAAATGTTTCGAGAGGTATCATAGTTATATTTACAAATTGAGGCATAGATGTAGGTGTGGTTATACTAGAGGATGTGATTGGTGGGGAAGTGGATTCAGTAATAACATGTGACAAGGATGGGAGAATGGTTTCAGTAACATTGCTAGCAGATGAGGACTTGGTAGATGTAAATTTAGGTTCAATGGATGTTGATGTTGATTATGTAGATGTTGATGTTGGTTCTATAGGTGTGGTTTTGTTGGTTTTGTAGGTGTTGGATGTGGACTCAAGAATGGGTAATTTTTAGTAATGGTGTTGATAGTATGATGAGCATGGACACCATTTTTTTTTGTTGATTCAGTGGATGGGGCATGATTTGGAAAAGGGTTGTTTAAATATGTCAAGATTTTGATTTGGGGGTGCATTTGGATTATCTAAGTGGAGCTCACCTCTATTCAATCAAATCTTGAACCTTTTGAAATTACATTATGGAACATCAACACCTTTTGATGTCATGTCCCTTAACCATATGGTATTTACAATAATCATTATCTCGATACCAAGAGGGTTTGGATACATATGTATCGATAGGTCGAATGGGTGGGAGAGATATCATGTTTAATGAAAAACTTGTCAAAAAATGCACTATAAGTCTCTTGTATGGGTGTGTAGCTATGTTATTGATGGGAATGTTTGGTAGTGGGTTTTTCCTTAGGATAATATTTGACTACTAAGACATTAGTAGATGATTTGGATTTGTCAGTATTGGAAGTTGACTTAGATGGAAATTTAGTTCGTGGTTTCTTAGGACAAAGTTTAACGTGACCATCTTCTAGAGCTCACAGTTCCAACTTACGGGCCATAGTGAAGGCTTCATCAAATGTCTGGAAAGGTTGAATTTGCATTGTTGATGAGATGTGTTTGGCACATGAGTGAGAGAAAATTTCAATCAATTCAGTTTGTGGTAATGGGAAGGACAAGTTGATTAATTGTACCCCTCTAGTGGGTAAAAAATTTGGAAATGGACTCATCCTCAAATTTTTTGATGGCATATATGTCATTGATAGTGATTTTACGGGCTATGTTTATGGAGAAGTGTTCTAAGAAAAGTTGTGCGAGTTGTGAAAATGAGAAAAGGGGATACTGAGGGATGATATTGTACCAATCTAGGGTAGGACCGGTAAGAGACATGGGGAAAGTCCTCAGTATGAGATCTTGGTCATGAGATATTAGATAGAAAACATGGTGGAAAGCACATATGTGTTGTTGGGGATCTTCCTTACTATAAAATTTGATAAACTTTGGAATTTCCCAATGGGGTGGATATGCTTTATATAGCACTGAGGGGTGAATGGGCTCATTGCAAATTTGGTCATAAGAGAGGAAATTTTTGGGTCCTGATGAGGCAACTTCAAGATTGGATATGCGGTTCATGAGGGCTTGAAGAGGATCAGGTTGTGTTGGTTGTTGCGAAGATGAGCCAGGTTGAAATGAGAACTGGCTAGGTTGTGGATATGTTTGATACTGTTGAGGAATGTTTTACTAAGGAATATTTTGTTGATAAGGAATGTTTTACTGAGGAATGTTCTGTTGTGGAATTTTTTGTTGTGAAATTTTTTTCTATGGGATATTTTGTTGATAGAAAATGTTTTGTTGAGAGGGAATGCTTTGTTGAGGAATATATTGTTGAAGGATATTCTATTGTGGAATGTTATAGGTAGGTTGGGAAACTAACGGTTGTAACGGTTGAATATACCGATAAGGATGTGGGATAGATATGGTGGTAAGAGGTTGTGAATAAGGAGGTGGTTATTGAAAGTATATTATAGAGGCAGTGGAAGATGGTGCTTATTGTGGGATGTTCTGAATAGGAATAGATTGTGGTATGGAAATTAATGGCTGCGATGGTTGTGGAATATGTTGTGAGACAAGGGGTATAGAGGATTGGACTGAAACATGATGAGTGGTGGTGATGGAACTAGTATTGATTAAGGGAATAGATGCAGGAATAGACATTGTGATGTTTTGGACGGGGTTACTAACTGGTTGAGATACGACAATAGAAATGGAAATAGAACTTATTGGAAGTATCTGGATGATTGAAGATGTTGGAGGGGTAGATGAGGAAGTGGTATTACTTAAGGGAGGTGTGGAACTAATGGAAGGCTCAGGTGAAGATGTGAGTTGTTGGGTAGTTGTGTCTTGAGAAGAAATCATATGAAGACTAAAAAAGAACATAAGACACAACACTGGATGTTTTAGGTTGACTGATCAAAATGGAAGACTCAACATTTGATGTTTTAGATTGACTTATGGGTGATATGATATGAATGCATTTTTTGGATGACGGGTTGTTGGTTTGAATCAATAAGATGTGCAATACTACATGAAGGATCAGGAATGTGTGGTTTGGATACAAATGGTTGGAGTTGGACACCCCTAGCTGTAAGATAAGCATTAAGGGAAACAAGATTTGAATCTAACATCTCTTCAAAAACAAGGTCTCCTCTATCAAAGAAAGGAGGTTCATAGATGATTCTAATTGAGAGCTTGGAGAATATGGTTGTTCGGTTTCTTCTTGCTCAAATCCATGGAAAATTTGACTATGAAATTGACGTGTAGAATCTAAGAGATGTTGTCACATTTCTTCATTATATTTCTCCTCTATTTCATCCTAGGCTTGTTGATCATCAATAAGAGGAGTGGATGTGATTGGTTGATAAAATGGGTTTTGTTGTTGTAATGGTGTAGAGAATGAAATAGATGATGGAATATGTTGTTGTAATGGTATAGATAATGGTTTAGTAATGTTTTTTGAAGTTTAATTACAAGCTTGCTATCTAGTAAGTACCATGGTAAACAAACACACAATCACCTTATTTTTTTAACTAAGTGGGTTGATTACAAACAACAGGAAAAGAAAGCAAATCAAATTTTTAGACTATCTTGATTTAACTAAGAGAAAAGTGAAATGTGAAAAAAGGTTGATGGGTCCTAGGAAATGGCAAGCTATGGCTAGTTTCAGGTATGTTTATGGGTGGCATCCTTGATATACCCAAAGGTATGTGAGGCTCAACTCTGTACTGCTTGCCGATACGGGATTGATATTGGGGCCTACCCCCTCACTTCACTATTCTACAATGATAAGGGATTCAGGTGCTTTGCCAATATACCAACAGACATGTGTTTATACTCGGCCAGAACACTGAGTCAGTTTCCCTATTGGGTGATGAAATCCCAATAGTTATCACCTGGGTGGGAATTTTTTAAATGTTTTTGATGTTTTAAGTGATTTGGTTGTGTGTGGGGGAAAATAAAGTGAATGCAACTGATTAATTTTCCCTAATTAAAACTATGTGAGCAAGAAGGATGCAATGGTTTGTTTTAAGACCCAAAATGAAATGTTATTTTTGATGAGAAAAAACAAGAAAATAATGCAATATTGAAAGCAAAAAAAGGTTTTAGGAATCACCATGATAAACACTTCCTTTTTAATTTTTTTGACAACTTTTAATTTTTAAGCAACAAACAATCCAATAATCTAACAAGAAAAATCTCCAAAAACAACAACATGTAAAACAGGTTAGTAGAAATAAATAAGAAACAACAAAAAAAAAGATTAGAAGGCTAACTATAAAGTAATCAAAAGGATTCAGAGGAATCATTGATGATTATGAGAATCACTGGTGATTGACCAAATCACTGACGATTACAAAATAGAAAACCAAATGTGGAAAAATATGATATTCTGGATGAATGAAAGATTTTTTTAGACTTTGACAGTAAATCTACAGAAACAAAAATATGCAAACCTAATCTAATCAGAAAAAAATAAATGACTAGAAAAATAACTAGAAGGAAAACTACAAATTAAGCAAAAGTATTTAGACAAATTGTCAGCGATTAACTGAATCACTGACAATTCACTTGATCGTTGGAGATTGACTAAATCGCTAATGATTACTGAGTAGAGAACCAAAAATAAAATAAAAAATTATATTTTGATGAAATAAAACAATTAATTAATGGACTGGGTCCCACCGGGCATGCCAAGATGTTCAGAATTATTCCTACCTCTTCAACTTGAATTAACTAAGCAAGAAAATAGAAATAAACTAACCTCAGAAGACATGGGGTTTAGTGATACCCATAGATGATGTATGACAATGTTCGATGTCACGCTCCATGAAAGGTTGGTAAAAAATCCTCTCTACTAAGAAATTTACAAATCATAGACACTAAATAAAATATGATCAGTAAGATAAATGGCGGATTACCTGGAAAAGGCCAGTCCCTAGAAGTCAATGGGCTTTCTGATAAGGATGTCAATCCGTTTTTAAATAATCAAGGGGATTTAAAAGATATATGATATATGATAATCAATATAAGATAATATGATGATAAATGATAAGTTTATTACAAATAAGATAGAAAATAGATGAGAGAAGGAAGAGGAAGACTATGGCTCAAACTCGAGCTCAAAATGTGGATCTTGCTATCGGGCCTCGTACTCGATCCAAGCAAGTTCAATTCAGATGGGTTGATACTCAAATTATGTAGCCCAATATCCTTCTACAACATCATGGATTTACTGAGTGAACTTGAAAGTGTTCTCTAACTCATCCAATGGGGCACAATGGATAACACACAAAGTTAGATCATATAACAAGCCATATTGCTCCTAGCAGAAAGGTTGACAAATTATAGGCAAGGAATGAATGATAGTTATCTCATGGAAGGTGCCACCAATTTCCATCTAAAAGTAATCCATACTCAAGAACATGTTAGAAGTAACTACTTTGATATGATAGATAAAATATACTTGATGACAAATGGATGAAATTTTAGAAAGATAAAAGTGACTGGAATTGCTAGCAATTGAGGCAATCACTGATGATTATGGTGCTTTGTAATAAACTGATAAATTTAAATATTTGATGATTAAAAATTGATTTTTTATAATGTTAAATGTTCAAAGATGATGTAAAAGAGATGAATAAACAAGTAAGAGGTACCTGAAGGTTGATGTGGAGCTAAAAGAAGCCTCAAACCTCGCTGAAGAGTGATCCATGATGGCTGATGAAGTCTGTAGATTGAGTGGTGAAGAGCTGATTACAGGTGATCCAAAATTTCTCCAAGATGCTCAATGAAGATAGATGATAATGTTTGATGTTGATTTTATTTCCCAAGTGTTGAATGATGATGCATAAGAAGATGTGGAACCATATCAAAAGCATGAATTTGTGAACTGAAGTTGAGGATCCTGGAGAGAGGATGGAAAACTTGCTTAAGTAATCATTGACGATTACCTGAATCATAGGTGATTCCAGTCTGTTTGAGATTTAGAGGGAAAATGGTTAAAATAACTTGCTAAATCAAGGTCTTTGGTTTTGAGTTTCAAGGTGTAATTTTTTAGGTGGTTGGGGGATGTGTTGTATTTTTTTGGAGGGTGGAAAAATAGGTTTGATTTTTTTTATGTTTGTATTTTCCTAATTTAGGTTTGTAGATGATTTTTCTAGGTGTGTAGATGATAATGATTTGTTTGTCGAGATAAGGGAGTTAGAGATAGGTTAAAAGTGGTTTTAAATGGATTTTAAGAAATATTTAGGTTGATTTAGAAAATAATTAAATTATTCTAGGTGGTTAGATCTTAAAAAACATGTTTTACATGTGTAATAGTGATGTGATAAGGGATTTCATAAATATACAATATTATGGAATATTGAACTTAAGATAAATGGTTTTAATAATGTAATGTGATTAAATGGTAGGTATGATTTAGAGTATGAAATATCAATTGATTAAATGAAGATGGGGGAATAATATATGACTTAGGATATGAGTTGTTGATATATTTAAGAGATGAAGGATGTGGTATAGAAATATAGATGCATTTAATTAATTTGATTGAATAAAAATGAGGAGTGCAGATTTTTGGTGTCTACAAGTATCTTGTATCTCTTCCTAAACTTAACTCTCCATGTGAGGGGAGCCTTTATATATCTATGTGTCTACCTCTGATCATGCTCTGGATGCCATATTAGCACATCGTGATGAGTAAGGTAGGGAGCAATCCATCTACTACATCAACCACACTCTTCACGATTATGAGACTCATTACACCGAAGCTAAAAAGCTGTGTTGTGCCATTTTCTTCACTACCTCCAAGCTTCATCATTATCTCCTCAATCATAAGACTTATGTCATCACTAGATTTCATTTTCTTAAGACCATGCATTCTACACCCTATTGTAGTGACTGCATCACTTAATGGCTCATGCTCATGACAGAGTTTGACATAGAGCTCATCTCTCATAAATCAAGTAAGGGCCAATCTATTGCAGATCAACTAACTGATGCCCCTATTCCTGATAGCCATCTTCCTCATGAGAAATTTCTAGATGAATCTACCAACAACTTTGAACATGAATTTTCTCCTCTCAAAATTATACTTTTCTTTGATGACTCTAAGTGTCGACAAGGGGGAGGTGATGATGTCATCACCATTCATCCTTGGGATACTCCTATTCCTATTGCCTACAAAATTAATTTCAAATGCACAAAAAATATGGACAAATATGAAGCTCTCATCTTAGGCCTCCAAACCACCATCTTACTTGGTGTCCAAATCCTTTATAGCTATAGGGATTCTTAGCTCATCATTAATCAAGTGAAAGGCATCTATCAATGTAAAAACAAGATCCTTTAAAAGTATAAGGATATTGTCTACTTCCTTCTGGGAGAATTTTATTTCTACACTATCCAAACCATTCCTTGATCATCCAACCAATTTGCAAACACTATGGCATATATCACATCTCTTATCCCTTATTCTATGGAAGAGTTTAAGCTCTCCATTGTTGTTCATCACCTTGAAAAACCTGCTCGTCTTATTGAATTTCCTGGTGTCAACCTCATCAAATCCAATCCTTGTGATCTTTGGTACTCTCAAATATTCGACTATATTTCTCTATAAGTGTGGCTTCTATGGTATCTTGCTTCTTTGCCTTAAGTCTCATGAATCCACTTGCGCTATACAAGAAGTCCATGAAAATATCTGTGGTGTCCATTTTAGGGGTTTGGCTATCACCAAGTGGGTCCTTCGCATGGGTTATTATTGTCCCTCTCTTAATCATGAGTGCTTTGAATATGTTAAGAATTGCGTCAAATGCTAGGAACATTCAAATATAATCCACATTCCTAGTAAGGCCTTACAGTTGGCTCTTGACCTCTGGCCTTTCTCACAATGGGGATTAGACCTCATCGGCCTCATAAATCCATGTTCTTCCCAAATCCATCATTTTATTATCATTGCTACTGAATATTTCACAAAATGGGTGGAATCCATTTCACTCGCATCAAACAAAGCTAATCAGATCGTTAATTTCATCTATTAGCATATCATTTTCCGCTTCGACGTTCCTTTTAAGATCATCATGGACAACAAAAAGTGCATCAAAAACAAATATCTCAAGAAGATTTGTGATTCATTTAATATTATGATTATCTTCTCTTCTCCATATTATCCTCAAGCTAATGACCTTGGAAAATTCACTAATAAAACCCTTCGTAATCTCCTTTCCAAGACTATTGATAAATCACGTCGTAATTGGAATATTCATATCCCGTTCAATCTTTGGTCTTACTAGAATAACATATGCACCTCTATGGGAACTACTCCTTTCTCTCTTGTCTACGGATTTAAGGTTGTTCTGCATCTTGAAGTACAAATACCCTCCCCGAGCATTTATCTTTGCAACTTCATTTCTGATGAAGATTATCACCAAGAGCATATAGCACAACTTGAGTTGTTAGATAAATGTCACCTTCTCACTCTAGATCACATCAAACGTGCTTACAAAAAAAAACTCAAGGAACATGACTTTAACATCAAAGACCTTGTCCTTAAAGAAAATAAAAACATTACTACTCTAGAAAGGAGTCAACATGGAAAGTTTTCACCTAACAAGATTAGAACTTATATTATCATGCAAAAGTATAGGTCTGGAGCATATCATTTGGCTTCCCTTGATGGAAAACTAGAACCAGAACCTCTTAACGTATTGTGGCCATTTTATTGTTAACATACCTATCAACGTGAACTTATTTATTTCAGTGGTCATCCATCCATCATTAGCCATTTCCATCTTTCATCGTAATGATTTGGAATTATTTTTTCTACCGTCACTTTATTATCTATGAACTTGAATATGGGCACCATGACTATGATCATAGCATATTTGTTATGGATAAATTCTTCCTTCTTGGTGATAAATCTACAATCATTACATCCCATTACTCCTTCTTTACCTACTAAAACCATGCTAAGGTTCTATAGGTGTTACTCGTACATTCTCTATCCCCTTATAAGTTGTTTAACTAGCTATCCCCAACTCTTCCATCAAAAGTTAAAATCTCAGATGCTCATATCAAAAGATATCATATCCAAAAATAGACTTCTCCCTTAACTAAAAACTATTCATAAAAGCCAAAATGTCAAAAACTATAGATTGATCCCTCGAAGGAAAGGTATCATGCATATCTTATCCTACCATTTATAAAATAAAAATCCAAAATCCAAATTCAAAAAGCAAAATGTAGATCAATCCCTCGAAGGATGGCTACCATCTCATATCATGGAAGCAAAGGATTCCCGCATTAATCAACCTCCTATCCATTTAAAAAATAAAAACTATTAAAGTTTAAAAGAAAGTATCCTAAGAAAACTTCCCGCATCGATCAAATTTATCATCCATATCCAAATTACCACATTGTTTAGTTTGCATCATCTTGCTCAGAGCTGGGTCATAGACGTAAGAACACCCACCTATGGAGAACCTATATTCCCACGTACAAGTGTCATCCAAAACCCTTATGTCATGTCAACATTAGGTTTGTGAGTCCATTTTACATGATTTACCTCATTATCCTTTGGACTACTAACTATTGATGGTTATGTTTTAACACTTGGTATTGGTTGCAAGAACATTGCCTTGATTGGATCATTCTCTTGTTTACCTCCAATCCAGTTTGAAGTATTTTTTCTTCATGTGCTCTTTACTATGATCAAGTGTCATTTATCTCATTTTTAGTCACCTTATATTAAAGTCACATCCTTTATTTTACCCATAACATGTTCTTATCATATTATTTCTAATTTAACAATTTTATCCGTTCCTATTTTTATGCTTTTAAGTACAACATCATCCATATATAATGTATTTATAGATCCGCCACATCATTTATCCATTATTTCACAATGCGTAAAAAAATATCTATCTATTCTAAATCACATATATATATCCACCATGATAAATCACATCGCATTCATTATCATATTTTAATTTCCATTGCCATTTATCCATGATAATAATATATTCATCCTAATGCATCACATTTCTATCTAACATCTACATCAAATCCATAGTCATAAATCAAACATCTAATCCCATCCATAACATCTACATCTAATCCATAATAATCTAAATAAAATCCATAATCATCTATATATAATCCATAATCCATAACACCTACATCTAATCCATAATCATCTAAGTCAAATCCTTAATATTCACATCACATCTAAATATAACACAACATAAAAACCATGAATTCAAAACACATGACATATTATGAATCACAATAATATCATATATGTATCACAATAATATATATATATATATATATATATCTCATCAACATCCAAGTACATATATACATATGTCACAGGCCACTACGGGTCCTATCTCAATCTAGATACATCATCAAAATTAGGGAAGTATACATCAGATAATCTCAAGTTTTTCCCCCTAGGGGTAGGTTCCTAAATCAATCCCTAGTCCTCATCACATCCATCATGGTCCGCATCTCACTGTGGATGAGCCACGCTCATGTGCTCTCAAATGACACTGGTCATGCCGAACCACCTGTTCTCCACTGCTCAACTAGGTATGTTGCATATCTCTGTTTGTGGTATCCTGGATGCCATAATCTGCTCATACTATCCTACCTGAGCTACCAATGCTATATACAGATCCAAGGGCATAGTACCTGGAGGTGCCATCTTTCCTTCTCCCTGTGATGGTGTTAGAGCACTAATCCTAAACTCCACCACTAGTATCTGTGTGAGATCTCCAAATATAGATCTACACACCTGTTGTTATCTCTTATATAGATCTCTATACTGAATGGATGTGTCCCTCTCCTAGTGTAAGACTGTGGCCTCCTGGCGTGCTGCCTCTCACTTTTAGCATGCCGTGTCCCTCTCTAGGTGAGCAAGGTCATGATCTATACGCAACAGAGATATCTCTGCAACAACTCCTCCATCATCACCCTCCTCACCTCTTGGTGCCATATCCTCCTTAGCTGACACTTCCTCCTCCTCATCACCTCCCTCGGATCCCTCTTCCACCATTTGAGTTTCCCATGTGATAGTCATCTAATCTACGAATCCAACTCCAAACTCTATGTCATCATCATCATCCCATGGTGCCCCCGCCTCCTCCAATGGGTTGGAAGTATCTAGATTCAGAAGGTACCTCTCTGACTCATCTCCCCTATATCTAATAGGCTCTCTAGGTACCATTTGTACAACTCCAAACTATAGCATCACTATGTCAAACTAGATGACCTCTATCATCTTGGGCCTCCACCCTTGTACCCACCTCGTCCACCTCATTCCAATCAACTCTACATCTACTCTAGGACACACATGATAGTCATAGTATGGCCACCATCTAACCTAGTCTACATCAAGCTCTACCAATCTCTTTGGATACCACTATGTTCCCCTCTCTATCCTATCACCACGATCCTGGTCAGCTTACCGTATCAAAAATCCTATGGCCAGATCAATGTAGTCACATGTCGCCCATGGTATCCCTAGTGGATTGATCATCACTATGTGCTCGTAAGCCCAACAATGGAGAGGGAACCCTACATACAATCATGTCCTCATCCTCTTCGTATACATGCACAACTCATGATATATCTATGCTAATAACACTATGTTGAAATAAAATACCATCCTATGATAAAAATATCTGCCACTACACTTGCTGGTGACCATGGGAACCTCACACCCCCTGAATCTAGTAGTACATAGTTGTAAATTTCCATCATCACTAAGCATATCAATTGATTGCTAGACACCCCCCACTCATATCGGGTATCTATGTGAAACTCCCCTGATGAGAATGTAATTTGTGAGGCATTGACTCTAAATAGCCATGTCAAAATCCTCAATCTACTATCCTTTGTATCGAATCACCCTGTATAGGTAACCTTAGGATGTGATATGCATCCTTGAGTGTGATGGTCATCTCACCCATCATGAATCGTAATTTTCTTGTATGAACATCCCATCTATTCACCGGTGAAATCATAATTCCAACATCTCATGGAATCTACTGGTAATGATAGAAACCACCCAATCTTACTACTGTAACACCCTGATTTTGTAAGTTATCTTGGTGATTATTTTTCATACTGTTGTATCTGCTAAAATGAAGGCAAACATGTTAAGATATATTTTGATCTTAAAGGAATGTGTTGCTAACTTGGTTTCTAGCATGCTGTAATTTAATTGCATGGGAGAGCAATTATTGTTGCTTGTGTGTTTGCTGATGTGATGAAAAATTGACGTATACTTGCTAAAATCTCTTTGCTGATTGACAGCACACCTTGAATCAATTCCATTGATCCAAAGTATGCTGTGGTCTTCATGTGATTGCTTTGTCGATTTAATCTTGAACCGAACTAGAGGTTGATATAGATGTGTAGCGCCTGATTGCAGGTATGAGCAGCAGGCACGCAAATGCCAATGACAAAGGTACGATTGGCAAACCATGCACTGTCGTACTTAAGACCTCGTGAGGCAGGAAATGTTTGGACATGGGTGGCTTTGGCATGTGAAGCAAAGGACGAAACGTCCTGCACAACATTGACATGAATGTCAGTTGGAAGACTGGATTGGAGGTTGATTAGTGTTAGTGGTTAGAAGGAATTAAATCCTAAGCTAATCCTAAGTTCTACCATACATCCTAAACTACTATCCTAAGTGGAGTTTTAAATTATAAAAAAAATAAAGGGAAATAAACCTAAGTCCTATTAACCTAAAAACTAGACTATGACCTAGGTTGAACACTAATATAAATCCTAAACTAATCCTAAGCTAAAGGGGACGCACAGACCCTTAGAGGGAGAGGATAAGGATGAAGGGGTGTTTAATGGCATTAATGGGGATTCCATACGTGGACAACACCAGTTTGGCGGGGACAGGTAAGTGGCAGAGGTATCTAGTGGACATGGAACTAAATTTGGTTTTGCATGTAAAATTTAAAATTAGGAGTTCGCCAACTCAAGTTGGCAGTGGCGTGGGAAATTGGGAAAGGGCAGAGCCTTTAATGCATTATATTTTCTTGGTCCTCGTGACCAGCTCGCCTTGGAAAGTGTATGAGGGAAATTTGATTGTTTATTGTGTCGATTCATATTTTGTGAAGTTGCTCTGCATTTGGTTTTTTTGTTTGGTTCAGTCGAACCAGTTTCATTGGGTTTATCACTGTTCTTTGGAAATTTGGAGGCTGTTGTTGAGCCTGAAGAGGAAAGGATTGTTGGAAAGCTCGTGCTGTCACCGTGGAAGGAAATACCTTTGGTAGACGCAATTTTCTTCGAGTTTTGAGGAAGAATTTACAGGCATGTTAAGCCCTTCTCTTTAAAAATACTTGCTTTGTTTAAACATCTCATTAAAACAACCCTGCTCTTGGGTTTTGGGTTTATGTGATTTTTGTCGTGTTGATACGATTTGGGTTCAGTCGATTCTTGCTGTCGTTTTTGAAATGATAGGTAAAATCGTTTCTGGTTGTTGTGATTTGATCTGTCTTTGCATGAATTGAGTTGGAATAAGAACTTGTTGTATTGGTTTTTGATGGTATTTGGGAATTCGAGATGGGTTTTTCTCTGCTTAAATGTTATATAAGAACTGTGCAGGCTGTGTGGGTTGTTTTCACTGCTGTGCGATTGTTCTTTTGTTATATGACATTTTGTGATAAAATTGTACAGGATGTACGAGTTGCATGATGTCGTTTCTATACTGAAATTTCTCTTAAAGGAAATAAAACTTTTCTTTTCCTTCTGTTGTTTCGGGATTAGAAGGAAATTAAATTTTTGGATTTTAAAGGAATTAGCATTAGAGTTTTATCTGAGCATTACGAACTTGGTTAGAAGGAAATGATAGTAATTTTTTCATTGTTGTGCTTCTTCTTTTATATAAATGGACGAATACAATTTGGGTATTCGTGGGAGCTAGAAAAGAAATTGTTTTCTTCTGAACTTATAAATGATTACATTCTTTCTTGCTGGGATGAAAGGTTGATTTTGTTGTGTTTATGGAAACGACTTGATCTTACAGTTTGGACAGTAGTCGTGAAAACGAGCTTGGCTGGTATTTCTGAACATTAAATGAATTATGTTGATTCTTGCTGAGGGGGTTAGATGATTTGTTGTGTTTTATTGATGCTGTTCGATCTTTTAGTTCAGACTGTCTTTGTGAAAACGCACTTTACTTTGGATTGCTGTGCAAAGGAAGAAATGCTTGGGAAGTTGTCTTGCTGTTGGACCTGTTTTGATTATACTTTGTTGTGCATCTGATATCCTATGCGGGTTTTTAATAATAAGGGTATTATTGTATGAAAATCACATTTTTGGGTTTTGTACATCATTGTGAATAGAAAAATGGATTCGGGTAGAAAAATTTATTGGTAAGGAATTCTTCTTCTGTCTGCTGTTTTGATTTGGTAAAATCAGTAGTCGGATGGTTTATTGAACTTGTAAGTTCAGTCTGTATAGAGGACAGTGGCATTTAAATCGTTTCCTAACTGCTGTGTTTTTCTGTACAAATGGAATTTTGAATGTTTCGTGTGGTCTTCTGATCTTTGCACTGTCAGTCAAGGAAAAATGAAACCGGCATGAATAATTCTTGTTGAGTTGAAGAAAATGGTTGTTTTCTTATTTGAATAGTTAAAGAACGAATTCTTCTCTTTTGCTGTTTGAATTCTGGAAATAGCATTGAAGTCTTACTGTGCATTATGATTGGTCTTGCTGTAGGTAACAAAAATGATTAAATTTTATTTTGAACGGAATGTGTTCATAGAATTAGGAAATCATGTGAATAATTGACTGCATGATTGTATAACTGTTTATCTGGTTTACAATACAGTGAAAGAATTATGGATTCTTCTAGTACGGTAAATACATAGTATGCATCCTTATACTATTTGATCTATGATAAATACGATGTTGTACTAACCTGTTTTGGATATTCATATGAGCCTGATTTAAATGAAGTATTGATAAGGATGATACATTCTTCCTTGTTTTCGTTTAAAGCTGATTATGAATGAAATTACTCTTGCTGCTGGAAAATGAATTCTAAGTGGATTTTGTAAGTTTCACTCTGAACTGTTATCTTGATTTGTGTCTCATTTGGATTCAATTTTGGAAAAGTCATGAGGAAAGAAATAGGGATATGGATGAATAACTTGGAAAAATGATCTTTTCTTCTTTCATTCAGTTGTAAATCTGTAATTCGTTAATAATGAATCTTGTAGTGCTTAGATATGAGCAACTATATGCATTGCTGTTTGCTTCCTTGTCTGTGCTTGATTGCTTGGAATCTAATATGATGCATGAACTGAAAGGAAAGTAGTTGGTTACGTTTCAGTTAGTTTTACCCTTTTGTATTATTATTAATGAAAGGAGTGGAAAGGATAACAATATGTTATATCAGCAGTATGCTACTTGTATTCCTAAACTTTACAAATATTGTAATTTGGAACTTGTAACGGTTATGTGGAAAATGGGACAGCAGTTCTTTGGTTGATTGTGATGGTATTTTGATGGTTTAGTTGTTATGCTGATCATTCTTTGGTGCCTATTTCTTGATTGATGTCTTACTGTCGTTTCATAAAAGTAGGGTTCTTTTATTGAGACAGTTAATTGAAGCACCTCATTTTAATGACAACTGCTTAATGTGCTCAGTTCATTGAACTGACCCGTGCAAATAATTTTACAGATGGAATTTGATTAGAACGAAGACATGGCTGTTTTCTGATGCTTCTTTGATTTTTTGAAGATGAATTGTATTTGCTTACTATTATTCCTCTTCGAGGAATTGTGAAAAGAAGAAAGTACATTCTTCTAACTATGAGTTGTAATGATGTTTTATTTAATCAAAGTCCAGTCAGTTGGATTGGCAGATGCATGGATTATGAAATGGATGATGAATGCAAATACAAGTGTGATATTTTAATGAATATATCAGTTGATATTGTTGATTAAATTGGAAATATAATGTTATTTCTTGATTTGGATTTATTTAATTGTCCTTGGATGGACGTTAAAAAGAAACAAATATCTATTCTTACCTTAATGCAACTTTTAAGTTGAAATACGCAATTAGTTCATACTTGGGTAAAGATGAATTTTAATTGACATTAAAAAGGATTAGGAAGAATATGATTCCATAACTGATAGGTATTCAGGATTATCTTGGAAGCTAAGGAATATCAATTAACTTAGGAGTAATCGAACTTCACTTTCGAACTCCATTAATGACCTCGTATGTTGAATTCAGAAAGAAAGGATATGGGATAAGTATATCCATGACTAATGGACCTTAACTATGTAATGTTAAGGAGAATAAATGAATACATTTATTAGGAATTAGACCTCGTTTAAATGACGTCTAATAAGCTAGAATTCTAAATTTAGTTACAGTTTGGAAAATCTTGGTTAAGTTTAATAGGTTAAGCTTATCACGTCCGTCGGTAACGGGCTGCTTAATCCAATGATTGAGAAGAAAACCAAGTAGAGAAATGCAGCCCTTCGGTACGAAGGAGAAGATGCATAACAAGCTAAAGGACGGATTTAGTCTCTCTTAGCTACGTACAACTGTAATGGGAATGAGGATAAAGGATCAGCACAGTTGCTGAAAGTTGATCTTAAATATTAAGATCATATCCAAATCACTTGAGCAGGATGTGTACTCTCGATGGGAGGATTCCGTAGGAAATTGACATACGTGAACTACATCAAGGTGTCTTCATGAAGATGGGGTCTTCATGATGACACAATGTTATAGCTGACATATTGTAATGCCCTCCCGAATTAAAACATCAAGAATACATAGGCTGAATGTGAAGTTCTTGAATGGGGATGGGAGTATGATCTCGTATGCAGAGTGACTCCGGAGGACTAAAGATAACTAGACACACGGATTCGTGGGGAACGACACCGCATGTTTGCGTATCTTTAGTTACCTGGAGTTCCTTCCTATATTCGTTCATATTGCTAGTTGGAAATCAGAAGTTTTAATCCGACCTTAAACTGAGAGGACTGGTAGGAACCAGGAAAGACCATTCTAGATAACAGGTGAAGTGAAGTGAAGGACGTATTCCATTGATGTGTATCACATCCAAGAATATGATCATGCAAAGCATGTGAAAATCTTTGGCCAAAGTATCGCAAGTGCTTAATTTAAGATGTAGGATGTCAAATGAATATCAGTAACAGATATTTAGATAGGCTTCTTAAATGGATCACTTCGATAACTAGAAACGGTTAAGAGAAATGGTATATATAATATACTATGCATGAATGAACATGAAGGATCGGTTGTTGCCGAGTCATGAAATGAAGGATCGTTGAAACTCTGAGCCATGAAAATGGAAGATCGACAGTTCCTCGAGTCATTTACAGTAGCATATAGAATCTGTTATAAAATTGAATGGCATTGAATGTGTCTTCCATATTGTAAATATGCGAACATGGAACATTAGTTTTAAAAAGAAATTGTGTGTTCCAAACTGTGTTGTTTGGGCAGAGAACAATTATTAAAACTTGAACGTGTGTTTGAATTTTATAATTCATAACAGAAAACGTTATAAATTTTTTTTTTTCCCTTGTTCTAGTATCTTAAAATGGGGATGTTACATCTTGGTATCAGAGCTGAAGGTTGCAGCTCTTGGACCTAATGAGTCCACGATATTAATAACATTTACATTTTCTTATTGAACAGAAAATGGTCAGAACAAGAGGGAATGCTACGAATAACCCGTTACAGGGTGGAGAAGCAACTATTGCTCAAAAGATGGATGAAATCCTTGCTGCCCTACTTGATACGAGAGATCGTTTTACTATGCTGGAACAACAGTCAATAGGCAATGAAGAAGAGGAAGATGAAGCTGAAATAAATGATCAGCCGCCTCCTGTGGACAACATCAACGGAGGGAATCTGGGTGTTGATAATAATAATGTAATTGCTCCTAATCCCCCTAAAAATAAAAGGGCAAGATTAGCAGCTGAATTTACAAATGATATAAAGAGAATAAGTCCTCTAAAGTTTGATGGAACAACCCTTGGGGACGGAGCTAAGAACTGGCTCAGTGAAATGGAGAAATACTTTGCAATAAGAAACTTCTCGAAGAGACTAAAGCGATATGGGGAGCATATCAGCTTTCTCATGAAGCATCATCATGGTGGGACAACCGTAAGGTTGAACTGAATATTGTTGAATCAGACATAACTTGGGATCAATTTAAGGGTTATTTTAGGCAACGATGGCTTCCTCAACTCTATTTTGATAGGAAAATGACTGAATTTCAGAACTAGTCGCAAGGAAGGCTGTCGGTGATGGAATACTGGGAAGGGTTTACTAAACTCCTTAAGTATGTGCCGCAGTACCAAGCTGATGAGAAGTTCAGAATACGGAAATTCATAATGGGACTGAATCCCATCATTGGTGGCGAAGTGGATGTCCACGACCCAACCACCATGGATGGAGTTTTCGAAAAGGAAATCAGACAGGAACAGAAATTGAGAGCAATATCTGCTCACAGGGAAGAGATAAGGAAGAAGATTCCCAATTCTTCTTCATCTCTTGCACCAAAAAGGGGACCTTGGAAAAGGTTTGGTGTGAAAAACAAAACTATTATAGATAACAACAAGAAATTTGTGATGAACAGACCTGTAAATAGCATGCAGAACAGCTTCACAAAAGTTAATGGCATTGGACAGAAGTCCTATGGAAGCCAGAATGATAAGTTCAAGGCTGGTAATAAATTTGAGCCTAGAAAAGGGCCAGTTGGAGGATGCTTCAACTGTGGAAAGGACCACTATGCGAATCACTGTCCTCTGAAGAAGGATGATTGTGGTCAGCAGCATAGGATACATGCTGCAGTGACTAACAGACAAGCTGAAAAGCAAGTGACACCCATAGAAGTTACGGGTAAGTTATTCGGTACACTTGTAGTCATACTTTTTGATACTGGAGCTACTGAATGTTTTATTTATGATCAACTTGCAATGAAATTAAAAAGAAAGGCTGAAAGAATGGATAAAACATGGATAGTGCATTATGGGAATAATGCTGTCCATACAGTCGAAATGTGCCTTTTTGGGGCAATTCTTGATTTGCCTAGTTTCTCCACCGAAGTTGACTTGTATGTCACTCCTCTAGGATCATATGATATCATTATTGGAGTTAACTGGTTGGCTGAACATAAGGCAAAGGTCGACTGTTATGAAAAACAAATCTGTTGCTTCGATGACTTGTAGAAATCAGCAGTCATTCAAGGTATAAAACGGGAAGTTGCAGTTAGGAAACCGACGGCTATGCAACTAAAAAGGGTTAAAAATAGAGGCTGCACTTTGTATGCAGTAAAAGTGATAGAAAATGCGGAGGAAGATAATGATTTCATGGAAAGATATCCATTGTTAAGGGGTTTCTGTGATGTGTTTTCGGAGGAATTGCCAGGTCTTCCACCCAAACGTGAGTTTGACTTTGCAATAGAAATCAAACCGGGAACTGAACCCATATCTAAGGCACCTTATAGAATGACTACCATTGAGTTGGTAGAGCTGAAGGCTCAGTTACAAGAACTTCTGACTAAGGGGCTGATAAGACTGAGCGTCTCACCTTGGGGAGCACCGGTAATTTTTGTAAAGAAAAAGGATGGCACTTTGAGGCTGTGTATTAATTACAAAATGCTGAACAAAGCAACTATTAAAAATCGATACCCACTTCCTAGGATTGATGATCTGTTCGATCAGATGTGAGGAGCATCAGTTTATTCAAAAATAGATCTTCGATATGGGTATCATCAGCTGAGAATAAAGGAAGAAGATATTCATAAAACAACTTTTAGAATGAGGTACGGGCATTATGAGTTCACGGTGTTACCTTTTGGGTTGACTAATGCACCTGCCGCCTTCATGAATCTAATGAACAATATTTTTCAAGAATACTTAGACAAGTTTGTGCTTGTATTCTTGGACGATATTCTTATATACTCTAAAAATGTCGAAGAGCACCAAGAACATCTAAGGATAGTGCTGGAAATTTTAAGAAAGAGGAAGTTGTATGGAAAACTGTCCAAATGTTCCTTTTATGATGCAGAGGTGCATTATTTGGGACACGTTATAATCAAGAATGGGATAGCTGTTGACCCTTCAAAGATCACATCTATAACTGAGTGGCTTGTGCCTAAGAATGTGCATGAAGTGAGGAGCTTCATGGGCTTGGCTAGATATTATCGAAAGTTCGTTAAGGACTTTTCAAAAATTGCTGCCCCAATCACTTCGCTGCAAAAGAAGGATAAGAAATTCGTCTGGACAGATAAATGTGAATCTTCCTTTAAAAATTTAAAGGAACAGCTAACTACAGCACCTATTTTAACTGTACCTGATCCAAATGGAAATTTTATGGTTGTAATGGACGCCTCAGGAGAAGGCCTTAGAGGTATTCTGTTACAGAATAACCATGTCATAGCTTATGAAAGTAGAAAGATTAAATTACATGAACAGAATTATGCTACACACGATCTAGAGCTTGCTGCCATTGTTCATGCACTTCAAATGTGGAGGCATTACCTTTTAGGCAAGCCTTTCGAGTTAAAAAACAGACCATCTGGGGCTGAAGTATATTTTTACTCAGCCAAATCTGAATGCAAGGCAGCGAAGATGGTTAGAATTTCTATCTCAGTATGATTTTGATATAAGCTACATCAAGGGCAAGGAAAATAGAGTAGCAGATGCTTTGAGTCGAAGGAAGCATATCTCTGCTCTTATAAAGTTAAGAACGCAGTTTAAGGATGAGGTGAAAGATGCTTTGGAATCAGATCCTTATTTCCAAAAAGTTAAAACAACACTTGCTGCAGACCCGAAGGATGTCAGGTATAAAGGATTCCGTTTTGATAATGAAGGAATTCTGAGGTTCGAAAACAGGGTATATATACCTTTGGAAAATGACTTAAGAGGGAAATTGTTAACTAAATTTCATAATTCACCTTTTTCTGGACACCCTGGCATTACAAAAATGCTTGCTGATCTTAAGTAGCAATACTTCTGGAAGGGAATGAAAAAGGATGTGACGGAATTTGTAACACACTGCTTGGAATGTCAGCGTGTTAAGGTGGAACATATACACCCCGATGGATTATTGTATCCCCACAGTATTCCGTAGTATAAATGGCAAGTGATAACGATGGATTTCATTCAAGGATTGCCTATGTCAAGAAATAAGCATGACATTATCCTGGTTGTAGTCGATAAATTGACCAAAGTGGCACACTTCATTGCTGGTAATTTGAAGGACGATGCACCCGTGCTAGCAAGAAGATTTGTACATGAAATCTTCAGATTGCATGGAATACCGGAATTAATCATATCAGACAGAGATCTGAGGATGACATCAAGGTTTTGGCAAATGCTTAATGCGGCCTTGGGGACTAAATTAAACTTCAGTTCTGCATATCACCCGGAAACGGATGGACAGACTGAGAGAGTCAATCAGGTTTTAGAGGACATATTAAGGATGTATTGCATGGACCAGCAGTATAAATGGGAGGAATACCTTCCGTTGGTAGAATTTGCTTACAATAACACCTATCATGCCTCTTTAAAAATGGCGCCCTTTGAAGCATTGTATGGAAGAAAATGCAGAACCCCTGTCAGCTGGGACAACGTTGAGGACAGAGAGGTAATTGGGCCAGAAATCCTTATGGAAATGGAACAGTAAATCAAAATGATTCGGGAACATCTAAAGGATGCCGCCAATAGGCAAAAGAGTTATGCAGACTTAAAGCAGGTTGACAGGAATTATAAACTGGGAGAGAAGGTCTTTCTTCGGGTGAAGCTGAAAAAGAGCTCAATAACTTTTGGTAAGGCTGCCAAGTTGTCGCCACGATACGTGGGACTTTTTGAAATTGTTGAAATAATCAACCCTGTAGCTTATCATCTAGCATTACCTCCTGCTTTGTCTCAAATGCATGATGTTTTTCATATTTCTTTGCTTAAGAAATATGTGACAGATTTATCACATGTGCTGAATTGGAATTCCTTGCAGGTCCAAGACCTAGGAATAATCGTGGTTAATCCCATACGAGTACTGGGAACTCGCTAGTTGTACTTGAGAAATCGCGAAGTGAACCAATGTAAGGTCCAGTGGGACCAGTTCAGCGAGGAAAGTGCAACTTGGGAAAATTTCGAAGAAATGAGATCTACTTTTCCACATTTGTTTAATCGAATTTGAAATTCGAGAAACTGATAATTCTACCAAATTTAGACAAATATTAGTCTATTGTACAGTTGTCTTAAAACGCTGTTTTTAAGAGTGAATCTGTTTTTGGTATGAACTTATGAATGGAAGGACAATAACTGAACTTTGTCCTAGGAACTCCTTGATTTGTTTAATCTGATCATCGGGACGATGATTCTTTAAGGAGGGAAGAATGTAACACCCTGATTTTGTAAGTTATCTTGGTGATTATTTTTCATACTATTGTATCTACTGAAATGAAGGCAAACATGTTAAGATATATTTTGATCTTAAAGGAATGTGTTGCTAACTTGGATTCTAGCATGCTGTAATTTAATTGCATGGGACATCAATTATTGTTGCTTGTGTGTTTGCTGATGTGACGACAAATTGTCATATACTTGCTAAACTCTCTTTGCTGATTGACATCACAACTTGAATCAATTTCATTGATCCAAAGTATGCTGTGGTCTTCATGTGATTGCTTTGTCAATTTACTCTTGAACCGAACTGGAGGTTGATATAAATGTGCAGCGTCTGATTGCAGGTATGAGCAGCTGGCATGCAAATGCCAATGACAAAGGTACGATTCTCGAACCATGCACTGTCGTACTTAAGACCTCGTGAGGTAGGAAATGTCTGGACACGGGTGGCTCTGGCATGTGAAGCAAAGGACGAAACGTCCTACACAGCATTGACGTGAATGTCAGTTGGAAGACTGGATTAGAGGTTGATTAGTGTAAGTGGTTAGAAGGAATTAAATCCTAAGCTAATCCTAAGTTCTACCATACATCCTAAACTACTATCCTAAGTGGATTTTTAAATTATAAAAAAAAGAAAGGGAAATAAACCTAAGTCCTATTAACCTAAAAACTAGACTATGACCTAGGTTGAACACTAATATAAATCCTAAACTAATCCTAAGCTAAAGGGGACGCACAAACCCTTAGAGGGAGAGGATAAGGATGAAGGGGTGTTTAATGGCATTAATGGGGAGTCCATACGTGGACAGCGCCAGTTTGGCGGGGACAGGTAAGTGGCAGAGGTATCTAGTGGACATGGAACTAAATTTGGTTTTGCATGTAAAATTCAAAATTAGGAGATCACCAACTCAAGTTGGTAGTGGCGTGGGAAATTGGGAAAGGACAAAGCCTTTAATGCATTAAATTTTCTTGGTCCTCGCGACCAGTTCACCTTGGAAAGTGTATGAGGGAAATTTGATTGTTTATTGTGTCGATTCGGATTTTGTGAAGTTGCTCTGCATTTGGTTTTTTGGTTTGGTTCAGTCGAACCAGTTTCATTGGGTTTATCATTGTTCTTTGGAAATTTGGAGGCTGTTGTTGAGCCTGAAGAGGAAAGGATTGTTGGAAAGCTCGTGCTATCGCCATGGAAGGAAATACCTTTGGTAGACGTGATTTTCTTCGAGTTTTGAGGAAGAATTTACAGGCATGTTAAGCCCTTCTCTTTAAAAATACTTGCTTTGTTTAAACGTCTCATTAAAACAACCCTGCTCTTGGGTTTTGGGTTTATGTGATTGTTGTCGTGTTGATACGATTTGGGTTCAGTCGATTCTTGCTGTCATTTTTGAAATGATAGGTAAAATCATTTCTGGTTGTTGTGATTTGATCTGTCTTTACATGAATTGAGTTGGAATAAGAACTTGTTGTATTGGTTTTTGATGGTATTTGGGAATTCGAGATGGGTTTTTCTCTGCTTAAATGTTATATAAGAACTGTGCAGGCTGTGTGGGTTGTTTTCACTATTGTGCGATTGTTCTTTTGTTATATGATCTTTTGTGATAAAATTGTATAGGATGTACGAGTTGCATGATGTTGTTTCTATACTGAAATTTCTCTTAAAGGAAATAAAACTTTTCTTTTCCTTCTGCTGTTTTGGGATTAGAAGGAAATAAATTTTTTGGATTTTAAAGGAATTAGCATTAGAGTTTTATCTGAGCATTACGAACTTGGTTAGAAGGAAATGATAGTAATGTTTTCATTGCTGTGCTTCTTCTTTTATATAAATGGATGAATATAGTTTGGGTATTCGTGGGAGCTAGAAAAGAAATTGTTTTCTTCTAAACTTATAAATGATTACATTCTTTCTTGCTGGGATGAAAGGTTGATTTTGTTGTGTTTATGGAAACGACTTGATCTTACAGTTTGGACAGTAGTCATGAAAATGAGCTTGGCTGGTATTTCTGAACATTAAATGAATTATGTTGATTCTTACTGAGGGGGTTAGATGATTTGTTGTGTTTTATTGATGCTGTTCGATCTTTTAGTTCGGACTGTCTTTGTGAAAATGCACTTTACTTTAGATTGCTGTGAAAAGGAAGAAATGCTTGGGAAGTTGTCTTGCTGTTGGACCTGTTTTGATTATACTTTGTTGTGCATCTGATATCCTATGCGGGTTTTTAATAATAAGGGTATTATTGTATGAAAATCGCATTTTTGGGTTCTTTACATCATTGTGAATAGAAAAATGGATTCGGGTAGAAACATTTATTGGTAAGGAATTCTTCTTTTGTCTGTTATTTTGATTTGGTAAAATCAGTAGTCGGATGGTTTATTGAACTTGTAAGTTCAGTCTGTATAGAGGACAGTGGCATTTAAATCGTTTCCTAACTGCTGCGTTTTTCTGTACAAATGGAATTTTGAATGTTTCGTGTGGTCTTCTGATCTTTGCACTGTCAGTCAAGGAAAAATGAAACCGGCATGAATAATTCTTGTTGAGTTGAAGAAAATGGTTGTTTTCTTATTTGAATAGTTAAAGAATGAATTCTTCTCTTTTACTGTTTGAATTCTGGAAATAGCATTGAAGTCTTACTGTGCATTATGATTGGTCTTGCTGTAGGTAACAACAATGAATAAATTTTATTTTGAATGGAATGTGTTCATAGAATTAGGAAATCATGTGAATAATTGACTGCATGATTGTATAACTGTTTATCTGGTTTACAATACAGTGAAAGAATTATGGATTCTTCTAGTACAGTAAATACATAGTATGCATCCTTATACTATTTGATCTATGATAAATATGATGTTGTACTAACCTGTTTTGGATATTCATATGAGCCTGATTTAAATGAAGTATTGATAAGGACGATACATTCTTCCTTGTTTTCGTTTAAAGCTGATTATGAATGAAATTACTCTTGCTGCTGGAAAATGAATTCTAAGTGGATTTTTTAAGTTTCACTCTGAACTGTTATCTTCATTTGTGTCTCGTTTGGATTCAATTTTGGGACAGTCATGAGGAAAGAAATAGGGATATGGATGAATAACTTGGAAAAATGATCTTTTCTTCTTTCATTCAGTTGGAAATCTGTAATTCGTTAATAATGAATCTTGTAGTGCTTAGATATGAGCAACTATATGCATTGCTGTTTGCTTCCTTGTCTTTGCTTGATTGCTTGGAATCTAATATGATGCATGAACTGAAAGGAAAGTAGTTGGTTACATTTCAGTTAGTTTTACCCTTTTGCATTATTATTAATGAAAGGAGTGGAAAGGATAATAGTATGTTATATCAATAGTATGCTACTTGTATTCCTAAACTTTACAAAGATTGTAATTTGGAACTTGTAACGGTTATGTGAAAAATGGGACAGCAGTTCTTTGGTTGATTGTGATGGTATTTTGATGGTTCAGTTGTTATGCTGATCATTCTTTGGTGCCTATTTCTTGATTGATGTCTTACTGTCGTTTCATAAAAGCAGGTTTCTTTTATTGAGACAGTTAATTGAAGCACCTCATTTTAATGACAAGTGCTTAATATGCTCAGTTCATTGAACTGACCCGTGCAAATAATTTTGCAGATGGAATTTGATTAGAACGAAGACATGGCTATTTTCTGATGCTTCTTTGATTTTTTGAAGATGAATTGTATTTGCTTACTATTATTCCTCTTCGAGGAATTGTGAAAAGAAGAAAGTACATTCTTCTAACTATGAGTTGTAATGATGTTTTATTTAATCAAAGTCTAGTCAGTTGGATTAACAGATGTATGGATTATGAAATGGATGATGAATACAAATACAAGTGTGATATTTTAATGAATATATCAGTTGATATTGTTGATTAAATTGGAAATATAATGTTATTTCTTGATTTGGATTTATTTAATTGTCCTTGGATGGACGTTAAAAAGAAACAGATATCTATTCTTACCTTAATGCAACTTTTAAGTTGAAATACGCAATTAGTTCATACTTGAGTAAAGATGAATTTTTAATTGACATTAAAAAGGATTAGGAAGAATATGATTCCATAACTGATAGGTATTCAGGATTAGCTTGGAAGCTAAGGAATATCAATTAACTTAGGAGTAATCGAACTTCACTTTCGAACTCTATTAATGACCTCGTATGTTGAATTCAGAAAGAAAGGATATGGGATAAGTATATCCATGACTAATGGACCTTAACTATGTAATGTTAAGGAGAATAAATGAATACATTTATTAGGAATTAGACCTCGTTTAAATGACGTCTAATAAGCTAGAATTCTGAATTTAGTTACAGTTGGGAAAATCTTGGTTAAGTTTAATAGGTTAAACTTATCACGTCCGTCGGTAACGGGCTGCTTAATCCAATGATTGAGAAGAAAACCAAGTAGAGAAATGCAGCCCTTCGGTACGAAGGAGAAGATGCATAGCAAGCTAAAGGACGGATTTAGTCTCTCTTAGCTACGTACAACTGTAATGGGAATGAGGATAAAGGATCAGCACGGTTGCTGAAAGTTGATCTTAAATATTAAGATCATATCCAAATCACTTGAGCAGGATGTGTACTCTCGATGGGAGGATTCCGTAGGACATTGACATACGCCAACTACATCAAGGTGTCTTCATGAAGATGGGGTCTTCATGACGACACAATGTTATAGCTGACATATTGCAATGCCCTCCCGAATTAAAACATCAAGAATACATAGGCTGAATGTGAAGTTCTTGAATGGGGATGGGAGTATGATCTCGTATGCAGAGTGACTCTGGAGGACTAAAGATAACTAGACACACGGATTCGTGGGGAACGACACCGCATGTTTGCGTATCTTTAGTTACCTGGAGTGCCTTCCTATATTCGTTCATATTGCTAGTTGGAAATCAGAAGTTTTAATTCGACCTTAAACTGAGAGGACTGGTAGGAACCAGGAAAGACCATTCTAGATAACTGGTGAAGTGAAGTGAAGGACGTATTCCATTGATGTGTATCACATCCAGGAATATGATCATGCAAAGCATGTGAAAATATTTGGCCAAAGTATAGCTAGTGCTTAATTTAAGATGCAGGATGTCAAATGAATATCAGTAACAGATATTCGGATAGGCTTCTTAAATGGATCACTTCGATAACCGGAAATGGTTAAGAGAACTGGTATATATAATATACTATGCATAAATGAACATGAAGGATCGGTTGTTGCCGAGTCATGAAATGAAGGATCGTTGAAACTCTGAGCCATGAAAATGGAAGATCGGCAGTTCCTCGAGTCATTTACAACAACATATAGAATATGTTATAAGATTGAATGGAATTGAATGTGTCTTCCATATTGTAAATATGTGAACAAGGAACATTAGTTTTAAAAAGAAATTGTGTGTTCCAAACTATGTTGTTTGGGCAGAGAACAATTATTAAAACTTGAACATGTGTTTGAATTTTATAATTCATAACGGAGAACGTTATCAATTTTTTTTTCCCTTGTTCTAGTATCTTTAAATGGGGATGTTACAGACTATGGTCAATGTAAGCACATTTTTCAGGGTTTCTACAAGTAGAATGATCCTTCTACAGGACTATGGGAATATAATGTTGGCACCCTATCTCGCAAATACAAGGTCTCTCAAGCCTACAAAACCAATAAAACATGAATATTAGACTCTACATCATCAAAAATCCAAATCATCAACATTCTAGCCCTGGTTGAGACTAACCCAGGTTGGGGAAATTCCCTTTTAGTCCTGATTGACGATGACCATGCCTAGTCACTTGAAATCACCCCTTGCGCCAATCCCAAAATTTGAAAAAATGTAAAAATTTAATAAAAACATAAAAAAGCTAAAAAAAGAAGCTAGGGTTTAGGCACTTACCATCTTGCGGGTCCTTTGGCACTTCATTACTACTCCTCCAGACTCCATTTATCTATAAATATCACTTTCTTGTTTTAGGTTAAAGCTCTTGATCGTCATTTTGCATGGTGCAAATGAGCCTAATAGGTCAACCCATGGGCTTATATAGCCAACCAAATCTAGTTTCTGTCAACCCCATTAGGTCATCGCCGACCCTATATGGTAGCTTTTGACCTGGTCATGCCTTTTTAATCAATATTAATATTTGATATTTTTGATCAATCCTTCCTTTCAAATGATATTTTCTTCCACTTCTACCTTGTATGGTCTTCATATCACATCCTTCTTGTGTCCCACCTAGGCTTTGTTATCTATTATATATTTTTCTTTCACCATCTTGCCTTTCTGGCCATCTTTGTGTTCCCTCTTGGGGCACCATTAATTTAACTCATTTTCCTTCCACTCGAGATGCTTCTTTTTTATTCCTCATATATGAAAGAAATTGCATTCACTTTTTCCCACACCTATCCTTTTTTTTTTCATGACCCTTGTCTCAACCCTTTTCAATTTTTTTGCTTATATTTAATGTCTGCCTTTGACCCATTGGTCCCATGACTTGCACATCCATTTGAGTGAATTCCCTTTAGATTCCCTACATTTTGTAGTGCTTTTTCTAACCCACAAGTCTCTAAGACATTGTCGTCGTCTCCATTGAGGCCGTACTTTGTTCCCTACCAAAATGATTCTGAAATCACCAACATATTTTTATTTACATTTTAAGCTTTTGTTTATCCTCATCTGAGATATCTTATCCACTCAAATTATTTACTCATCCATTCCATACTTCTGTTATCCAAAATGTACCCCTTGCTCATTTTTTGGCTAACTCCTTTCATTCTTCCCTCTCTTGAGCCTCAGTCATAATTTTTTTTCTTTTCAGGAACTCAAAAATTTCTAGAAATGGCACCATTGGATAGAGCTCTTTCTCAACTTTCCAGAAAGGTAAAGTTTTCCTCCTAACTCCATGTATTTTTGAAGTTATGGTTTGGCGGAGTTTTTGTGGGAAAATTTCCCCTGAAAGGCCCACAGCCAATGAAATGGCGCCACGTGTCAAAGGAAGTGGCAGGGGTCAGAGGAAAACTTGGATTTTTTACCAAGTGTTTTGAAAAGTTTTCAAAAGGGAAGATTTTCCCTGCAGGCCTGCTGGTGAATCGGATCCTGCCACGTGTCCAAGGGGAAAAAATTGAAAAATTTGACCAAGTGTTGGCGCATGGAAATGTTTTGAGGAAGGGCCCGCACCCAATCACGTTTTGCCACGTGTCACCGGAGGTCGGAACAGTGGGGGTCAGAGGTGAAGTTAGAATTTTGGTGAAGTGTTTTTGCCAAATTTCAAAAGGAAGATTATTGGCCCGCAGGCCCACCAACCATTCAGAGAAGGCCACGTGTCCCTGGGCACCCGAAATGGTGGAGCGTGGGGAAGATTGGGATTTTTTCCCAAAGGGATTGCGCAAAAGGAAAAATGTTTGCAAAGGGTTTGTGGAAAATGAAATTGTGCCACGTGTCCCAGACCGGTGAAAGGCGGGGGAAATTTGGGAAATTTTCCCAAAGGAAAAAGGAAGGAAATTTCAAAGGAAAAATTCACCCCACGAACGCGAACCAATCACATCTTGCCACGTGTCCGGTGGCGACAAAAGATACAAGGCAAGCCTACATGGAAAATTCAAAGGGAAAGGCCTGCAAGGAATGAGATTTTTCCACGTGTCCAATGAGGAATAGGATCAAACAGTGACGGAAAATTTAGGAGGACAGGCCCGCGCCCAATCAGCACGTGCCATGTGTCCTCAAATCATCGGCCCGACAGGGATTTTTTGGAAAATTTTCCAATGGTGAAAACAAAGGAAAATGAAGCACAAAGGGCCCACATCTAATCAAAACATGCCACATGGCACCTGGAATAGTGGAGCATGGGGAATTTTAGGAAAATTTTTCAAATGACCAAAAAGTGGAAAATTTAAAAAATTTTGCCTGCCAATCCGATTTGGCTTTGTTTTGCCCTAAAATTTCAAACGGCCATATCTTTCAATCCAGAGCTCGGTTTTTCACGTTCTTTATATCAATGGAAAGATGAAAAAATTATCTACAAGATTATGGGGTAATCTTTTCATTTTGACGAAGGTTGGAGAGAGAAAATTTAAAAACTCCTCTAGCACGTGGTCATGGACAAAAATGATGTTTCAACCACCATTTTTAATGAAGAATGGCCCACATTCTCTCCCAGCATGGTGAAAAATGTTAGGAGATGGGCTTGTAAGGATGCCCATGCTTTTGTAATGCATTTTGGGTTGGTGGTTGAAGCTCTCCCATGTTTTCCCGTGTTTCTCTCTCCTGGGGTCGTGATTTGCACTGTAAAATCTAGAATGGGTTCATTTTTGAAAAAAAGGAGACACTTTTCAGCTCTGTAACTTCCCTTTTTCTTCCTTTTTGGCAGAATTTGTGGAAATTTCTACCTTTCCATGCAATACAAAACCCCTTTTTTCCTCTTGATCACTGTAATGCATTGTATTGGATTTGGAATGTTAATATATGCTCTGTGATTAAAATCCCTCAATCCTTTCATATATCTACCATTGTTTTCCTAATCTTTCATTACATTTTGAGAAATTTGTGCATGCTTTGTGCTATGTTTTTTTATGGATTATGTATATATTACAGTATCAGGTTTCTGCAACTCCTTTTGTGCATCACCTCATTAGCATTAGCTTCATTTTATTGCATTCCCTATCTTTGTCCCCTTAGAATTTAGAGTAGGAACTAAGGATTCAAACCTATGCAACTTGTAAGTGATATATCTGATCAGAGGAGTTGAGGAACTAGCCTCTAATCTAGAGATTCCTCTCCCATTTTTACAAGTCCCACACTTGGGGAGAGGATTCAATGTTGTGCAATCACACGGGATGTCCAAGATGTCAAACTAGAAGTCTGATCAACATCCAGGGGTGCTGTTGATTTGCAACAATAGTTTTGGCATGCCCGGTGGGACCTTAGAGGTCTTCATCTTCATTGCAACAAATTGATGTGCATTTGTTGCAAGTTTCTTGCTTAAAAGAGCCCTAAATTACACATCTGGCGACTCCAAGGAAAAAGAACAGCTGGTTTTAGCAGTGCAGAGCTGAAAACTCATGAGAATAATCAACACAAGGTCAAGAGTTGGAGAAGAAGAGGTGCTGTTTGAGTATCTGCAGTTATCTCCAAGAAGAAGGAAAAGAGGGAGGAGAATTCAAAGGTCTCCATCTCCACCAAATATAACTCTATCAACTCCTCCACCTGGTACTCCTTTCATTCAATCAATAAGGGTTCTAAGGCCAATCAGAATGGCACAAAACAAACCCTATGTCAACTTCACTGGCAGCAGCCCACTTGCTCTCAATGCACAAAATCCAATCCCAGTTGTAACATTGAAGAACATTCCATACTTTACTGGAGAAAATCAGACCATTCTTGGTGATCATGTCAAGGACATTGCTAACATTTGTGCAATCCATGAGATCAATGAGATGCAAGTTGCTATCAAACTATTGGCATCTTCATTCAAAGGGAAAGCTTTGCAATGGTTAAGGAGTCTTTCCTTAGGTTCTATCCAAAATTGGAACCAGCTATGTATATCCCTCCATGAGCAGTTTGGAGAAAAGGGAGACAACTTGTCCCTTTTGGAACAGCTGACAACCATTAAGAGAGCTCCCAATGAGCAGCTAACTGACTTAAACTTCAAATTTCAAATGACTTGGGAGAGAATTCCAGTGGAAGTAAGGCCAGCAGCAGAAGGTGCTTTTCTATATTACCTTAAAGCTTTAAATTCTAATATTTCTATGTTAATTCAATCCATGGGAGGCACAACTATCCCTGTTGCTTATATCATTGCCATTAGAGCTGAAAATTGTTTGATTCAAGCTGATAAGCTAGCTCCTAGGCCTCCAACGCCACTGTTTCCAAATTTAGAGAGCCCAAACACTAATCAAATGCCTATTTTAGCCCCTATTCCCACTCATAGGAATCAAAATTCATGTGAAGCTTCTACTTCATCTTCTACTGCCTCAAATGAACTTCAAGAAGTCATGAAGCAATTGCAAAATCTAGGTAATGAGCTGTTTACACTCAAGAGGTAGCAAGCCCAAGGTTTTAGGCCTTCTTTCCAACCTCAAGCTCAGCCTAACAGGCAGCCATACCAGCCTCAAATACCACCCAATCCAGTTACAAATCAAAACCAAGCAAGACCTCCTACCAATAGACCATTTCAGCCCTATAATTCCAATGCTATATCTGCCTCTAAGGCATTAGTGCCAGTGTAAAATAACATAGATCAAGAGTATGATTGGTGTTTTCCATGCAATGAACCTCACAACCAGTCTATATGTTTCAACGGTGCCTTAAATCAAGCATTAATGGTGACAACTACTGGTGTGGAGGGTGAAGGTAGTCAAGGAGATAACCAACAACAAGAAATATTCCAACAACAATCAACTCCAAATGATACTACACTTGTAAATTGGTAGGCACGTGTTGCAACCAGCACAAGGTCAAAAAGGAGGAATTTGGGTGAAGAACAACCATTTGCTCCAAATAATCCACAACCTCCTACTATTCCACAAATTACTGGTAAACAAAATGTAGTCCCAAGCACGCAAGGACTGCCTAAGACAGCTCCGAGGCCAACTCAAATGTCAGTTGTTGCTGGCCCATGTACAAGGAATGAATGTGTAGGCCAAGGGACAATAGAGAGATGCTTTATCTCCATTCAACATCATTGATCAGATGAAGAAGACAAACGTAAACATATCAATGTGGGAATCACTATCTATCCCAGGCTAGAGAGATTTGCTACAAGCTACCATGAAGGACTGGTCAACTTCAAATCAGAAAGTCCAAATGCAAGAAAAGGTGCTCACGAATGTTGCGCAACCTGAAGGGAATCATGGAGGATAGAAAGGTAAAATGTTGAAACCCCCTCCATTCTATGTTTCATTGATCATTGGAAACCAATTAGTACACAATTGCATGATTGATTCCAGGGCACGTAGTTCAGTAATGCCCAAACAAATAGCTAATCAGTTGGGAATTCAGTATCAAGTCATATCTAAGGGGGTTGTGTAATTGGATGGGATAGTAGTAACAACAGTTGGAGTGATAAAAAACTTGAGTCTTACCTTGCATGCTTGCCCCAACATTGTTGTTTTACAAGATGTCTCAGTAGTAGATCTTCCACCACTCTTTGCCCTATGTTTGTCAAGGGATTTCATAGCCAATATTGGAGGCTACTTATCTACTGATTTTTCACACATGTTCTTCAGAACAAGATATGGAACTAAAGCCACAATCAGATCTGAGCCTATTTCAAACTTTAACATTGAGCCTTATACTCCAAGCCAAATCAATACCAATTGTTCAACGTTTGATCAAGAGGATTATCCAAGCACTGATGAAACTGACACCAAGTTAGGAAGCATCCCAGATCTAACTCTTGATGAATGGGCAAATAAGGTGCATGCTTTTGACCCTTACGAAGAAATAGAAGAATCTGAGCTAGGAGTCTATTGCATGCATGAAGAAAATCAGCCTATTCCTAGCATCACCAAACCAAACCAAAAGGATAATAATGAGGTATGGAAGTTGTTTTTTGATGGATCAAGGAGTAGACAAGGTGCAGGAGGGGGAGCTATGCTGGTTTCCCCTCAAGGAGTTAAGTATTATTCAGCTTTTAGATTTCAGTTTGCATGCTCTAATAACACTGCTGAATACAAATCTTTGATACAAGGATTGCATTGGTCAATCAAGAGAGGGATAAAGAACTTGCAAGTCTTTGGTGACAGTGAGTTGATTGTCAACCAAGTTAAGGGGCATCATGTTGTCAAGAATGATCTACTCAAGTGCTACAAAAACAGGGTGTGGGACCTCATTGAAGATTTTGAGGGCTTTGGCATAAAATCCATTCCTAGAAAAGAGAACCAAGCTGCTGACAAGCTTGCAGCAGTTGGGGCAGCCTTTGACGTTGTTGAAAGCATTCAAAAAGACAAGGTACAACCAAACATCCATGTGATTTTGAGGCCTTCAGTACCAGACAACAATGTAAGTTGGAAAGTGTTTGAAAATGATCAGCAAATCATCCATTTCTTGCAAGAAGAGGCTAAGTTCTCAGCTAAAAATTAGGAAAAGTTGGAGCAGCAGTATGGTGACCAAGTGGTACAGCTGAGAACCAACAAACTACCAAAGGGACTTATTACTTTGGAGTCCATTTTCAATTCCAATGATCAATTTAGGAAGGAGAAAGCAAATATTCAAGTCAAGGGAGAAGATTCAGTGTCCATCTTGGTAGAAGAAGGCAAATCACTCCGAGTTGGTAAGGTGACAACTGAGTGAGAAAGGTATGAGTTCATACAGCTTTGTCAAGAATTCCCTTATGTGTTTGCCTGGAGCTATGAAGATTTGAAAGGTTTCAATCCCAAATTAGCTCAACACACCATTGAATTGGATCCAAGTACTAAACCCATCAGACAAAAGAAAAGGCCAGTCAATCCACACATGGAGCCTCTCATGAGAAAGGAATTGAATAAGTTGATAGAATCAAGAATCATATTCCCTATCAAGCATTCTAGTTGGGTGGCCAACTTGGTTCCAGTTAGAAAGAAGAGTGGGGAAATCAGATTGTGTGTTGACTTCAGAGATTTGAATAGAGCATCTCTCAAGGATCATTATCCACTTCCTTCTATGGAGCAGATTTTACAGGTTGTTTTCAGCTCTGAGAGGTTTTCATTACTTGATGGCTATTCAGGGTATAATCAGATTATGGTGAAAGAAGAAGATCAGTTCAAGACAGCACAACCTTTACAACCAAATGGGGAACTTATTCATATAGGAAAATGCCATTTGGGCTGTCCAACACTGGAGCTACCTTCCAAACAACAATGGACATGGCATTCAAGGGTTTGATTAACAACACTGTGCTGATATATCTTGATGATATCACTATTTTTTCAAAAAATGAAGCAGACCACCTCTTTCATTTGAGACAAGTGTTCCAAAGGTGCAGAAGATTTGGAGTATCCTTGAATCCTAAAAAGTGTATTTTTCTAGCCCATGAAGGAAAAATCCTTGGCCACATTGTCTCCAAAGAAGGATTAGCAATTGATCCAGAAAGAGTTGAAGCCATAAGAGCACTACCATTTCCAAGCCACAAGAAGGCCCTTCAAAGTTTCTTGGGGAGAATAAATTTTGTTCGGAGGTTTGTCCCAAATTTTGCAGCCCTTGTCAAGCCTATCACCAAGATGTTAAAGAAAAGCATGGATTTCAAATGGACAGTAGAAGGCAAGGAAAGTTTTGAAGCAATCAAAGAATCCATCTCTCAAGCCCCAACTCTCATCAACCCGGATTTCTCCAAGGATTTCATCCTCTATGCATTTGGGGGTGATGATACTATTTCTGCAATTTTGGTACAACAGAACAAAGACAATGATGAGCAGCCAATTGCTTTCTTCAGCCAAATCCTGGAGGATTATGAGGTGAGATATTATTTCATTGAAAAGCATGTTCTTGCAGTAATCAGAAGCTTGAAGAAATTCAAGCATCTAGTTTCAAACAACAAGGTTCAGTTGCTGGTTTCTCATGTGGGAGTTAAAGACTTCCTCCTCAACAAAGACTTGAATGAAAAGAGAGTAGGTTGGATTACTCGTGTCATGGAGTATGACATTGAGATCAAATTCACCAAGTTGGTCAGAGGAAAAGGATTGTGTGAGCAGCTGATTTTGAGCAAACAAAAGGAAGCATGCAATGAGAAGGAGGCTGTTTTGGCATTGTAAGACAGCCATGAGCAAGGAAGCACTCAAGAGGAGAATGATGGTGTCCTCACTCCTTGCTGGACCCAAGACATAATGCACTTCCTAAACACAGGTCTATGCCCTCTAGAGATGAACAAGACCAAAAGAAGACACTTCAGATTGTAGGCTGTCCCATATGCCCTTGTTGATGATGTTTTGTTCAAAAGGGATGTGAATGGAGTGCTGCTGAGATGCATTAGCACAAATCAGATTCATAGGGTGTTGGAAGAGTTCCATGGTGGACCAGCTGGTGGTCATTTTGCACCAAGAGTGATAGCTCTAAAGATCATGAGGGCTGGCTATTATTGGCCCAAGATTTTTAGTGATTGTTATGCATGGATCAAGAGGTGCAAGAATTGTGCATTCTTCACAGGTAAAGAGAGGCTAGCTGCCCTTCCATTGCATCCAATTTCAGTTGACCAGCCATTCATGCAATGGGGTTTGGACTTCATTGGAGTCATTAATCCCAATTCAAGCCAGGGGCACAAATGGATTTTGACAACCACAGATTACTTCACCAAGTGGACTGAAGTAGTAGCACTCAAGGAAGCAAATGAATCTAGCATCCTAGACTTCTATGAGGGAATAACAACCAGATTTGGCATACCTGCTACAATAATATCAGATAATGCATTGGCATTCATTGGGTCCAAGGTGACTGAATGGGCTGTCAAGAATGGGATCTACCTAAGCACTTAATCAAACTATTACCCTCAGGGTAATGGCCAGGCTGAATCTACAAACAAGAACTTGTTGAGGATCATTAGGAGGACTCTTGATGAAAATCAGAGGTCTTGGCATACTAAGTTGAAATCAGCCTTATGGGCTGATAGGATAACTCCTAAAAGATCTACATGTAACTCTCCATTCAAGCTTGTTTATGGAAGAGAGGCAATTTTGCCCATGTCACTTGAGTTGCCAACATTGGAACTCATGAAACAGTTGGAGTTGTTGGAGTTTGAGCCCATGGAGGTTAGATATGCAGAATTGATGGAGCTCCAAGAAATCAGAAATCAAGGCATCCCAAGCAATGGAGAAGGATCAAGCTTTGATAAAGAAGACCTTTGATAAGAAGGCCAATGATAGATCCTTCCAAGTTGGAGATCTAGTGTTAAAATGGGATGCAGAATAGAGCAAAAACTGGGAAAGCATTCAAAATTTGATGCCATTTGGAGTGGCCCATACATGGTCACAAAGTGTAAGGATAGCAATGCTTTCCAATTGTCTTCATTGGATGGTGAAGAACTGTAGATTCCAGTCAATGGGATCTATCTAAAGCATTGCTACTAAAGGGAATTCTCCACCTTGTACATATTAGCTTAGGTTTTCATTCCTCCAAGTGCTTGTGCACATTGTTTTGCTGTAGATTAGTTTGCTTTCCCTAAGTTCTTTGGCACAAGCTTGCTATTCCTAGAAATGTGTTTGCAGGCCTTGCTCCATCAGGTGATGTTCCACCCTCCATCTTCCTCCTTGCAGTGTTCTAATCAGTTGGGGTACCAAGTAGAGAATTTGATGACTCCATGCCCAATGGATTGCTTCAGGCAACTGGTAACTTCATCCAGCAGGTAGATGACCCCTCTGAGTCACCAAAATTGTTATCCAAAATGTACCCCTTGCTCATTTTGTGGCTAACTCCTTTCATTCTTCCCTCTCTTGTGCCTCAGTCATAATTTTTTACTTTTCAGGCACTCAAAACTTTCTGGAAATGGCACCATTGGATAGAGCTCTTTCTCAGCTTTCCAGAAAGGTAAAGTTTTCCTCCTAACTCCATGTATTTTTGAAGTTATGGCCTCGGCGGAGTTTTTGTGGGAAATTTTCCCCTGAAAGGCCCGTAGCCAATGAAATGGCACCACATGTCCAAGGAAGTGGCGGGGGTCGGAGGAAAACTTGGTTTTTTAACCAAGTGTTTGGAAAAGTTTTCAAAAGGGAATATTTTCCCCGTAGGCCTGCGGTGAATCGGATCGTGCCACGTGTCCAAAGGGGAGAAAATTGAAAAATTTGACTAAGTGTAGGTGCATGGAAAATTTTGGAGGAAAGGCCCGCGCCCAATCACATTTTGCCACGTGTCCTATGGCATCGGACCAGCGGAGTGAGGAGGAGAAGTTAGAATTTTGGCGAAGTGTTTTTGCCAAATTTCAAAAGGAAAATTTTTGGCCCGCAGGCCCGCCAACCATTCAGAGAATGCCACGTGTCCCTGGGCACCCGGAATGCGGAGCGTGGGGGAAGATTGGGATTTTTTCCCAAAGGGATTGCGCAAAAGGAAAAATGTTTTGCCCAGGGCCCAGGTCTAGTAAAATGAAATTGTGCCACGTGTCCCAGACCGGCGGAAGGTGGGTGAAAATTGGGAAATTTTCTCAAAGGAAAAAGGAAGGAAATTTCAAAGGAAAAAATCGCCCCCCAAAGCGCGAACCAATGGAATCTTGCCACGTGTCAGGTGGCGGCAAAAAATACAAGACAAGCCCGCAGGAAAATTCAAAGGGAAAGCCCACAATGAATGAGGTTTTGCCATGTGTCTAGGTTCAAGAAATAATCAAAAAGTGATGGAAAATTTAGGAGGAAAGGCCCGCACCCAATCAGCACATGCCACGTGTCCTCAACTCATCGGCCCGGCGGGGAATTTTTGGAAAATTTTCCAAAGGGAAAAACAAAGGAAAATGAAGCATTAGAAGGCCCTGCATGCCCAATCAAAACATGCCACGTGGCACCTGGAATGGCGGAGCGTGGGGAATTTTTGGAAAATTTTCCAAATGACCAAAAAGTGGAAAATTTAAAAAATTTTGCCCGCCAATCCGATTTGGCCCTGTTTTGCCCTAAAATTTCAAACGGCCATATCTTTCGATCCAGAGCTCAGTTTTTCACGTTCTTTATATCAATGGAAAGCTGGTGAAATTATCTACAAGATTCCTAGGTCATTTTTGTATTTTGATGGAGTTTGGAGAGAGAAAATTGAAAAACACCTCTGGCACGTGGTCATGGACAGAAATGACATTTCAACCACCATTTTTAATGAAGAATGGCTCGCATTCTCTCCCAGCATGGCGAAAAATGTCAGGGGATGGGCCTGTAAGGATGCCCATGTTATTTTAATGTGTTTTTGGTCAGTGGTTGAAGCTCTCCCATGTTTTCCACGTGTTTCTCTCTCCTGGGGTCGTGGCTTGCAATGTAAAAGCCAGAATGGGTTCATTTTTGAAAAGGGGAGACACTTTTTCAGCTCTGCAACTTCCCTTTTTCTTCCTTTTTGGTAGAATTTGTGGAAATTTTTACCTTTCCATGCAATACAACACCCTTTTTTCCTCTTGATCACTGTAATGCATTGTATTGGATTTGGAATGTTAATATATGCTCTGTGACTAAAATACCTCAATCCTTTCATATATCTACCATTGTTTTCCTGATCTTTCATTACATTTTGAGCAATTTGTGCATGCTTTGTGCTTGTGTTTTCTTATGGATTGTGTATGTATTGCAGTATCAGGTGTCTGCAACTCCTTTGGTGCATCACCTCATTAGCATTAGCTTCATTTTCTTGCATTCCCTATCTTTGTCCCCTTGGAATTTAGAGTAGGACTAGGAATTCAAACCTCTGCAACTTGTAAGTGATATATCTGATCAGAGGAGTTGAGGAACCAGCCTCTAATCTAGAGATTCCTCTCCCATTTTTACAAGTCCCACACTTGGGGAGAGGATTCAATGTTGTGCAATCACACTGGATGTCCAAGATGTCAAACTAGAAGTCTGATCAACATCCAGGGGTGCTGCTGATTTGCAACAATAGTTTTGGCATGCCCAGCGAGACCTTAGAGGTCTTCATCTTCATTGCAACAAATTGATTTGCATTTTTTGCAAGTTTCTTGCTTAAAAGAGCCCTAAATTGCACATCTGGTGACTCCAAGGAAGAAGAATCAGCTGGTTTTAGCAGTGCAGGCCTGAAAAACTCATGAGAAGAATCACCACAAGGTCAAGAGTTTCATGAGAAGAATCACCACAAGTGTCAAGAGTTGGAAGAAGAAGTCATTTGAGTATCTGTAGTTATCTCCAAGAAGAAGGCAAAGAGGGAGGAGAATTCAAAGGTCTCCATCTCCACCAAATAGAACTCTCTCAACTCCTCCACCTGGTAGGCCTTTCATTCAATCAACAAGGGTTCTAAGGCCAATCAGAATGGCACAAAACAACCCCTATGTCAATTTCACTGGCAGCAACCCACTTGCTCTCAATGCACATAATCCAATCCCAGTTGCAGCATTGAAGAACATTCCATACTTTACTGGAGAAAATCAGACCACTCCTGGTGATCATGTCAAGGATATTGCTAATATTTGTGCAATCCATGAGATTAATGAGATGCAAGTTGCTGTCAAACTACTAGCATCTTCATTCAAAGGGAAAGCTTTGTAATGGTTCAGGAGTCTTGCCTCAGGTTCTATCCAAAATTGGAACCAGCTATGTATAGCCCTCCATGAGCAGTTTGGAGAAAAGGGAGACAACTTGTCCCTTTTGGAGCAGCTGACAACCATCAAGAGAGCTCCCAATGAGTAGCTGACTGACTTCAACTTCAGATTTCAAATGACTTGGGAGAGAATTCCAGTGGCAGTAAGGCCAGCAACAGAAGGTGCTTTTCTATATTACCTTAAAGCTTTAAATTCTGATATTTCTATGTTAATTCAATCCATGGGAGGCACAACTATCCCTGTTGCTTATAGCATTGCCATTAGAGCTGAAAATTGTTTGATTCAAGCTGGCAAGCTAGCTCCTAGGCCTCCAATGCCATTGTTTCCAAGTTTAGAGAGCCCAAACACTAATCAAATGCCTATTTTAGCCCCTATTCCCACTCCTAGAAATCAGAATTCAAGTGAAGCTTCTACTTCATCTTCTAGTGCCTCAAATGAACTTCAAGAAGTCATGAAGCAATTGCAAAATTTAGGTAATGAGCTGGTTACACTCAAGAGGTAGCAAGCCCAAGGTTTTAGACCTTCTTTCCAGCCTCAAGCTCAGCCTAATAGGAAGCCATACCAACCTCAAAGACCACCCAATCCAGCTGCAAATTTAAATCAAGCAAGACCTCCTGCCAACAGACCATTTCAGCCCTATAATCCCAATGCTACATCTGCCTCTAAAGCATTAGTGCCAGTACAAAACAATATAGCTCAAGAGTATGATTGGTGTTTCCCATGCAATGAACCTCACAACCAGTCTATGTGTTTCAACGGTGCCTTAAATCAAGCATTAATGGTGACTAGAACTGGTGTGGAGGGTGAAGGTAGTCAAGGAAATAACCAACAACAAGAAACATTCCAGCAGCAATCAGCTCCAAATGATACCACACTTGTAAACTGGTAGGTAGAAGATTTTTGTGGCATGAATCAAACAATTCCCCAAAGTGTTGCAGCCAACACAAGGTCAAAAAGGAGAAATTTGGGTGAAGAACAGCCATTGGCTCCAAGCAATCCACAACCTTCTATCACTCCACAAACTATTGGCAAACAAAATCCATTCCAAACACACAAGGCTGCCTAAAATAGCTCCTAGGCCAACTCAAATGCCAGTTGTTGCTACCCATATGCAAGGAATGAATGTGTAGGTCCAAGGGACAAAAGATAGATGCTTCATCTCCATTCAACATCATTGATCAGATGAAGAAGACAAATGTAAACATATCAATGTGGGAATCACTATCTATCCCAGGCCAAAGAGATTTTCTACAAGCTGCCATGAAGGACTAGTCAACTTCAAATCAGCAAGTCCAAATGCAAGAGAAGGTGCTCACAAATGCTGCCCAGCCTGAGGGGAATCATGGAGGACAGCAAGGTAAAATGTTGAAGCCCCCTCCATTCTATGTTTCATTGATCATTGGAAACCAATTAGTACACAATTGCATGATTGATTCCGGGGCAAATAGTTCAGTAATGCCCAAGCAAATAGTTGATCAGTTGGGAATTCAGTATGAATTCATATCCAAAGGAGTGGTGCAATTGGATGGGACAGCAGTAACAACAATTGGAGTGATAAAAAACTTGAGTCTTACGTTGCATGCATGCCCCAACGTTGTTGTTTTGCAAGATGTCTCAGTAATAGACCTTCCACCACTCTTTGCCCTATGTCTGTCAAGGGATTTCACAGCCAAGATTGGAGGTTACTTATCTGCTGATTGGTCACACATGTTTTTCAGGACAAGATATGGAACTAAAACCACAATCAAATCTGAACCGATTGAAAACTTTCACATTAAGCCTTACACTCCAAGTCAGATCAATACCAATTGTTCAGCGTTTGATCAAGAGGATTATCCAAGCACTGATGAAGCTGACACCAAGGTAGGAAGCATCCCAGATCTAACTCTTGATGAATGGGTAAACAAGGTGCATGATTTTTATCCTTATCAAGAAATAGAAGAATCTGAGCTAGGAGTCTATTGCATGCATGAAGAAACTCATCCTAATTCCTAGCATCACCAAGCCAGACCAAGCATCACCAAGGATGACAATGAGGTATGGCAGTTGTTTTTTGAATGGATCAAGGAGTAGAAAAGGTGCAGGAGGTGGAGCTATGCTTGTTTCCCCTCAAGGAGTTAAGTATTATTCAGCTTTTAGATTTCAGTTTGCATGCTCTAATAACACTTGTTGAATATGAAGCCTTGATACAAGGATTGCATTGGTCAATCAAGAGAGGAATAAAGAACTTGCAAGTCTTTGGTGACAGTGAGTTGATTGTTTCAACCAAAGTGTAAGGGGCCAATATTGCATGTTTCAAAGATGCTAAATCATTAAAGAATGATCCTACTCAAGTGCTCCACAAAAATAGGTGGGGCCTCATGAAATGCATTTTTTAACTCATTACAAGAATAAAATCCAGTTCAAAAAACATAGCAAAAGGAGATTTGGGCATCACCTTTGAATAAAATGGTTTCACAATGAATTTTACCAAGCTTTGCCTTAGAAAAGCAGTTAACCAAGCTGAACTTTACAATGAACAACCTTGCAGTGAGGTCAAGAAAAAGTCAGAACTTTGACAGAAATCAGCCAAAACAAGCCTAGGGAAACAGCCAAATTATTTCAATGGTGCACAGACAAAAGAGGCAAAGTGTGTACACAGCTGAAAAGGTCAGATCACCTTTGGCAGGCAAAAGATGGTGCCCATAAACACCAAGGAAAATGTGCCATTGCAAAGATAATCTCGCAGACCTTTGGGTGTTGATCAAATGAAAAATTAACATCAAATGGACACGTGGGAGCAGCTAGAGATATTTCTAGAGTTCAGCTAGCGGGAAAGTCAATTGGTCAACTTGGTCAATATGCAGAGAATGATTTCACTGTGACACGTGGCGAGTAAAGAGAAGGTTCACTCACAAAATTCACCATTTGAGTCAGGGAATCATGGAAGAGAATGGAGCTAACAATTCTGAGTGGCCCCCCCATTCTATGTCAAAGTTCATAATTACTTGGAAACCACTTTTCAAATGCCAATATGATATATCCAAGTAAAAATTAGTTCAAAACGCGCCCAAGCAAATGTAATGTTTTGGGAATTGTAGAGGTGGTGAAGCGGTTGTTGACAAGCATTAGACCCATTCATTATCCACAGGGAAGATGAAGTGACAATTGCAGATTGTTGGGGGACAAGTTATAATGCTCCAATAGTTGGGCTTATTTTTTGACCACTTCAAATGGTCAAAGGCTTTCCAAAGAGGGCCTTAGATATTTTCTCCAGAGTCCAAATGCGCCCCTTACAAATCTTCTTATCCCTTGCATGCCTTCCCCAACATTGTTGTCTTTTGGGGCAAAATGTCCCAGTTTCAAACCTTCCGCCACTAATGGGCCATATGTTTGTCAAGGGATTTCAATGCTAAGATTGGAGGTTACTTATCTGCTGATTGGTCACACATGTTTTTCCAAACATGATATGGAACTAAAGCCTTAGGACAATCATTTCTAATGCATTTTTTTGCAAACTTTCACATTTTTTACAATAGGGAAGTCTCATCAATACCTATTGTTGGACACACATTACATGCAAACTTTGATCAAGAGGATTATCCAAGCACTGGAGGATGAAACTGACACCAAGAGTAGAATGATCCCAAATCTGACTCTGTGATGAAGCTAAGGCATTATTTAGGCATTGCATATTTTTGATATTGACCTTATCAAGAAATAGAATAATCTAAGCTAGGAGTCTATTGCATGCATGAAGAAAATCAAACTACCTAGTTGGCCCTAGCATCACCAAGCTTGTAACCATCCTGATGATTGTGAGGTATGCTAGTTTTTTTTTGCATGGATCAAGGAGAAGAAAAGGTGCATGAGGGGGAGCTATGATTGTGTTTTGCCTCAAGGAGTTAAGTATTATTGCACCACTTTTAGATTTCAGTTTGCATTCTCTAATAACACTGGTGCTGAATATGCAAGTAAGCTTTGATACATTAGGTTTGCATTGGTCAATGTGAGAGGACTCAATAAAGAACTTACAAGTCTTTGGTGACAGTGAGTTGACCATGTCAACCAAGTTAAGGGGCAGCATGCTGTCAAGAATGATCTACTCAAGTGCTACAAAAATAGGGTGTGGGACCTCATTGAAGATTTTGAGGGATTTGGCATAAAATCCATTCCTAGAAAAGAGAACCAAGCTGCTGACAGGCTTGCAGCAGTTGGGGCAGCCTTTGACGTTGTTGAAAGCATTCAAAAAGACAAGGTACAGCCAAACATCCATGTGATTGTGAGGCCTTCAGTGTGAGACAACAATGTAAGTTGGCAAGTGTTTGAAAATGATCAACAAATCATCCATTTCTTGCAAGAAGAGGCTGAGTTCTCAGCTAAAAATCAGGAAAAGTTAGAGCAGCAGTATGGTGACCAAGTGGTACAGCTGAGAACCAACAAACTACTAAAGGGACTTATTACTTTGGAGTCCATTTTCAATCCTAATGATCAGTTTAGGAAGGAGAAAGAAAACATCCAAGTCAAGGGAGAAGATTTAGTGTCCATCTTAGTGGAAGAAGGCAAATCACTCCGAGTTGGTAAGGTGACAACTGAGCAAGAAAGGTATGAGTTCATACAACTTTGTCAAGAATTCCCTGATGTGTTTTCTTGGAGCTATGAAGATTTGAAAGGTTTCAATCCCAAGTTAGCTCAACACACCATTGAATTGGATCCAAGTACTAAACCCATCAGACAAAAACAAAGGCCAGTCAATCCACACATGGAGCCTCTCATGAGAAAGGAATTGAATAAGTTGATAGAATCAAGAATCATATTCCCTATCAAGCATTCTAGTTGGGTGGCCAACTTGGTTCCAGTTAGAAAGAAGAGTGGGGAAATCAGATTGTGTGTTGACTTCAGAGATTTGAATAGAGCATCTCTCAAGGATCATTATCCACTTCCTTCTATGGAGCAGATTTTACAAGTTGTTGCTGGCTCTGAGAGGTTTTCATTACTTGATGGCTATTCAGGGTACAATTAGATTATGGTGAAAGAAGAGGATCAGTTCAAGACAACCTTTACAACCAAATGGGGAACTTATGCATACAGGAAAATGCCATTTGGGCTGTCCAACGCTGGAGCTACTTTCCAAAGAGTAATGGACATGGCATTCAAGGATTTGATTAACAACATTGTGCTGATATATCTTGATGATATCACTATTTTTTCAAAAAATGCAGTAGACCACCTCTTTCATTTGAGACAAGTGTTCCAAAGGTGCAGAAGATTTGGAGTATCCTTGAATCCTAAAAAGTGTATTTTTCTAGCCCATGAAGGAAAACTCCTTGGCCACATTGTCTCCAAAGAAGGATTAGCAATTGATCCAGAAAGAGTTGAAGCCATAAGAGCACTACCATTGCCAAGCCACAAGAAGGCCCTTCAAAGTTTCTTGGGGAGAATAAATTTTGTTCGGAGGTTTGTCCCAAATTTTGCAGCCCTTGTCAAGCCTATCACCAAGATGTTAAAGAAAAGCATGGCTTTCAAATGGACAACAGAAGGCAAGGAAAGTTTTGAAGCAATCAAAGAAGCCATCTCTCAAGCCCCAACTCTCATCAACCCAGATTTCTCCAAGGATTTCATCCTCTATGCATTTGGGGGTGATGATACTATTTCTGCAATTTTGGTACAGCAGAACAAAGACAATGATGAGCAGCCAATTGCTTTCTTCAGCCAAAGCCTGGAGGACTATGAGGTGAGATATTCTTTCATTGAGAAGCATGTTCTTGCAGTAATCAGAAGCTTGAAGAAATTCAAGCATCTAGTTTCAAACAACAAGGTTCAGTTGCTGGTTTCTCATGTGGGAGTTAAAGACTTCCTCCTCAACAAATACTTGAATGAAAAGAGAGCAGGTTGGATTACTCGTGTCATGGAGTATGACATTGAGATCAAAGTCACCAAGTTGGTCAGAGGAAAAGGATTGTGTGAGCAGCTGATTTTGAGCAAACAAAAGGAAGCATGCAATGAGAAGGAGGTTGTTTTGGCATTGCAAGACAACCATGAGCAAGGAAGCACTCAAGAGGAAAATAATGGTGTCCTCACTCCTTGTTGGACCCAAGACATAATGCACTTCCTAAGCACAGGTCTATGCCCTCCAGAGATGAACAAGACCAAAAGAAGACACTTCAGATTGCAGGCTATCCCATATGCCCTTGTTGATGGTGTTTTGTTCAAAAGGGATGTGAATGGAGTGCTGCTGAGATGCATTGGTACAAATCAGATTCATAGGGTGTTGGAAGAGTTCCATGGTGGATCAGCTGGTGGTCATTTTGCACCAAGAGTGATAGCTCTAAAGATCATGAGGGCTGGCTATTATTGGCCCAAGATTTTCAGTGATTGTTATGCATGGATCAAGAGGTGCAAGAATTGTGCATTCTTCACAGGTAAAGAGAGGCTAGCTGCCCTTCCATTGCATCCAATTTCAGTTGACCAGCCATTCATGCAATGGGGTTTGGACTTCATTGGAGTCATTAATCCCAATTCAAGCCAAGGGCACAAATGGATTTTAACAGCCACAGATTACTTCACCAAGTGGACTGAAGTAGTAGCACTCAAGGAAGCAAATGAATCTAGCATCCTAGACTTCTATGAGGGAATAGCAACCAGATTTGGCATACCTACTACAATAATATCAGATAATGCATTGGCATTCATTGGGTCCAAGGTGACTGAATGGGCTGTCAAGAATGGGATCTACCTAAGCACTTCATCAAACTATTACCCTCAGGGTAATGGCCAGGCTGAATCTACAAACAAGAACTTGTTGAGGATCATTAGGAGGACTCTTGATGAAAATCAGAGGTCTTGGCATACTAAGTTGAAATCAGCCTTATGGGCTGATAGGATAACTCCCAAGAGATCTACAGGTAACTCTCCATTCAAGCTTGTTTATGGAAGAGAGGCAATTTTTCCCATGTCACTTGAGTTGCCAACATTGGAACTCATGAAACAGTTGGAGTTGTTGGAGTTTGAGCCCATGGAAGTCAGATATGCAGAATTGATGGAGCTCCAAGAAATCAGAAATCAGGCATCCCAAGCAATGGAGAAGGATCAAGCCTTGATCAAGAAGACCTTTGATAGGAAGGCCAAGGATAGATCCTTCCAAGTTGGAGATCTAGTGTTAAAATGGGATGCAGATAGAGAAAAACTGGGAAGGCATTCAAAATTTGATGCCATTTGGAGTGGCCCATACATGGTCACAAAGTGTAAGGACAACAATGCTTTCCAATTGTCTTCATTGGATGGCGAAGAACTGTAGATTCCAGTCAATGGAATCCATCTAAAGCATTGCTACTGAAGGGAATTCTCCACCTTGTACATATTAGCTTAGGTTTTCATTCCTCCAAGTGCTTATGCACATGTTTTGCTGTAGTTTAGTTTTTCTTTCGCTAAGTGCTTTGGCACAAGCTTGTTGTTCCTGGGAAATGTGTTTGTAGGCCTTGCTCCATCAGATGATGTTCACCCTCCATCTTCCTCTTTGCAGTGTTCTAGTCAGTTGGGGTACCAAACAAAGAATTTGATGACTCCATGCCCAATGGATTGCTTCAGGCAACTGGTAACTTCATCCAACAGGTAGATGACCCCTCTGAGTCACCAAAATTGTTATCCAAAATGTACCCCTTGCTCATTTTGTGGCTAACTCCTTTCATTCTTCCCTCTCTTGTGCCTCAGTCATAAATTTTTGCTTTTCAGGGACTCAAAACTTTTTGGAAATGGCACCATTGGATAGAGCTCTTTCTCAGCTTTCCAGAAAGGTAAATTTTTCCTCCTAACTCCATGTATTTTTGAAGTTATGGCTCGGCAGAGTTTTTGTGGGAAATTTTCCCCTGAAAGGCCCACAGCCAATGAAATGGTGCCATGTGTCCAAGGAAGTGGCGGGGGTCAGAGGAAAACTTGGAATTTTTACTAAGTGTTTGGCAAAAATTTTCAAAAGGAAGGTTTTCCCCGCAAGGCCCGCCAGCGAATCAGATGATGCCACGTGTCCAGGGGAAGAAAATTGAAAAAATTTGACTAAGTGTTGGTGCTAGGGAAAATTTTAATGAAGAAGGCCGTGCCCAATCATATTGTGCCACGTGTCCTTTACACCGGAAAATGGATTCACAGAGAGTGGAAGGTAAGAAAATTTTGGCCTGAAGTGTTTTGCCAAATTTGCCAAAAAGGAATATGATAGCCGCTATGTCCCCACCAACCATTCAGAGAAGTTATCCCACATGACCTCAGTCCCCGGAACTGTCAGAGCTGCACGTTTTGGGAGGAGATTGGGAATTTTTTCCCAAAGGGATTGTGCAAAAGTAAAAATGTTTGCGGAGGGTCCCGCAACTAATAAAAATTATGCCATGTGTCTCTGGACTGGGTGGGAGGTGGGGAGAAATTGGGAAATTTTCCCAAAGGAAAACAAAGGAAATTTAAAAGGAAAAATCGCCTGCTCCCCCAGCGCCGCGAGCCAATGGAATTGCCTGCCACGTGTCAGGTGGCGGGAAAAATCAAAGGACAAGCCCACAAGGAAAATTCAAAGGGGAAAGCCCTTGCATCCAATGGGGTTTTGACATGTGTCCAGGTCAAAATATGGTCATCAAAAGTCAGGCCCGCAGAAAAGTTCAGGAAAGGAAAGGTCCTGCGTGAATCACTTACATGCCACGTGTCTTCAACTCATCGGCCCGGCGGGGATTTTTTGGAAATTTTTCCAAAGGGCAAAACAATGGAAAATGAAGCATCAAGAGGGCCCACATGACCTAATCAAAATATGCCATGTGGAACCCAGAATGGCGGAGCATGTGGGTATTTTTGGGAAATTTTCCCAAATGCAAAAAGGTGAAAAAATTCAAATTTTCGCCCGCCAATCCGATTTGGCCCTGTTTTGCCCTAAAATTTCAAATGGCCATATCTTTCGATCCATAGCTCAGTTTTTCACGTTCTTTATATCAATGGAAATCTGGTGAAATTATCTACAAGATTCTGGGGTCATTTTTGTATTTTGATGGATTTTGGAGAGAGAAAAAATTGAAAAACACCTCTGGCACGTGGTCATGGATAGAAATGATGTTTCAACCACCATTTTTAATGAAGAATGGCTCGCATTCTCTCCCAACATGGCTAAAAATATCAGGGGATTTGCCTTGTAAGGATGCCCATGCTATGTTGTAATACATTTTGGGTTGGTGTTTGAATCTTCCCCACATTTTCCTGCATGTTTCTCTCTCCTTGGGGTCGTGGCTTGCAATGAAAAAGCTAGAGATGGGTTCATTTTTGAAAAAAGGAGAAACTTCTTAAGCTCTGCAACTTCCCTTTTCTTATCCTTTTGTAGAATTTGTTGAAAAATTTTACCTTTCCATGCAATACAGCATGCCTTCTTTGCGTCTTGATCACGGTAATGCATTGTATTGGATCGGGAATGTTAATATATGCTTTGTGATTAAAATCCCTCAATCCTTTCATATATCTACCATTGTTTTCCTGATATTTCACTACATTTTGAGAAATTTGTGCATGGTTTGTGCTGTGTTCTCTTGTGGATAATGTATGTATTATAGTATCAGGTGTCTGCAACTCCTTTGGTGCATCACCTTATTAGCATTATCTTCATTTTCTTACATTCCTTATCTTTGTCCCCTTCGAATTTAGGGTAAGACCTAGGAATTCAAACCTCTGCAACTTGTAAGTGATATATCTGATGAGAGGAGTTGATGAACCAGCCTCTGATCTAGAGATTCCTCTCCCATTTTTACAAGTCCCACACTTAGGGAGAGGAGTCAATGTTGGTGCAATCACACTGGATGTCCAAAATGTCAAACCAACCTCTAATCTGGAGATTCCTTTCCCATTTTACAAGTCCCACACTTGGGGAAAGGATTCAATGTTGTGCAATCACACTGGATGTCCAAGATGTCAAACTAGAATTTTGATCAACATCCAGGGGTGCTACTAATTTGCAACAACAGTTACATTTGCTAGCATCGTGGTTTATGTACCATGTTCATATTCATGTGCTAGCGTAATGTGTATTTTTTTTCTAACTTTCACTCATTTTTCTCAAATTTCCCAAAGTTTTCAATTTTGATATTTGGTTTCTTTATTTTTTATGCATAATTATGAATCTAATCTATAGGTTAATTTATTAAAGTAGTGCTAACACTTGAAATATTTGTTTAAAGTTCCATTTATTTGATTAGATCAATGCCACATATGCCCTTCTCTTGCACTTTCAAGCAACCTTGAGAATCAGAAACAATTGCGATCCTTAGTATTTTTCTAACATTGTGATACATGGAAAAATAATAATCATTTATACAGTCCATATCCAGTAGATTGTGGGGTATAGTCCATATTCAATATTTATTCAGGTATGCATACTAGCTCAAAAAAATATTGGTGAGTGAACAGTCTAAAATACATAGGAAGCTATTTGGCATTGGGGTGAACCTTATCTTATTTTATTTGTGTGTATCAAACCATCATATAAAATAAACCTTTGTCTAAGTCATAACCTTGTTTTTGAATAAGGTGAAACTCTATCCAAGTTTTCGTCACATATCCTTCATCATAAATCATACATAGAAAAACTTTATTCGAGTTGAAACATTGTTTTTAATGATATAACAAGGCAAAACTCTATCCAATTTGTGTTGTGCACTTTTGCATCATGAACCTACTTCTTTCCTAATTTTGGATTCCTTTATCAAAAGAGAATAATCCAAAGTTCTGAAAAAAATTATATCAACTCCTTTTGACACTTAATCTTGTTTTTCTTAAAACTTGATTGAGTGTTGAGATTACATTTCTATGGTGTATGATTTTTCCTAGTTGTCTTAAACAAATTTATAACATTCAAACTTAGGAAAATATCCCTTTACAACCATTACGCTACCCACATTTCATATAATTTCCTTAGTAAAATTTCATCATACATCAAACCTGGAAAATCTTCTCCTTTTGGCTTTTACAGTGATTATTTTGACGTAGACTCCTTAAATTTTTTACAAACATCATATTTCTTTACAGAACACATACCCATCATCGCACTAGCCACACATTTAACACACATGAGGCATGCATATAACCCCTTCCTCCGGAACCCTTTAGAACCATCTTTTGATGAGGAATAAAGACTTAGGGATCAAAATGGGGGTGAGGAAGAAATACCCAATAACATCTTTGAAAATGATCTTGCTCATGTAGATAACTTCTTATTTTCACAAAAAGACCAAGTCTTGCTGCATTTGGTAGAATTAGGGGCTAAATTGCCCTTTGATTTTGATCCAGAATTCCTTAATAATATGATTAGGGGGGAGAGATAAAAAAAGACCATCCTTTTAGAAAAACCAAGGTTATATATTAAACCATGAACATGACTCTACATCGGCACAACCTGAGGGTCACAATGAGGAAGAAATAACCTCTAAAACTAAGATTGAAAATCGTATACCCTTCATTCGAATTAACCGTGAAGCCAAAGGAGAAGGTGAATAACCCAACATGAAATCCAATCCAAACCAAAAAATGAAGACGTCGCCATACAACAACAATTACAAACTCTTATTCACTAATTAGCAATCTACCTACGTATGTCCATAGAGAGACACACATAGATCTACTCACACTGAGAAACCTAAAGTGATGTATGTTGAACACTACATAGAGAACCATGGTGATAAAGCATCATAAAATATAATCATACACATATACCTCCCATGTTGACGTGTGGATAAATAAGTTTTTGACAAATGATAGTCTATGAAAGACACACTTGTTGGTCTATAAGAAATAATAATATGGGACACAATAAGAAATATCAATTTGAAGAACTGATTCCTTATCCCTTTGATCGAGAGATTCTACATACTTCCTTTCCAAAAAACTTTTACTTCCTTAAATTTAAAAATATAGGGATAAAGGTTATCCTTGCAATCACACGAAAGACTTCTTCATGGCATGCTAGAAGTTGCTTACAGTGATAACTATATTATTTTCTTGTTTCCACTGAGTCTTGGAGGCCAAGGACTTGAATGGTTCCTCCATCTCCTAAAGATTATATATTCAATTTTGCATACTTAGCTAAAAAGTTCATTTGTCACTTTTCATTCAATATGGAGAGTGATATTATCATGTTAGAACTTTGCAACACCAAAAAAACAAGTACCGATAACTTCCCTCTTTACTTTATTATAAACGATAGTAGGGGTTGAATAGCAATTCCCTTGGTCCATTAGAAGAAACAACTTGTAAGTATATTTGTACCAAGCATACACCCTAAAATAGCCTTTTATTTGCAAATCCATTGCATAGGCACATTTGAAGAAGTCATTGAGAAAAGGTAGACAAATAGAGAAATCTCTATTGGCCAAAGGGGTCTCAAAACCCTTTGAAAGAGATAACTATGAATCAAAACCTATTAAAAAATATAAACTATTTAAAAAAAAATAAGAATGTTGTATGTGATGGAATCAAAAATTCCAAACCTGTATAAGTAGTTCAAAACACCCCACATTTAAAACTCACACATAGACTACTTAAATCAAAATTCAAACACATGGAATACACTCCACTAACAGAGTCCATGTCATCAACCCTCAAAAACATGACTTGGCCAATATGGTCAAGTTTCCTACCACCAACCCTTTCATGGATAATGCACCTAAATACTTGTGGTACAAATACCACAAGTATTGTGAGTATCACCATGTCAAAGGTCATGACACGTATCGATGTATGAAATAGAATAACGTCATTCAAGATATCATAGATTGAGGAGATATTGAACTTGACATGCAGGAACCCCTAAAATGATCCAATGATCAGTTGGGGATCTATAAAGTACCCTTCCCTAAGCATAATAAATAGAAAATAAGTTGGATCAAGGTGAATCTTCTAAAGGAAAAAAATTGCTAACCCACGTTGTTGACCAAACTTATAATACATTTGATTATCTTATTGGATCTTTCCATCCTATCACCAACCATATCCAAACCATAAAAATCAAACCCCAAGAGTGTACCATTACAATGTGACAAACTCATCTTATTTTTCTAGGACCCTCTCTATTTAATTCTTTAGACGGTCATTAAGATATATTAGAAAACTTGAGAAGACAATTAAAAGATCTCTATCTTGGATATTCTTAAGATATCTATTGTTCACAAGGAAATCCTCTATAATACCCTTTAGAGGTCAATAGTTCCTATGTACATTGACACTTCACACTTCCAAGATTTTTTTTGCACAAATCACTCCATGTAAGAAAATCATTTTTAGCCAAAACGAGATTCCTACGGATCATCAAACACACAACTTACCCTTCTTCATAGAAGTGATAATTACCTGTAAAAAGGTTAAAAGGGTGATTTTGGACAATGGATCTATCCTTAATATATGTACTCTAAATCTTGTGAAACAATTGGGATATATGTGAAATCAACACAATAGATTAATTATACTATACAAAATAATAATAATTATCTTCTATATACATTCCAACACAATAAATGGCTATTATGTAGCAAAAAAAATAGCCAAACAACCTCTGATTATTTAGGGAGGTGTTATAAAAAATAACCCAGAATATATTATTCACGTAAGTGGATGCATTTTTCCGAAAAATAAAAAGCTTCAACTTGTATGAGTTTTTTTTGAAATAGTTACACTCAAAATTGGAAGATGTTGTAGAAATATGAATCATAGAATTTTGAGTCTAGTTTCTAAGATACTAAATTTTATTGAAAACGAATAAGTTTAAGTGGGTCAAATAACTAAAATACTAACAGGTTCTCATGTTTTTGTTAAAAAAACATAATAAAGTGACTTTCGTGCCCCCAACCATTTTTTGAGAACCATTTAGTAGTTTTAAAAACCCTTTGCTAAAAAGATAGCTAGGAGCATCTTGTTTGTGTTAGAATTTTTTTATATTTTTTTAGTGAGTATTTTTTCTTTATGATTTTTCTAGTACATAATTTTTTTATGTTTTGAAAAATAATAGAGCTCTGACCGTGCCCCCTCCCTAACTACCTCAAAAAAGATCAAAAATTAGTTTTTTTTTTTAATATGTCTAGAATTACACCTAGTTTGTGCCTAAAAACCTTTTATTCAATTTCGATGAGTCAAAAAAAGATACAAGAAAACAAAAACATGTTTAAACTTAAAAATATAGCTATAAAAAGGCATAGTTAGAAAATAAATAATATGCAAACCTTATATTTGTTATAAAAATTGGAAAATAATATTTATACAAAGAAGAAACTCTGCTTTATGTCGTGGTCTAATTTTTTTTAAACGAATCGATCATTTGATGTTGATTTATCATGGTGGAAGTTGGATTTTTGCATTTTTCTATAAAAACACACGGTTTGTTGTGTTTGTGTAGGTCCATGCCTTAGGCTTGGGGATCCAAACCAGATCGTAAGCCTTGAGGCATGTTTTGGGAAAGGGAAAAATAATAACACGTACGCATTATGATTTGTTTATATGTTTTGGTCCCCCAACATCCCTTTCATCTCTTTCATGAGATTTCTGCATACATTCTATTTGGTCTATAGTTTTCTGTACATTCTTGCACGATTTTTTAGTAGTTAATTTTTTTCCCCTACCCCACTAGTTCATTTTTTTCTAATCATGGGCGATAACATTTGAGCTAAGGATAGAGGAAAGTCAAGAACAAGACACTAGAGCAATTATAAGAGATGAGAATAAAGAAATGGAAGAGAATGCAAAAAATTCATGTGCAGGGCAAGGTACATCTACTATATCAAATGCAGCTAATGTATTAGAAAATGGGGATGAAATACATAATGAAAATGTAGAGAATAATGATTTTGTAATGAATAATGATATTGAATTGAATGATAACGTTGGTATGGATGAAGAAATTGATATAAATCCAATTGTTGAACCTTTACCTGAGAATCCAAATGTTAACCCCGAAATTTGTATGAAAACACTAAATGAAGAAAGTAACCTTGTAAACGAATATTCACCTCTAAGAACACCTCCTTCTATTTTAAAAAGAAAATCAATTCACTTAATTGAAATTGATGAAAACATTATAAAACTAATGCCTAAAAAAATGTTTGAAAGAAATGTGGGAAGAAAAGCTAGTGGAATTTGGAATAATTACTTTGAGAATTTGAATGACACATAAAGATGTCAATTATTTGTTACATTGATGAAATTAATTAAGATGAGACCTATAATGAATATCCTAATGGTTAAGAACATTTGATGTTGTTGATCAAAATGCGTCAATTGTTAAAAACACACATAAAACATACCAAACTGTAGGTGGAAAAAGACACACCAAATATAGTAATGCTACACAGTGTGAACTTACTAATTGTATAGTAAGTGATAAAACAGTTAATAAACACTTGATTAGTAAAAAACAAACAGTACTTTGAAGCTAAACAAGAAAAACACTAATGAAAGCAATAGAGAGATGTAAACGTCTTGAGTTAGTCAATAACACTGACTATTGAGATTTCTCTAGAAGAATTCCACTGAAAGATAAGAATAAATATGATATTCTAAAATAATTAATTGTAAAATTTTGGAATGAGACACACAGGGGAGTCACCAAATAGAAGAGATACAATAAAAATAAGAATAGGTTATGGTAATCTTGAATTATGTGCAAAAAATTTCTTAGATATGAATCAAACACAATTGTTCTCTAAGTTTGAGAATGAAAATCCATAAATTAACATTAGCCAAAGATTCTTTGAAATGACCAAACCCTTTTATGTGAAAATCAATCACTCACGTACCACTTTTTGTTGCAGGCATCATGTTGAATTTTTCAATGCATTATGATGTTTTTTTTGTCGAATATGTCCTATTTTACATACTGACATCATGTTGCAGGAGTGTGGATTACATGTCCCACCCAAGTATTCAAGAGAATTTATTCTGAAAATATTTTGTGAAAAATCAACTAAACAATTTTTTTTTTATAACAAAGCATTTTTGGATGGAACGTGAAATGTATGTGCTGACCTGCCAAATCTGAAAAATTGTATCCATTAAAAGAGTACAAATTCAATAGGAAAAGAATTGGTTGGTTTCAACAAATATAAATCAGTGGCATATCAATTAAAAGATGGAAAACTAGTCTAAAAGGTGTGAGCTTGTTACAAAACAATTACATGTATCAGAATATATGGTCAAATTCGAGAGAGAAAATTGTTTATGAGTATGCAAGGCACACACATAGAGCTTGATGGTTGGATGAACAATTCAAGTTAAGTAAGGACACATTCCCACTTGGTACTATTGTTTCAGTAGTTGAATTCGTATATAATTACACATTGTAGCCACAAATGGAGGTTCAATCTCAATACTATAACTCAGTGTAAGTTATTTTCGTACATATAACATTTATGCACTCTCTAGAAAGAACTGATAAAAATCGAAAAATATTAAAAAAGTATCATTTTTACATCAGTGATGATCAGAATTTTTTTACATAATATGTACAAGGGTATTTCCAGGAGTTTTATGTGAACTTGAATGAGAGGAACATTAGTTTCAATCAACATTACATTTGGTTGGACAACTACACATCACAATTCAAGAATGCATAGATGTTTTATTGGATAAGGAGGATGCACAAAGAAAAAAATGTACAACATATCTAGAGTTTTATTGAGGCAGGTCATGGAAAAGGAGATCATGATGGTTCAGGATCATGTGTGAAAAGAGAACTTGCAAGAGAAGAGTTAAAGTTCAAGGATGGTGCTAAATTTACAAATGAAAAAAACATTGTTGATTAGTGTATCAAGAATATGGGCCATGAATCTCAAGAGAGATAAATGCTTCATAGATATTTTTGGTCGATAGAGGAATAACATCTGGAAAAACTTTGAAGATTGTATGAGAGTTGTGGGATCAAATGATATGCACTCATTCCGTAGTTCAGATGTAAATGCTTGGACTATTTATACTAGGTTCATGGCATGTTTTTGTTTATCATTCATTGATTTTGCATGGAATGAATGTGAGTCATGGTAGTGGGTGGATGAATGGAATCGTAGACCTTTAATTCCACTTGATACATCAAGTTCCATGAGCATTACAACTTACAGGGTCTTCAGATCAAATGAAAACATCACCTAACTTTGACCAAGTCTCTGATTTAGTGCAATAAGGTACATACATATATGTACATGCCATGTTTTAGATTTATAAATTATTAAATGGTCAACTCTTAATGTATTTTAAATTTGATTTATAGTTTTAATTTGTGATGTAGGACACGTTTTATGCAATGTATTATGGTAAAATTTAACGAAGAGGGAACATACTACTTCTTGTCTCGTTGTGTAAAGGGGAAAAAATTGAATTCCCATAATCATTGATGGTGAAGACATTAAGTATCCCACTGGGTTAGTGGTAATCGCTGGAACTTAGCTTCAACGATATCTTATCAAATAATTAAACACTTGATTGTTTGAAGACTATGAAGTATATCGAAATACACTTCACTATTCACATTTGGTTCTTGCAATGAATATTAAATTGATCAAATATTGAGGTCGGTCATTAAACAAGATTCTGTGGAAGGTTAATGAATCATATCATGAAGCAATTCTTACTACTGTCAAGAGTAGAGTTGATCCTTGAGATTGATTGGATTGAATTTGCAAAGGTATGTTCTTCATGAATGTAATTTGAATATTTACTTAAATGATTTTGTTTAAATTATGTATTATTTAAAATTCTATTTAATTTCTTAATAACATGTTTATGTAGGTTAGTGGTGCCAAAAAGCTTCCACCTTCACGTGGTTACACTGTCAGTAGAGAATTTAAAGGTTGATTTTGTTGTTTTAATGGAACGATTTTATCTTACAGTTTGGAACAGTAGTCGTGAAAACGAGCTTGGCTGGTATTTCTAACATTAAATGATTAATGTTTTGATTCTTTCTGAGGGGGTTAGAATGATTTGTTTGTGTTTTAAATTGATCTGTTCGTATCTTTTAGTTCGACTTGTCTTGTGAAAACGCACTTTACTTTGGATTGCCTGCTGCAAGGAGAATGCTTGGGAACGTTTCTTGCTGTTGGACTGTTTTGATTATATTTGTTGTGCATCTGCTATCGATTTCGGGTTTTTAAATAATAAGGGTATTAAATTGTAAAATCACATTTTTTGGTTTTGTACATCATTTGTGAATAGAAAAATGGATTGGTAGAAGAAATTATTGGTAGGAGGCATTCTTTCTCTGTCCTGCTTGTTGTGATTTTGGTAAAATAGTAGTACGGATGGTTATATTGAACTTGTAAGTTCAGTCCTTATAGAGGACAGTGGCATTTAATCGTTTCCTAACCTTGGCCTGTGTTTTTCCTGTACAAATGAATTTTGAATGTTTCGTGTGTCGTCTGATCTTTGCACTGGTCGTCAAGGAAAAATGAAACCGGCATGAGTAATTCTGGTTGAGTTGACGAAAGGTTGTTTTCTTATTTGAATAGTTAAACGAAGGTCTTCTCTTTTGCTGTTTTGAATTCTGTGAAAGATCATTGAAGTCTACTCGTGCATTATGATGGTCTGCTGTAGGTAAACAAAAATGATTAATTTTTATGTTGACGATGTGTTCATCGAATTAGAATCCTGTGAAATATTGACTGCATGATTTATAACTGTTTTATCTTGGTTTACAATACAGTGAAAGACTTATGGATTCTTCTAGTACGGTAATACAAGTAGCATCCTTCTAACTATTTGATCTATGATCTACGATGTTGTACCAACCTGTTTTGGATATCATATGAGCGCCTGAGTTTAAATGAAGTATTGATAGGCGATACATTTCTTCCTTTTTTGCGTTTAAAGCTGATTATAATGAAATGAACTCTTCTGCTGGAAAATGAAATTCTAAGTGGATTTTGTAAGTTTCACTCTAACTGTTAAGCTTGATTGTGTCTCATTTGGATTCACTTTTTGGAACATCATGAGGAAAAGAAAAGGGAATGGATGAATAACTTGGAAAATTATCTTTTCTCCTCTTTCATTCAGTTGTCATCTGATTCGTTAATAATGAATCTTTAGTGCTGAGATATGAGCAACTATATGCATTGCGTTGTGCCTTCCTTTTTTGGTCCTGTGCTTGATTGCTTGGAATCTAATAGGATGTCATGAACTGAAGGAGTAGTTGGTTTACGTTGTCATTATTTTTAACCCTGTTGTATTATTATTAAATGAACGGGAGTGGAAAGGATAACAAATGTTCTAATCACATATCTATTGTATTTCCTAAACTTTACAACTATTGTAATTTGGAACTTGTAACGTTATGTGGAAAAGGCAGCAGTGTCTTTGGTTGATTGGGATGGGGATTGTTGTGTTTAGTGTGTTATGCTGATCATTCTTTGGTGCCTATTCTTGATTGATGTCCTTACTGTCGTTTCCAATAAAAATTAGGGGTTCTTTTATGAGACAGTTAATTGAAGCACCTCCTTTTAATGACAACTGCTTAAATGTCTCTGTTTCAATTGAACTGCCCGTGCAAATAATGTTACCGATGGGATTTGATTAGACGAAGACATGGGGGCTGTTTCTGATGCTATCGTTGCTTTTTTGAAGATGAATTGTTTTGCGATACTATTATTCTCTTCGAGGAATTGTGAAAAGAATAAGTACATTCGTCTACTATGAGTTGTAATGATGTGTTTATTTAAGCAAAGATCCAATCAGTTGGATTGGGCAGATGCATGATAGAATGGATGATGATCAAATACAAGTGTGATATTTTAATGAATAGATCAATGATATTGTTGATTACATTGGCATATAGGGTTATTTTCTTGATTTGGGATTTATTTAATTGTACTTGATGGACTTTAAAAAGAAACAAATTCTATTCTTACCTAATGCAACTTTTAAGTTGAAATACCAATTAGTTTCATACTTGGTAAAGATGAATTTTAATTTACATTAAAAGGATTAGGAGAATATATTCCATACTGTAGGTATTCGGATCTTGAGCTAAGGAATTAATTAACTTAAGGAGGAGCGACTTCACTTTGAACTCCAAATGACTCGTATGTTGCATTCAGAAAGAAGATGGGATAATTATCCATGACTATGGACCTTAACTATGTAATGTTAATGAGTAATAATGAATACAGTATTAGCATTAGACCTCGTTTACAATGAAACGTCTAAGAAGCTAGAATTCTATTTAGTTACAGTTGGAAAGCTTGGTTAAGTTTAATATGTTAACTTAGTCACGTCCGGCGGTAAGCGGGCTGCTTAATCTCATGTTGAGAAAAAACCAAGTAGAGAAATGCATCCCTTCTACAATGGAAGATGCTAACAACTAAGGACGGATTAGTCTCCTCTTAGCTACGTACAACTGTTATGGGAATAGGGTAAAGGATCACAACAGTTGCTGAAGTTTATCTTAATATTAAGATCAGATCCAAATCACGGGATCAGGATGGGTATCTCGATGGGAGGATTCCGTAGAATTGACATACTGAATAATCAGGTGTCTTTCATGAAATGGGTCTCATGATTCACAATGTTAAGCTTACATATTGTAATGCCCTCCCTAATTACAAACATCAAGAATACTAGGCTGAATGTGAAGTCTTGAATGGGGAAATGGGAGTATGATCTCGTAGCAGAGTGACTCCGATGACTAAAGATACCTAGACACACTTATTCGTGGGGAACTACACCGCAATGTTTGCGTATCTTTAGTTACCTGGAGTTCCTCCTATGTCGTTCATAGTGCTTAGTTGGAAATCATAAGTTTTAATCCGACTTAAACTGAGAGAGCTGTTTAGGTGAACAGAAAGACCATTCTAGATAACAGGTGAAGTGAGTGAAGGACGTATTCCCATGGAGTTTATCACATCCAAGAATTGATCACAAAGCATGTGAATCTTTGGCAAGGATCTGCAGTGCTTAATGTTAAATGTAGATGTCAATATACAGTCCATATATTTAGATAGGCGTCTTAAATGGATCACTCGATAAATAGAAACGGTTAAGAGATTGTATATATATATCGAATGCATTCAATGAACATGAGGATCGGTTGTAATGCCGAGTCATGAAATGAAGTCGTTGAAACCCTTAGCCCATGAAAATGGAAGACGACAGTGCCTCGAGTCCATTTTACAGTGCATAGAGAAATGGTTATAAAAATTGAATGGCATTGATGTGTCTTCCATATGGTAAATATGCGAAATGGAACACTATTTTTTAAAAGAATTGGTGTGTTGACTGTGTTTTTGGGCAGGAACAATTATTAAAACTTGAACGTGTGTTTGAATTTATAATTTCATAACAAACGTATAAAGTTTTTTTTTTTCCCTTGATTCTAGTATCTTAAAATGGGCATGTTGCAATTCTTGGTATCAGAGCTTACGGGTTCAGCTCTTGGACACTAATGAGTCCACGCATTTATACATTCTACATTATTCTTATGACAGAAAATGGTCACGACAAGAGGGAATGCGTACGACTAACCCGTTACAGGGTGAGACAACTATTGCTCAAAGATGGATGAAATCCTTCTAGCCCTACTTGATTACGAGCAATCGTTTCTATCTGAACAACCTCATGCAATGAGCAGAGGAAATGAAGCGAAATAATGATCCAGCCGCCTACTGTGGCGCACCACACGGAGGGAATCTGGGTGTTGATCCTAATAATGTAATTGCGCCAATCCCCCTAAATAAAGGCAAGATATTGCATTCTGAATTACATGATATATAACGAGATAGTCCCTCTAATTTGATGGAACGACCCTTGGGACGGAGCTAAGAACTACGGCTCAGTGAAATGGAGAAATCTTGCCTAAGAAAACGTCTCGAAGAGACTAGCGATACGGGGATCAGATCAGCTTTCCATTAAGCATCAGCATGGTTGGACAACCGTAAGGTTGTCCTGAATATTGTTGAATCAGACCATAAACTTGGTGGGAATCATTTAAGGTTATTTTAGGCAAACGATGGCTTCCGTCAACTCTTATTTTTGATATGAAAATGACTGAATTTCAGACTGTCGCAGGAAGCGTCGTGATGGAAACGGTAAGGTTTTACTAACTCCTAATTATGTGCGCAGTACCACGCTGTGAGACGTTCATAATCGGAAATTCGTAATGGACTGATCCCATCATTGGTGCGAAGTGAATGTCCCGACCCACCACCATGGATTGAGTTTTGCAAAAGAATCAGAGACCTCATTGAGGCAATATCTGGCTCACAGGGAAGGATAGGAAGAATGCCCCAATTCTTCTCATCTCTTGTGCACCAAAACGGGGAACCTTGGAAAAGGTTGTGTGAAAAACAAACTATGTAGAGATAACAAACAGAAATTTGTGATACAGACCTGGCAATAGCACAGAACAGCTGCACAAACAAAGTATGGCATTGTACAGAAGTCCTATGGAAGCCAGATGATAAGTTCAAGGCTTGTATAATTTGACCTAGAAAAGGGCCATTTAGAGATGCTTCACTGTGAAAGACCACTATCAGAAGAAAGACTGTCCTCTGAAGAAGATTAATTGTGGGTCCAGCACATAGTATACATGGCTTCAGTGACTAAACAGACAACTAAAACACGTGACAACCCATAGAAGTTACGGGAAGTTATTCGTACATTGTAGTCATAACTTGTTTGATACTGGAGCTACTGATGTTTTATTTATGATCAACTTGCAATGAAATTAAAAGAAAGGCTAAGGATGGAATAAACTGGATATTCATTATGGGAATAATGCTGTCCATACAGTCGAATGTGCCTGTTGGTCATTCTTGATTTTCCTAGTTTCTTTTCTTCTCCACCGAAGTTGGACTTGTATCACTCCTCTATGATCATATGATATCATTATTGAGTTAACTGGTTGGCTTAACAATAAGGCAAGGTCGACTGTTATGAAAAACAAATCTGTTGCTTCGATGACTTGTGAATCATCATCATTCAAGGTATAAACGGGATTGCAGTTGGAAACTACGGCTGTGCACTCACAAGTTAAACACCTAGAGGCTGCACTTTGTATGTCAGTAAAAGTGATGAAAATGCGTGAGAAGATATGTTTCAGTGGAAAGATAATCCTTGTTAAGGGTTTCTGTGATGTGTTTTCGTAGGGAAATTGCCAGGTCTTTCCATCCCAACTGAGTTTTGACTTTGCACTCAAAATAAACCGGGACTGAACCCATATTCTAAGGGCCCTTATAGAATGACTCCATTGAGTTGGTAGAGCTGAATGCTCAGTCACACAGAACTTCTGACTAGGGGCTGATAAGACTGAGCGTCTCACCTTGGGGACACCGTATTTTTGTAAAGAAAAAGTATGGCACTTTGCGGCTGTGTTTAATTACAAAAGGCTGAACAAACAAACGATTAAAAATAGATCCCACTTCCTAGGCGTTGAATCTGTTCTATCAATGTGAGGAGCATCAGTTTCTTCAAAAAATAGATCTGCGATTGGGTATCATCAGCTGAGAATCAAGAAGAGATATTCATAACACTTTTAGAATGAGGTACGGGCATTATAGTTTCACTGTTACCTTTTGGGTTGACTAATAGCACCTGCCGCCTTCATGAATCTAATGAACAATATTGTTCAAGAATACCTTAGACAAGTTTTTGCTGTATTCTTGGACGATATTTTATATACTCTAAAAATGTTCGAAAGCACCAAACAGTCTAAGGATAGTGCTAGAAATTTTAAGAAACGAATTGTATGGAAACTGTTCCAAAATGTTCCCTTTTATGACACGAGGTGCATTATTTGGGATACACGTTAATCAAAGGGATACTTGTTGCCCTTGCAAAGACACATCTATGCTGAGTGCTTGTGCCTATATTGCAGATGAGGAGCTCATGTGCTATGGCTAGATATATCGACAAGTTTCGTTAAGATTTTCAAAAATTGCTCCCAATCCTTCGCTGCAAAAAAGGAATAAGAAATTCGTCTGGACAGTAAATGTGAATCTTCCTTTAAAAATTTTAAAGGAACGCTAACTACACAACAGGGAAGCCCTATTTTAGCTGTACCTTATCAAATGGAAATTTTATGGTTGAATTAATGGACGCCTCAGGAGAAGCCTTAGGTATTCTGTTACAGAAAACCATGTCATAGCTTATAAGAATTAGAAGATATAATTACTGAAGAGATTATGCTACACACACTAGCTAGATCTTGCTGCCATTGTTCATAGCACTTCAGATGTGGAGGCATTACCTTTTAGGCAAGCCTGTCAGTTAAAAAACAGACCATCTCTCGGGGCTGAAGTAATATTTTTTACTCAGCCAAATCTGAAATGCGAGTCAGGAAGAATGGTTAAATTTCTATCTCCAGTTATGATTTTATATAAGCTACATCAAGGGCCAAGGAAAAATAGAGTATGCAGATGGCTGTTGATCGAATGAAGCATATCTCTGCTCTTATTAAATTAAGAACGCGTTTAAGGATGAGTGACAGATGCTTTGGAATCATCCTTGAGTTCCAAAAGTTAAAACTCACTTGCTGCACACCCAAGGATGTCAGGTATAACGGATTCCTTTGTATAATGAGAATGCAGGTTCGAAAACAGGGTATATATACCTTTTGGAGAAAATGACTTTAAGAGTGAAATTGTTAACTAATTTCATAATTCCACTTTTTCTGGACACCTGGCATTACAACAATCTTGCTGATCTTAATAGTCCATACTTCTGAAGGGAAATGACAAAAGGATGTGAACGGATTTGTAACACACCTGCTTGGAATGTCCAGCGTGTTAAGGTGGAAACATATACACCCGATGGATTTATGTATCCCCCGACAACATCATTCCGTAGTATAAATGCAATGATACTATTGATTTCATTCCAGGATTGGCCTATGTCAAGAAATATCTGACATTATCCTGGTTTTAGTCGATAAATTTCCAGAGGTCCACACTGCATTCTGGTATTTGAAGGCCGATGCCCCCCGTCTAGCAACGAAGATTTGTACTGAAAGTCTTCAGCTTGCAGAGATCCTGATTATCGATATCAGACATAGATCTGAGGCATACATCAAGGTTTTGCAATGCTTACTGCTGCCTTGGGACTAATTAACTTCCAGTTCTGCATATACACCCTGAACGGATGGACAGACTGAGAGAGTCAACAGGTTGTTGAGGACATATTAAGGATGTCTTGCATTGACCAGCAGTATAAATTGGAAGAAATAACCTTCCGTGAAGAATTTTGCGTACACAATCACACTATCATGCCTCGTTAAAATGGCGCACTTTGAAGCATTTTATGGAGTGAAATGCGAAACCCCTGTCGCTGGGAAAGCGTTTGAGACAGAGAGGTAATTGGGCCAGAATCCTTATGGAAATGACATTAAATCAAAATGATTCGGGAACACCTAATGGATCGCGCAACAATAGGCAAAAGAGTTTCAGACTTAAAGCAGGTTGACAAGGAGTGAATTATAAACCTGGGAGAGAATGTCTTTCTTTACGGTTTGAAGCTGAAAAGAGCTCAATAACTTTGGTAAAGGCTGCCATAGTTTTCGCCCCGATACGTGGACTTGTTGAAATTGTTGAAATAATCAACCCTTTAGCTTATCCTCTAGCATTACACCTCCTGTCTTTGTCACATGGCATGATGTTTTTCATATTTCTTTGCTTAAAAATGTGACAAGTTAGCACATGTCTATAATTGGAATTCTTGGGGCGTCCAAGACCTAAATAATCGGGTTAATCCATACGAGTCTGGGAACTCGTAGTTTGTACTTGAAGCAAATTCGCGAATTGAACCAATGTAAGGTCCAGGGGACGCAGTTCAGCGAGGAAAGTGTCACTTGGAAAATTTTCGAAGAAATGAGATCTACTTTTCCACATTGTTTTATCGAATTTGAAATCGAAAACTGATAATTCTAAACAAATTTAGACCAATATGTCTATTGTACAGTTTTCCTTAAAACGCTGTTTTTTAAATGAAGCTGTTTTTGGTGATGAACTTAATGAATGGAGGACAATAACTAACTTTGTCCCTAGGAGCTCCTTGATTTGTTAATCTTATCATCGGACGATGATTCTTAAGGAGTGAAAGAACCCCCTGTTTGTAAGGTGCTTGGGATTTATTTTCATACTTTGTATCTACTGAAATGAAGGCAAACCATGTTAAGATATATTTTGATCTTAAAGGATGTTGGTGCTAACTGGCTTCTACCATGCTAATTTAATTGCATGGACATCAATTATTGTTGGCTTTTGTTTGCGGGATGTGACGACAATTGTCATATACTTGCTACTCGCTTTGCGATTTACATCACAGACTTAATCAATTTCATTGATCCAAAGGTATGCTGTGGTCTTCAGTGATTGCTTTGTCATTTACTCTTGAACCGCTAGAGGTTGATATAAATGTGCAGCGACCTGATTGCAGGATATGAGCAAGCTGCATGCAAATGCCAATGACAGGTACGATTCTTCGACCATGCCACTGTCGACTTAAAGAACCTCGTGATGTAGGAATTTCTGGACACGGGTGGCCTCTGGCATTTGAGCAAAGGACGATAACGTCCTACGCAGCAATTGCGGAATGTCGTTTGGAAGACCTGGATTAAGGTTGAGTAGTGGAAGTGGTTAAAGGAATTAAATCCTAAGCTAATCCCTAAGTTCTACCATACATCCGTAAACGACTAGGTCCTAAGTGGATTTGTTAATTATAAAAAAAAGAAAGGTAAATAAACTAAGTCAGTACCTAAACTGGTACTTGACCTAGGGTGAACCTAATATAATCCAAACTAATGCCTAAGCTAAAGGGACCGCACAAACCCTTAGAGGAGAGTAAGGATGAGTGTTGTTATATGGCATTATGGGAGTCCATAACGGGGACCGCCATTTTGGCGGGGACAGTAAGTGGCAGATGTATCTAGGGGTGGAGCAGTGGAACCGTAATTTGTGGGTGGGTGCAGATGTTAAAAATGCAATAATTTAGGAGATCACCGAACTCAAGTTGGTAGTGCGTGGGAAGTGTTAAATTACAAAGCCTTTAAAATGCATTAAATTTTCTGCTCGCGACCAGTTTTCACCTTGAAAGTGTAATGAGAATTTGATTGTTTATTGTGCGCGTCTGATTTTGTGAAGTTGCTCTGCATTTGGTTTTTTGGGTTTGGTTTCGTCCGAACCAGTTTTCATTGGGTTTATCGAATTGTTCTTTGTAAAGTTCGGAGGCTGTTGTTGAGCCTGAAGGGAAAGGGGAAAAAAAAAACTTGTTGGAAGCTGCGGCTATCGCCATGGAGAAATCCTTTGGTAGACGTGATTTTCTTCGTCGAGTTTGGGAGGAAGATTTCCAAGGCAGTAAGCCCTTCTCTTTAAAAAATACTTGCTTTGTTTTTAAACGTCTCATTAAAACAACCCTGCTCTTGGGTTTTGTTTTATTGAGTGTTGTCGTGTTTATACGATTTGGGTCATTCGATTCTTGCTGTCATTTTTGAAATGATAGGTAAATCATTTCTGGTTTTGTGATTTGATCTTTCTTTACATGACTATGAGTTAGGAATAAGAACTTGTTTATTGTTTTTGATGGTATTTGGGAATTTCGAGATGGGTTTTTCTCTGCTTAAAAATGTTATATAAGACGGTCAGCTGTGTGGTTGGTTTCACTATTGTGCGATTTGTTCTTTTGTATATGATCTTTTGTGATAAATTGTATGGATGTACGGATTTGCATGATGTTTTCTATACTGAAATTTCTTCTTAAGGAATAAAACTTTTTCTTTTCCTTCTGCTGTTTTGGGATTATAAGGAAATAAATTTTTTTGTGATTTTAAAGGAATTAGCAATTAGAGAGTTTATCTGAGCATTAACTAACTTGTTCTAGAAGGAAATGATGTAATTTTTTTTCCATTGCTGTGCGTCGTCTTTATATAAATGGATGAATATAGTTTTTGGGTTTCTGTTGGAGCTAAAAAGAAATTGGTTTTCTTCTAACTTATAAATGATTACATGCTTTCCTTGCTGGGATGAAAGTTGATTTTGTTGTTTTTATGGAAACGACTTGTCTTACAGTTTGACAGTAGTCATGAAAATGATCGTTGGGCTGGGTATTTCTGAACGGAAACTCAAATTATGTTGTCTTACTGAGGGGGTTTAGATGATTGTTGGGTTTTAATTGGCTGTCGATCTTTTTATTTCGTACTGTCTTTGGTTAAAATGCACTTTACTTTAATTGCTGTGAAAGACGAAAGTGCTTGTGACTTGTCTTGCTGTGACCTGTTTTTTGATGATACTTTGTTGTGCATCTGATATCCTAATGCGGGTTTTTAATAATACGGGTATTATTGTATGAAACATCGCTTTTTGTTCTTTACATCAGTGTGACATTAACAATGGATTCGGGAGAAACACTTTCATTTGTAAGGAATTCTTCTTTTGTGTCTGTTATTTGATTTGGTAAAATCATAGTCGATGGTTTATTGAATACTTGTAGTTCATTCTGTATAGAGGCAGTGGAGTGAAATCGTTCCAACTGCTCGTTTTTCTGTTCACAAATGGAATTTTTGAATTTTCGTGGGGTCTCGGAGCTTTGCACTGTCATCAACGGAAAAATTGAACCGGCATGAATAATTCTTGTTGATTAAGAAATGGTTTGTTTTCTTATTTGAATCTTAACGACTGCATTCTTCCTTTTACGTTTTGATTCTGGAAATAGCATTGACATTTCTTACTGTGCATTATGATGGTCTTGCTGTAGGTAACAACAATGAATAATTTTTAGTTTGAATGAATGTGTTCATAGAATTATAAATCATGTGAAGATTGACTAGCATGATGTATAACTGTTTATCTGGTGCCATACAGTGAAGAATTATGGATCTCTAGTAGCATAAATACATAGTAATGCATCCCTATACTTTTGATCTTGATAAATATTGATGTGTACTAACCGTTTTGGATATTCCTATTAGCCTGATTAAATGAAGTAATTGATAAGGACGATACATTCTTCTCCTTGTTTCGTTTAAGCTGATTATGAATAAATTACTCTTAGCTGCTCGGACAATGAATTCTAAGTGGATTTTTTAAGTTTCACTCTGAACTGTTATCTATTCATTGTGTCTCGTTTTGGATGTCAATTTTGGGGACAGTCGGATGAAAGAAATGGATAGGGTGAATAACTGAAAAATACTTTTCTTCCTTCTTCTTTCATTCCAGTTTGGAAATCTGTATTCGTCTCATCATGATCTGTGTGCTTAGATAAGCAACTATATGCATTGCTGGGTGCTTCCTTGTCTTGCTGATTGCTTGGAATCTTAATATAATCCTGACTGAAAGGACAGTGTTGTTACAGCTTTCATTTAGTTTTACCCTTGTTGATATTATTAATGAAAGGAGTGAAAGGATAATGTCTGTTTTCAATAGTATCGACTTGTATTCCTAAACTTGTACAAAGATGGGTAGTTTGAACTTGTAAGGTTATTTAAAATGGGACAGCAGTTCTGTATGGTTGATTGTGATGGGGTAATTTTGATGGTTCAGTTTGTTATTCTGATCATTCTTGGGTGCCTATGTCGTGATTGATGTCGTACTACTGTCCGTTTCAATAAAAGCAGGTTTCTTTATGAGACAGTAATTGAAGCACCTCCATTTTATGACAAGTGCTTAATATGCCAGATTTCACATTGAACTGACCCGTGCAATATTTTGCAGATTGGAATTTGATTAAACGACGACCTTGGCTATTTGCTATGCTTCTTTGATTTTTTGAAGATGATGGTTTTGCGTACTAGTATTCCTCTTCGATGAATTGTGAAAAGAAGAAGTACATTCTTCCCTAACTATGAGTTTAATGATGTTTTATTTAATCAAGTCTAAGTCCGTTGGATTAACGATTTATGTATTATGAATGGATGATGAACAAATACAGTGTGATATTTAATGAAGATATCGTTGATATTGTTGCTTACATTGAAATATAATGTATTTCTTGATTTGGATTTATTTTAATTGTCCTTGGAATGGACGTTAAAAAGAAACATATCTATTCTTAACCTTATGCAACTTTTAAGTGAAATCGCAAGTAGTTCCATACTTGAGTAAAGACAAACTTAATTTTTTAATTGACGTAAAGGATTAGGAAGAATATGATCCATAACTGATAGTATTCAGGATTAGCTTGGAAGCTAAGATTATCAATTAAACTTCTGAGTAATCGAACTTCCACTTTCTAACTCTATTAATGACCTCGTATGTTGGATTCAGAACGAAACGGATATGTGGTAAGTATATCCATGACTAATGGACCTAACGAGGTTCAGGTTAGAGAATAAATGAATCATTTATTAGGAATTAAAGACCCAATCTTTAAATGACGTCTAATAGCTAGATTCGAATTTATTTTCCAGTTGGTGAAAATTTGGTTAGGGAAGTTTAGGAGGTAAACTTCTCACGTCCGTCGTTAACGGTCTGCTTAATCCGTCTTGCTAGAAACCAATTGAGAAAGCAGCCCTTCGTAAGAAGGAGAAGATGCATAGCAACTCTAAGGACGGATTTAGTGTAGTCTCTCTCTTAGCTACGTACACTTATGGGGAATGAGGATAAAGGACGTCAACGGTTGCTAAAGTTGATCTTAATATCATATCCTATCCAAATCACCTTGAGCAGGATTTGTACTCTCGATGGAGTATTCCGTAGTACCATTGACCTAACGCCCAACTACTCAAGGTGTCTTTCATGAAGATGGGTCTTCAGCCGACCAATGGTTATAAGCGCCTATGCAATGCCTCCCATTAAAACATCAAGAATATCATGGCTGATGTGAAGGTGTCTTGAATGTGATGGAGTATACTCGTATGCATAGTGACTCTGGAGATAAGATAACTAGACACACCGGATTCGTGGGAACGACCACCGCATGTTTGCGTTCTTTATTACCTGGAGTTGCCTGCCTTATTCGTTCATCATTTCTAGTTGGCAATCAGAAGTTTTAATTCGAACTAACTGAGAGGACTGGTAGGAACGCAGGAAGACCATTCGAGAAAAACTGGTGAAGTGAAGTGAATGACGTATTCATTTAATGTTTGGAGGTCACTCCAGGAATATGATCATGCAAAGCATGTGAAAATATTTTGGCAAGTTCGCCCCTCGTGTGGCTTATTGTGGGTAAGTGCAGGATGGCAATGAATATCGTAACGATATTCGGATAGGCTTCTAAATGGATCACTATCGATAACCGAATGGTTAAGAGAACTGTATATAAATGCTATGCATAAATGGAACAATGAAGGATCGTTTGTAGGCCGATCATGAATGATTAAAGGATCGGTGAAATCTCTGAGCCATGAACATGGAAGATCGGCATTTCCCCTCGAGTCTTTACACACATATAGAATATGTTAAGATTGACATGGTTGAATTGAATGGGTCTTCCAGATTGCTAAGTATGTGAACAAGGACATTAGTTTTCAAAGAAATTGTTGTTTCCAACTATGTTTGGTTTGGGCCAGAGACAAATTATTAAACTTGAACATAGTGTTTGAATTTTATAAATTCATAACGGAGAACGTTATCAATTTTTTTTTTCCTTGTTCTAATACTTTAATGGGGATGTTTTAACTACAACCAATGTAATCCCCTTAGCCTCGTAAAATATCCTCTATATCTATTCATATATGTTGGACGCTTATCTCGCAACATAAAGGTCCTCAAGCCTACAAACCCAATAACATAAATTTAGACCTCTCATCTACATCATCAAAGTCCCAATCATCAACATTTCTATGCCCTGGTAGACTACCCCAGGTTGGGAAATTCCCTTTTAGTCCTGATTGCCGATTGACCATGCCTATTCACTTGAAATCACCCCTTGCGCCAATCCAAACATTTGAAAAAATGTAATTTAATAAAACAAAAAAAGCTAAAAGAACTAGGGTTTGTCGCTTTACCATCTTGCGGGTCCTTTGGCACTTCCATTACTACTCCTCCAGACTCCATTTATCTATAAATATCATCACTTTCTTTTTGAGGTTAAAGCTCGTGGCGTCATTTTTGCATGTGCAAATGAGCTATCGTCAACCCATGGGCTTTATATAGCCAACCAATCTAGTTTCTGTCAACCCCATTTAGGTCATCCGCCGACCCGATATGGTTGCTTTTGACCTGGTATAGCCCTTTTTACATCATATTAATTTTGATATTTTGATCATCCTTCTTCAAATGAATAGTTTTTCCACTTCTACGCTTGTATGTCTCATATCACTCCTTCCTTGATGTCCCACCTGAGGCTTTGTATCTATTATAATTTTTCTTCAAACCATCTTTGCCATTCCTGGCCATCTTTGTGTTCCCTCGGGGGGCACCATTCAATGTTTACTCATTTTCCTATTTTCCTTCCACTCCGATGCCTTCGTTTTTAATTCCTCATATATGAAAAAATTGCATTCACTTTTTTCCCACACCTATCCTTTTTTTTTTTCTGGACCCTTGTCTCAACCCTTTTCATTTTTTGGCTTATATTTAATGTCTGCCTCTTGACCCATTGTCCCATGACTTGCACATCCAGTCTGAGTGAATTCCCTTTAGATTCCCTACATTTGGAGGTTTTCTACACACAAGTCTCTAATACCTTGTCGTCGTCTCCATTGAGGCCACGTACTTTTGTTCCCTAACCACATGATTCTGAAATCAACACCACAGATTTTTATTTACATTTTAAGCTTTTGTTTAATCCTCATCGAGATATCTTATCCACTCAAGTATTTACTCATCCATTACCATACTTCTGTTATCCAAAATGTAACCCTTGCTCATTTTTTGGCTAACTCCTTTCATTCTTCCTCTCGTGAGCCTCAGTCATAATTTTTTTTTCTTTGCAGAAACTCAAAATTTCTAAATGGCACAATTGAGATAGAGCTCTTTCTCAACGTTCCGGCAAGGTAAAGTTTTCCTCCCTAACTCCATGGATTTTTGAAGTTATGGTTGGCGGAGTTTTGTGTGGGAAAATTTTCCCCGAAAGGCCCACAGCCATGAAATGGCGCCACGTGTCAAAGGAGTGCAGGGTCATACGAAAACTTGGATTTTGACCAAGTGTTTGAAAAGTTTCAAAAGGGAGAAAAAAATTTTTTTTCCCTGCAGGCTGCTGGATCGGATCGCCACTGTCCAAGGAGGAAAATTTGAAAATTTACCAAGTGTTGGCGCATGGGAATGATTTTGATGAAGGGCCCGCACCCAATCAACGTTTTGCCAGGGGGGGCTGTCCCGGAGGTCGGAACAGTGGGGGTCCAGGTGACGTTGAATTTTTGGTGAAGTGTTTTTTGGGCAAATTTCAAAAAGGAAGATTATGGCCCGCAGGCCAACCAACCCTTCAGAGAATGCCACCGTGTCCCTGGGCACCGAAATGGTGAGCGTGGGTAAGATGGGATTTTTTCCCAAAGGATTGCGCAAAGGCAAATGTTTATCAAGGGTTTGTGGAAAATGAAAATTGTGCCACGTGTCCCCGACCGTGAAGGCGGGGGAAATTTGGAAATTTTCCCAAAGGAAAAAGGAAGGAATTTCAAAGGAAATTCACCCCACGAACGCTAACACATCACAATCTTGCCACGTGTCGTGGCGACAAAGATACCAGCACGCCTACATTGAAATCAAAGGGAAAAGGCCTCAAGAATGGAGATTTTCCACGTGTCCAATTAGGAATAGGAATCAAACGTGACGAAAATTTGGAGGACGCCCTCGCCATAAATCACCACGTGCATGTAGTCCTCAATCATGCACGGGCCCACATTGTTTTTTGAAAATTTTTCCAATGGTGAGAACCACGAAAATAAGCATCAAAGGGCCACACTAATCAAAACATGCCACATGCAACCTGGAATGTGGATCCTGGGACATTTTAGGAAACATTATTTCAAATGACCAAAAAGTGGAAATTTAAAAATTTTGCCTGCCAATCGATTTGGCTTTGTTTTGCCCAAATTTTCAACGGCCGATCTTTCAATCCAAGCTCGGTTTTTTTCAACTTCTTTATATCAATGGAAATGAAAAAATTATCTACAAGATTATGGTTATCCGTTTCCATTTTGACGAAGTTGGAGAGCGAAAATTTAAACTCCTCTAGCACTGGTCATGGACAAAAATGATGTTTTCCATTCACCACCATTTTTTAATGCAAGAATGGGTCCCACATTCTCTCCCACATGGTGAAAAATGTTAGGAGAATTGGGCTTTGTAAGGATGCCTGCTTTGGTAATGCATTTTGGGTTGTGGTGAAGCTCTCCCAGTTTTCCCTTGTTTTCTCTTCTCCTGGGTCGTGATTTTGCACTGTAAAACTAGAATGGTTTCATGTTGAAAAAAAGGAGACACTTTTCTTTCAGCTCTGTAACTTCCCTTTTTCTTCTTCTTTTTGGCAGAATTGTGGAACTTTCTACCTTTCAGGCAATACAAACCCTCTTTTTTCCTCTTGATCACTGTAATTGCTGTTTGGATTTGGAAGTTATATCTGCTGCTGTGATAAAATCCCCTCAATCCTTTCATATATCTAACCATTGTTTTCCTGCTCTTTGCATTACATGTTGAGAAATGTGTGCATGCTTTGTTCTATGTTTTTTATGGATTATGTATATATTCCAGTATCATGTTTCTGCAACTCCTTTTGTGTCATCACCTCAATTAGCATGCTTCATTTGTTTGCATTCCCTATCTTGTGCCGCCTTAGAAATTTAGAGTCGGGAACTAATGATTCCAAACCTATGCAACTTGTAAGTGATATATCTTGATCAGAGGAGTTTGAGGACTCGCTCTAATCTAGAGATTCCCTCCCATTTTTAACAAGTCCTCCACCTTGGGGAGAGGGGGAGGGGATTCAATGTTGTCAATCACACGGATGTCCAGTGTCAAACTGAAGTCACTGATCACATCCAGGGGTGCTGTGATTTGCAACAAGTTTTTGCAATCCCGGTGGGACCTTAGAAGGTCTTCTCTTCATTGCACACAAATTGATGCTGCATTTTTTGCAAGTTTTCTTCTGTCTTGCTTACAAGAGCCCTAATTACACATCTGGCGACTCCAAGGAAAAGAACACTGGTTTTTAAGCAGTGCATCGGAAAAATCAGCATATAATCAACACAAGTCAAGAGGTGAGAGAAGAAGAGGTGCTGTTTGAGTTCTGCATTATCTCCAAGAAGAAGTCCAAAGAGTGAGGAGATTCAGTCTCCATTCCCCAAATATAACATCTATCAACTCCTCCCCTGGTACTCTCCTTTCATTCATCAATAAGGGTTCAAGGCAATCAGATGGCACAAACAAGACCCATGTCACTTCACTGGCAGATCTGGCAGCAGCCCCACTTGCTCTCAATGCACAATCCATCCCAGTTTGTAACAATTGAAGAACATTCCATAACTTTCTGGAGAAAATCATACCATTCTGGTGATCATGTCAAGGACCTTGCTAACATTTTGCAATCCATGAGATCAATGAGAGCAGTTGCTAATCAACTAGTGGCAATCTTCATTCAAAGGGAAAGCTTGCAATGGTTAAGAGTCTTCCCTTATGGTCTATCCAAAAGTGGAACGCTATTATAATCCCTCCATGAGCTTTTTGGAGAAAGGAGACACCACTTGTCCCTTTTGGAACAGCTGACAACCATTAATAGAGCTCCCAATGACACTAACTGACTTAAACTTCAAATTTCAAATGACCTGGGAGGACCCAGTGTAGTAAGGCAGCACAAAGGGGCTTTTTCTATTATTACTTAAAGCTTAAATTCTAATAATTTCTATGTTAATTCATCCATGGGAGGCACAACTATCCTGTTTGCTTATTATCCTTGCCATTAGAGCGGACAATTATGTTTGATTCCAGCTGTAAGCTAGCCCTAGCCTCCAACGCCACGGTTTCCAAATTTATATAGCCAAACACTATAAGCAATGCCTAGGTTAGCCCTATTTATCCCACTCTCAGTATCAAATTCCTGTGAAGTTTCTACTTCATCTTCGAACTGCCTCAAGATGAACTTCAAGAAGTCATGAATAGCAATTGCAAAATACTAGTATGAGCTTTTTACACTAAGAGTACAAGCCAAGGTTTTAGCCGTCTTTCCAACCTCACTCAGCTAACAGGCCCATACCAGCCTCAATACCCCCCACTCAATCCCTTTAACAAATCCAAACACAATCAAGACCCTCCTCCCAATAACCATTTCAGCCTATATTCCAATGCTATATCGCCTCTAAGGCATTAGTGCCAGGTAAATAAACATGAGACAAATATGATGGTGTTTTCCATGCAATGAACCTCACACCCAGTCTATATGTTTCACGGTCCTTAAATCAAGCAGTAATTGGACAAACTGGGTGTGGAGGGTGAGGTAAGTCAAGGAGATAACCAACAACAAGAAATATCTCCAACACCCAATCATTCCAAATGTACACATACCTTGTAATGGTAGGCACTTGTTGCACACACCAGCCAAGGAGCAAAACGGAGGATTTTGGGTTAAGAACACCCATTTGCTCCAAATACTCCACAACCTCCTACTATTATCCCAGACAATTACTGTACACAAAATGTAGTCCCCAAGCACGCCAATGACTGCCTAAGACAGCTCGAGGCCAACTCAAATGTGCAGTTGTGCTTGGCGCCATGTACAAGGATGAATTGAGGCAAGGACAATAGAGATGATGCTTTCTCTCCATCAACATCATTGATCAGATGAGAAGACAACGTAAAACTATCAATTGGGAAATCAATATCTCATCCAGGCTAGATAAGATTTGCTACAAACTACCCAGGAAGGACTAGGGTCACTTCAAAGCATAAATCCAATGCAATAAAGGTGCTCACAGAATGTTGCCAACCTGAAGGGAAATCATTGGAGATCGAAAGGTAAAATTTGAACCCCCCCCTTCTATGTTTCCATTGATCTTGGAAACCAATTAGGACACAAGTGCATGATTAGATTTCCAGGGCACGTGGTTCAGTAATATGGCCTCAAACAAAATAGCTAATCAGTTGGGAATTCAGTATCCGTCCATATCTAAGGGGTTTGAATTGGATTGGATAGTAGTAACAACATTGGAGTGGAAAAACTTTGATTCTTACCTTGCAGCTTTTCCCCAACATTGTTTGTTTTACAGATGTCTCAGTAGTGCGCTTCCCCACTCTTTGCCCTATGTTTGGCAAGGGATTTCATAGCAATATTGGAGGCTACTTAATCTACTGATTTTTCACACATTTTCTTCAAACAAGATATGGACTAAAAGCACATCGATCTAGCCTATTTCAAACTTAACATTGAGCTATACTCCCATCCAATCAATACCAATTGTTCAACGTTTGATCAGGATTAGCAGCACGGATAAACTGACCACCAAGTTAGAAGCACCCAGTCTAACTCTTGCATAATGGGCAAATAAGGTGGCATGCTTTGGACCCTAGAAGAATAGAGATCGAGCTAGGAGTCTATTCACATCATGAAGACAAATCAGCCTATTCCTAGCATCACCAAACCAAACCAAAAGGATAATCATGAGGGTTATGGAATTTAGTTTTTGATGGATCAAAGGAGTATGACACGGTGGGTCAAGTGGAGCTATGCTGGTTTCCCTCAAAGGCTTTAAGTTTAGTCAGCTTTTAGATCGCAATTTGCGCTCTAAAACCTGCTGAATACAAGCCTTTGATAAAAAGATTGCTTGGTCTCAGAGAGGATAAAGAATCTTGCAAGTCCTTTGGTACAGTGAGTTGATTGGCAACCAAGTTAAGGGTCATCAATGTGGTCAAAATGATCTCCTCGTGCTCCAAAAACAGGTGTGGGACTCTTGAAGATTTTGGCGCTTTGCAAAAATCCCTTCCTAGAAAAAAGAACCAGCTGCGCTGCAAGACTTCAGCAGTTGGGCAGCGCTTTGACTTTTTTTTAAGAGCATTCAAAAAGACAAGTACAATCAAACAGACATGTATTTGAGGTCCTTTAGTACATACAACATGTAAGTTGGAAAGTTTTTGAACAACAGACCAAATCATCCATTTCTTGGCAGAAGATGCCTAATTCTCTCAGCTAAAACTTCGGAAAGTTGGAGCATCAGTCTGTACCAAGTGGTAACAACTCGAGAAGCTACAACTCAAAGGGAAGTTATTCTTTGGGAGTCCATTTCATTCCAATTATCAATTTAGAAGGAGAAGCCAATTTCAAGTCAGGATAAGATTCAGTGTTCATCTTGGTTAACAGAAGGCAATCACTCCGAGTTGGTAAGGTGACAACTGAGTGAGAAAGGTATAGTATACAGCTTTTTCAGAATTCCCTTAGGTGTTTGCCTGGAGCTATGAAATTTGAAACGGTTTCAATCCCAAATTAGCTCAACACACCATTGAATTGGGGATCCAAGTACTAAACCCATCAGACAAAAGAAATGGCTTAGTTTAATCCCACACATGACCGCTCTCATGAGAAAGGAATTAAATAAGTTATTGAGCATCCAGTCATATTCCCTATCAAGCATTCTAGTTGGGGTGGCCAACTTGGTTCCCGTTTAGAAAGAAGATGGAAATCAATTGTGTGTTTACTTCATAGATTGAATAAGCAGCCTCAAGTCATGATCACACTTCCTTCTATGGAGCAATTTGTACAGTTGTTTTCGCTGTGAGAGGTTTTCATTACTTTGGCTATTCAGGTATATCAGATTACGGTGAAAGAAGAGATCAGTTCAAGACAGCACACCCTTCACAACCAAATGGGGAACTTTTGCATATAGAATGCCATTTGGGGCGTCCACACTGGAGCTACTTTCCCAAAGAGCAATGGACATGGTTTCAAGGGTTTGATGCGCAAATTGTGCTGATATTCTTGATTATAGTCACTATTTTTTTTCAAAAAATTGCAAGCAGAATCACCCGTTCATTTGAGAACAAGTGTTCCAAAGGGTAGAAGATTTGGAGTATCCTTGATCACAAGTGTATTTTCTAGGCCCAGCAGGAAAATCCTGGCCACCATTGCCTCCAAAGAAGGATTACATATTGATTCCGAGAGAGTTGCAGCCATAAGAGGCACTACCATTACCCCCACAAAACCTTCAAGGTTTCTTTTGGGGGATAAATTTTGTCGAGTTTTGGCCCAAATTTTGCAGCCCTTTCAGGCTATCACCAGATTGTTAAAGAAAGCATGGATTTTTCAATGACAGTCGAAGGCAGGAAAGTTTTGAAGCATCAAAGAACCATCGCTAGAGCCCAAACTCTCATCACCCGATTCTCCAAGGATTTCATCATCCTTTATGCATTAGGGGGTTATGAGACTCTTTCTGTAATTTTTGTAGCAACAGAACAAAACCAATGAAGAGAAGCCATTGCTTTCTTTAGCCATCCCTGAGGATTATGAGGTGAGATATTTTTTCATTGCAAAGCGTGTTCTTGCAGTAATCAAAGCTTGAAGAATTAAGCCATCTAGTTTCAAACACAGTTCCATTGCTGGTTTCAGTCATGTGGGAGTTGTGGGGGGTGAAAACTTCCTCCTCAAAAAGACCATGAATGAAAAGGAGAGGTGGATTACCTCGTGTCATGAAGTATGACTTGAGATCAAATTCCCAATTGGTCCAAAGAGAAAATATTGTGTGAGCACATGATTTGAGCAAAAAAAAGGAAGCATGCAGTGAAAGGAGGCTGTTTTGGCATTGAAGATAGCCATGAAGCAAGGAAGCACTCCAAGCAGGAGAATGAATGGTGTCCTCACTCCTTGCTGGGACCCCAAGACATAGATGCACTTCTAAACACAGGTCTAATCGCCTACAAGTTAACATAGACCAAAAGACACCCTTCCGATTGTAGCGTCCCATATCCACTTGTTGATGATGTGTTGTTCAAAAGGGTGGGAATGGAGTGCTGTTGAGAAATGCATACACAATCAGTTCATGTGGTGGAATAGTTCCATTGTGACCAGATGGTGTATTTTGCACCAATAGTGATAGATCAAAGACGAGGCTGGCTATTATTGGCCCAGATTTTTAGTGATGGTTATGGCATGACAGAGTGCAAGAATTGTGCATCTTCACAAGTGAAGAGAGCTAGCTGCCCTTCCATTTGCATATCCAATTCTCGTGACTAGCCATTCATGCATGGGGTAAGACTTCATTGGAGTCATTATCCCAATCCAAGCCAGGGGCACAAATGGAATTTTGACAGCCATATTACTTCACAGTGGGACTGACAGTGTTAGCACTCAGGAAAGCAAAATGGACTCTAGCATCCTAGACATTCTATGAGGGATAACCCAGATTTGCACTGCTACAATAATATTGATATGCCTTGGGCGATTCCTTGGGTCCAAGGTGCTTGAAATGGGCTGTCATGAATGAGGATCTACCTAAGCACGTTCATTAACTATTACCCTCAGGGTAATTGCCAGGTTTGAAATCTAACAAGACTTGTTGAGGATCATTAGGAAGGACTCTTGATGAAAATCCAGGTCTTGGCATCTAAGTTGAATCAGCCTTTATTGTCTGATAGGATAAGTCCTAGAATAGGTCTACAGTAACTCTTCATGTAGACCTTTTTATGAGAGAGGCATTTTGCCCATGTCACTCCTTGAGTTCCAACACCGGAACTCATGAACAGGTGGATTTTTGGAGTTTTGAGCCCCATGGAGGTTAGATATAAATTTGAGGGACTCTCAGAATTAGAAATAAGGCATCCCAAGCCAATGTGCGAAGGCTCAGCTTGTAATAAGACCTTTGATAAATGCCAGGATGATCCTTCCAGTTGGGATCATAGTGGTAAAATGGAATCAAAAAAAAAAAAAAGAAAGAGCAAAATGGGAAAGCATTTCAAAAATTTGATGCCATTTGGGAGTGGCCCTACATGGTCACAAATTGTAAGGACTTATCTTTCAAATTGTACTTCAGTGATGGCGAGAACTGTAGATTCCCATCCAATGGGATCTATCTAAAGCATTCGACTAGGGAATTCTCCACTTGTCTATATTAACTAAGTTTTTTCATTCCCTCCAAGTGCTTGTGCACATTGTTTTTGCTGTAGATTAGTGTTGCCCATGCCCTATTCTTGGCACAGCTTGCTATTCCTAGAAATGTGTTTGCCCAACCTTGCTCCATCAGGTGTATTTCAACCCTCCATCGTCCTCTTTGCAGTGTCTAATCAGTTGGGGTACCATGTAGAGAATTTCAATGACTCCATGCCCACTGATTGCTTCAGTGGCAATTGTACTTCATCCACAGGTAGTGACCCCCTGATTTGGACCAAATTGTGATCCAAAATGTACCCTTGCTCATTTTGTGGCTAACGTCCTTTCATCTTTCCCTCTCTTGTGCCATTCCTCAATAATTTTTTTACTTTTTACGGCACTCAAAACTTCTAGAATGGCCCATTGGCGTAGAGATCTTTCTCTCCTTTCCTATAAAGTAAAGTTTTCCTCCTAACAGCCATGTATTTTTTGAAGATTTTATTGTTTCGACGGAGTTTTTGTGGTAATTTTCCCTTGAAAGTCCCACAACCAATTAAATGGCGCCACGGTTCGAGAGTTGGCAGGGGTCGGAGGAAAACGTGATTTTTTAACCAATGTTGGCAAAGTTTTTCAAGGGAAGTTTTTCCCCGCAGGCCCGCTGTCGATCGGATCCTTGCCCACGTGTCCAGATGGGAAAAAATTGAAAAATTTGACCTAAGGTGTTGCGCATGGAAATTTTTTTGAGGAGGGCCCCCGGGCGGGCCCAGTCACATTTTGGGGCCACGTGTCACTCTAAGGTCAGAACATTGGGGTCGAAGGTGAAGTTAGAAATTTTCGGTGAGTTTTTTGCAATTTCAAGGAAAATTATTTGCCTCAGACCACAACCTTCAGAGTGCCACTGTCCCTGGGCACCCCCGAAATGTCGGAGCGTGGGGAAGATTGGATTTTTTTCCCAAGAGGGAGTGCTTACAAGGAAAATGTTTGTCAGAGGTTCTTTGGAAAATAATTGTGCCAGTGTCCAGATTTGGCGGAAGGTGGGGGAATTTGGGAATTTTCCCACAGGAAAAGAAGAAATTTCAAAGAAAATTCCCGCCCTCAAACGCGAACCAATCACCTCTTTCAAGTGTCTGGTGTGCGCAAAAGATACAAGGCAAGCCCGCATGAAAATCAAAGGGAAAGGCCGGAAAGAATGGATTTTTCCATGTGTCCATATGAATGATCAAAGTGACGGAATTTTGGAGGACAGCCCGGCCCAATCAGCACATGCCCATGGTGTCCTCAAACTCATCGCCCGGGCCTGGATTTTTTTTGGAAAATTTTCCAATGCGAAAAAGGAACATGAAGCCGAGGGCCCGTGTTCCAATCAAAACATCCCCGTGGCACCTGGTAATACGTATTAGATGGGTAATTTTGGAAATTTTCAAATGGACCAAAAAAGAAATTTAAAAAAAACATTTTTCCCCCCTTTTCCCGCCAATCCGATTTGGCCTGGTTTTCCCTAAATTTCAAACGGGCCATATCTTTTGATCCCAAGCTTAGTTTTTTTCACGTTCTTTATTCAATGGGAAAGATGAAAAAATTATCTACAAAGATGATAAGGCCATTTTTGTATTTTTTGGAGGTTAGAGAGAGAAAATTGAAACACCTCTGGCACGTGGTCATGACAGAAATACGTTTCAACCAACCTTGTTAATGAAGATGGTCACTTCTTCTCCAGCATGGCCGAAAATGTCAGTGTGGCCTTGTAAGGGATACACTGCTATTTTTAAATGGTTTTGGACCCTTTGGTCGGAAGCGTCTCCCATGTTTTTCCCCGTGTTTCTCTCTCCTTGGGGTCTGATTTGCACTGTAAAATCTAGATGGGTTCATTTTTGAAAAAACAGGAGACACTTTTCAGTTTCTTGTAACTTCCCTTTTTCTTCCTTTTGGCAGAATTTGTGGAACTTTCTACCTGTAACTGCAATAAGAACCCTTTTTGCCTCTGATCCTTAATGCATGTATTGATTTGGAATGTAATTATACTACTGGATTAGTAAAATGCCCTCAATCCTTTCATATATCTACCATTGTTTTCCTGATCTTTCATCTACATTTTGAGCAATTTGTGCATGCTTTGTGCTGTTTTTTTATGGATTATGTTCTATTCAGTATCAGTTTCTTCTGTCAACTCCCTTTTTGTGGCTCCCTCATGAGCATTAGCTTCAATTTCTTGCATTCCCTATCTTTGTCCCCTTAGACTTTAGAGTAGGGAATAAAGATTCCAACCTTGCAACTTGTATGATATATCTGATCAGAGATTTAGGACCAACCTCTAATCTAGATTCCTCTGCGGTGCTCCCATTTTACAATCCCACACTGGGGAGAGATTCAATGTTGATCATCACTAAGATGTCAATGTCAACTAGAAGTCTGTCACATCCCGGGGTGCTATTGCTATTTGCAACAACACTTCCTTATCTATCTCTTGCAAACTCGTGAGACAAATTCTTTTAAATTGCATGGATCCGCGAGTTTGGGGGTAGCCTCATCATTATCTTTTCATCTCCAGTTCCTCTCATTTTTTGTCCTCATGGCTTTCCTAATGCAACCCACTTGGAAAAAGGGGAAAATGTAGACACACATTTTGGTATCATTATTACCTCCCTCACCTCAATTTGCTCTTATCCGTCATATTTACTACATATGTACAATTGATTCCTTCTTTCAAATTCCCTTCTTTCCCTTCCTCCAATTCAATTTTCCCACTTATCATAGTCCCATCATATTCCACGCATTACGCATCCTTATCATGTTTGTTAATTCTAAACCCTCATTTAATTCATTTCTCTCTTCAAATATCCGATTTTATGAAAAAAAGCCTTTCTAGGAGGCATCATTTAATAATTTCACACCTCTCCAATGGCTTTTAGTTATATCTATCCTCTACCCTATCCATTGCTCCTCCTATCAAAACCCCTAATTTCCTATCCCTTCTAAAATATAATCCTACCTCTTATGGGATATTTGTCCTTGAGCTCACTACTTTCCACTTCCCCAATAAATGTCCTCGTAATAGTCCCCACTAACCCATTCAGATCCATGCGGTCGTCATTGCCCTAGAAAGCCACCCTCCCCTCCTTTTATTACTATGTCATTTTGGAGCTCCTCAAATCCTTCTTTAACGAATTTCCTTCTTTGTGTGTGTCCTTACAACTATATCACACTCTCTTGGAGTCATATTTTGAGGATATGTGGCCGCAATCTTGGAGAGTTTTGAAGTATTATTTATCATTGCATGTTTGGATCTTTCTTTATCACAATCAATCATCAGATCGTGTGTGGTTTAGCTATTAGTCAACAACTCTCACCTTCAGTCATTCCTAGGCCTTAATTTTCCATCCTAAGTATCCATTTCAGTGCATCCATTTTCATCCAAAAAAATCTATATCATCCCGTCGAGACAAAGACAATGCCTAGTATCCACACATGAAGCCTCTCATGAGAAAGGAATTAAATAAGTTGATAGAATCAAGAATCATATTCCCTATCAAGCATTCTAGTTGGGTGGCCAACTTGGTTCCAGTTAGAAAGAAGAGTGGGGAAATCAGATTGTGTGTTGACTTCAGAGATTTGAATAGAGCATCTCTCAAGGATCATTATCCACTTCCTTCTATGGAGCAGATTTTACAGGTTGTTTTCAGCTGTGAGAGGTTTTCATTACTTGATGGCTATTCAGGGTATAATCAGATTACGGTGAAAGAAGAGGATCAGTTCAAGACAGCACAACCTTCACAACCAAATGGGGAACTTTTGCATATAGGAAAATGCCATTTGGGCTGTCCAACACTGGAGCTACTTTCCAAAGAGCAATGGACATGGTGTTCAAGGGTTTGATTAACAACATTGTGCTGATATATCTTGATGATATCACTATTTTTTCAAAAAATGCAGCAGATCACCTCTTTCATTTGAGACAAGTGTTCCAAAGGTGTAGAAGATTTGGAGTATCCTTGAATCCTAAAAAGTGTATTTTCTAGCCCATGAAGGAAAAATCCTTGGCCACATTGTCTCCAAAGAAGGATTAGCAATTGATCCAGAAAGAGTTGAAGCCATAAGAGCACTACCATTACCAAGCCACAAGAAGACCCTTCAAAGTTTCTTGGGGAGAATAAATTTTGTTCGGAGGTTTGTCCCAAATTTTGCAGCCCTTGTCAAGGCTATCACCAAGATGTTAAAGAAAAGCATGGATTTCAAATGGACAGTAGAAGGCAAGGAAAGTTTTGAAGCAATCAAAGAATCCATCTCTCAAGCCCAAACTCTCATCAACCCGGATTTCTCCAAGGATTTCATCCTTTATGCATTAGGGGGTGATGATACTATTTCTGTAATTTTGGTACAACAGAACAAAGACAATGAAGAGAAGCCAATTGCTTTCTTTAGCCAAATCCTGGAGGATTATGAGGTGAGATATTTTTCATTGAAAAGCGTGTTCTTGCAGTAATCAGAAGCTTGAAGAAATTCAAGCATCTAGTTTCAAACAACAAGGTTCAGTTGCTGGTTTCTCATGTGGGAGTTAAAGACTTCCTCCTCAACAAAGACATGAATGAAAAGAGAGTAGGTTGGATTACTCGTGTCATGAAGTATGACATTGAGATCAAATTCACCAAGTTGGTCAGAGGAAAAATATTGTGTGAGCACATGATTTTGAGCAAAAAAAAGGAAGCATGCAATGAGAAGGAGGCTGTTTTGGCATTGTAAGATAGCCATGAGCAAGGAAGCACTCAAGAGGAGAATGATGGTGTCCTCACTCCTTGCTGGACCCAAGACATAATGCACTTCCTAAACACAGGTCTATGCCCTACAGAGATGAACAAGACCAAAAGAAGACACTTCAGATTGTAGGCTGTCCCATATACCCTTGTTGATGATGTTTTGTTCAAAAGGGATGTGAATGGAGTGCTGTTGAGATGCATTAGCACAAATCAGATTCATAGGGTGTTGGAAGAGTTCCATGGTGGACCAGATGGTGGTCATTTTGCACCAAGAGTGATAGATCTAAAGATCATGAGGGCTGGCTATTATTGGCCCAAGATTTTTAGTGATTGTTATGCATGGATCAAGAGGTGCAAGAATTGTGCATTCTTCACAAGTAAAGAGAGGCTAGCTGCCCTTCCATTGCATCCAATTTCAGTTGACTAGCCATTCATGCAATGGGGTTCAGACTTCATTGGAGTCATTAATCCCAATTCAAGCCAGGGGCACAAATGGATTTTGACAGCCATAGATTACTTCACCAAGTGGACTGAAGTAGTAGCACTCAAGGAAGCAAATGAATCTAGCATCCTAGACTTCTATGAGGGAATAACAACCAGATTTGGCATACCTGCTACAATAATATTAGATAATGCATTGGCATTCATTGGGTCCAAGGTGACTGAATGGGCTGTCAAGAATGGGATCTACCTAAGCACTTCATTAAACTATTACCCTCAGGGTAATGGCCAGGTTGAATCTACAAACAAGAACTTGTTGAGGATCATTAGGAGGACTCTTGATGAAAATCAGAGGTCTTGGCATACTAAGTTGAAATCAGCCTTATGGTCTGATAGGATAAGTCCTAAAAGATCTACAGGTAACTCTTCATTTAAGCTTGTTTATGGGAGAGAGGCAATTTTGCCCATGTCACTTGAGTTGCCAACATCGGAACTCATGAAACAGTTGGAGTTGTTGGAGTTTGAGCCCATGGAGGTTAGATATGAAAAATTGATGGAGCTCTAAGAAATTAGAAATAAGGCATCCCAAGCAATGGAGAAGGATCAAGCTTTGATAAAGAAGACCTTTGATAAGAATGCCAATGATAGATCCTTCCAAGTTGGAGATCTAGTGTTAAAATGGGATGCAGAAAGAGCAAAAATGGGAAAGCATTCAAAATTTGATGCCATTTGGAGTGGCCCATACATGGTCACAAAGTGTAAGGACAGTAATGCTTTCAAATTGTCTTCATTGGATGGCGAAGAACTGTAGATTCCAGTCAATGGGATCTATCTAAAGCATTGCTACTAAAGGGAATTCTCCAACTTGTATATATTAGCTTAAGTTTTCATTCCTCCAAGTGCTTGTGCACATTGTTTTGCTGTAGATTAGTTTGCTTTCCCTAAGTTCTTTGGCACAAGCTTGCTATTCCTAGAAATGTGTTTGCAAACCTTGCTCCATCAGGTGATGTTCAACCCTCCATCTTCCTCTTTGCAGTGTTCTAATCAGTTGGGGTACCAAGTAGAGAATTTAATGACTCCATGCCCAATGGATTGCTTCAGGCAATTGGTAACTTCATCCAGCAGGTAGATGACCCCTCTGAGTTGCCAAAATTGTTATCCAAAATGTACCCCTTGCTCATTTTGTGGCTAACTCCTTTCAGTCTTCCCTCTCTTGTGCCTCCGTCATAATTTTTTACTTTTTAGGCACTCAAAACTTTCTAGAAATGGCACCATTGGATAGAGCTCTTTCTCATCTTTCTAGAAAGGTAAAGTTTTCCTCCTAACTCCATGTATTTTTGAAGTTATGGTTCGGCGGAGTTTTTGTGGGAAATTTTCCCTTGAAAGGCCCACAACCAATGAAATGGCGCCACGTGTCGAAGGAAGTGGCAGGGGTCGGAGGAAAACTTTGATTTTTTACCAAGTGTTTGGCAAAGTTTTCAAAAGGGAATATTTTCCCCGCAGGCCCGCTGGCGAATCGGATCTTGCCACGTGTCCAAGGGGAAAAAATTGAAAAATTTGACTAAGTGTTGGCGCATGGAAATTTTTTGAGGAAGGGCCCGCGCCCAATCACATTTTGCCACGTGTCACTAGAGGTCAGAACAGTGGGGGTCGAAGGTGAAGTTAGAATTTTGGTGAAGTGTTTTTGCCAAATTTCAAAAGGAAAATTATTTGCCCGCAGGACCACCAACCATTCAGAGAATGCCACGTGTCCCTGGGCACCCGAAATGTCGGAGCGTGGGGAAGATTGGGATTTTTTCCCAAAGGGATTGCGTAAAAGGAAAAATGTTTGCAGAGGTTCTGTGGAAAATGAAATTGTGCCATGTGTCCCAGATTGGCGGAAGGTGGGGGAAATTTGGGAAATTTTCCCAAAGGAAAAAGGAAGGAAATTTCAAAGGAAAAATTCACCCCTCGAACGCGAACCAATCACATCTTGCCACATGTCTGGTGGTGGCAAAAGATACAAGGCAAGCCCGCATGGAAAATTCAAAGGGAAAGGCCGGAAACGAATGAGATTTTTCCATGTGTCCAATGAGGAATAGGATCAAAAAGTGACGGAAAATTTAGGAGGACAGGCCCGTGCCCAATCAGCACATGCCATGTGTCCTCAACTCATCGGCCCGGCAGGGATTTTTTGGAAAATTTTCCAATGGCGAAAACAAAGGAAAATGAAGCACAGAGGGCCCGTGTCCAATCAAAACATGCCACGTGGCACCTGGAATAGCGGAGTGTGGGTAATTTTTGGAAAATTTTCCAAATGACCAAAAAATGGAAAATTTAAAACATTTTTCCCGCCAATCCGATTTGGCCCTGTTTTTCCCTAAAATTTCAAACGGCCATATCTTTTGATCCAAAGCTTAGTTTTTCACGTTCTTTATATCAATGGAAAGATGAAAAAATTATCTACAAGATTATAAGGCCATTTTTGTATTTTTATGGAGGTTAGAGAGAGAAAATTGAAAAACACCTCTGGCACGTGGTCATGGACAGAAATGACGTTTCAACCACCATTTTTAATGAAGAATGGCTCACATTCTCTCCCAGCATGGCGAAAAATGTCAGGGATGGCCTTGTAAGGATACCCATGCTATTTTAATGTGTTTTGGACCAGTGGTTGAAGCTCTCCCATGTTTTCCCGTGTTTCTCTCTCCTGGGGTCGTGATTTGCACTGTAAAATCTAGAATGGGTTCATTTTTGAAAAAAAGGAGACACTTTTCAGTTCTGTAACTTCCCTTTTTCTTCCTTTTTGGCAGAATTTGTGGAAATTTCTACCTTTCCATGCAATACAGAACCCTTTTTGCCTCTTGATCACTGTAATGCATTGTATTGGATTTGGAATGTTAATATATACTCTGTGATTAAAATCCCTCAATCCTTTCATATATCTACCATTGTTTTCCTGATCTTTCATTACATTTTGAGCAATTTGTGCATGCTTTGTGCTGTGTTTTTTTATGGATTATGTATATATTACAGTATCAGGTTTCTGCAACTCCTTTTGTGCATCACCTCATTAGCATTAGCTTCAATTTCTTGCATTCCCTATCTTTGTCCCCTTAGAATTTAGAGTAGGAACTAAGGATTCAAACCTTTGCAACTTGTAAGTGATATATCTGATCAGAGGATTTGAGGAACCAACCTCTAATCTAGAGATTCCTCTCCCATTTTTACAAGTCCCACACTTGGGGAGAGGATTCAATGTTGATCAATCACATAAGATGTCCAAGATGTCAAACTAGAAGTCTGATCAACATCCAGGGGTGCTGCTGATTTGCAACAACAACTTCCTTATCTATCTCTTGCAAACTCGTGAGAAAATTCATTTAATTCATTGATCCCTATTTTGAGGGGTAGCACCTCATCAATTATCTTTTCATCTCCTCTCATTTTTGTCTCATGGCTTTCCTAATGCAAACCACTTGGAAAAAAGGGGGAAAATGTAGACACCAATTTTTGGTATCATTACCCCTCACCTCACATTTGCTCTTCGTCATATTTCATACATATGTACATTTATTCTTCTTTCAAATTCCCTTCTTCCCTCCTAAATTCAATTTATCCCACTTATCATTATTTCCCATCATTATTCACCCATTAATCATCCTTATCATGTTTAGTTAATTCTAAACCCTCATTTAATTCATTTCCTCATCTCAAATATCCTATTTTATCCTTTCTAGGCCATCATTTAATAATTTCACCTCTCCATGGCCTTTATTTAATAATTCTATCCTCTACCTATCCATTTACTCATCCTATGCAACCCTAATTATCCCTAATCCTTCTAAAATATAATCCTACCTCTTATGGGATATTTGTCTTGAGCTCACTACCTTTCCACTTCCCAAATAAATGGATCCTCGTAATAGTCACTAACCCATTCAGATCCATGCAGGTCGTCATTGACCCTAGAAAGCCACCCCTACCCCTCCTTTTATTACGATGCAATTTTGGAGTCTTCAATCCTTCTTACGATATTTCTTTCATTTGTGTGTGTCCTTACAACTAGTATCACTCTCTTGGAGTCATATTTGAGGATATTGTGCCCAATCTTGGAGAGTTTGAAGTATTATTTAATCATTGCATGTTTGGATCTTTCTTTATCACAATCATCATCAGATCTTGTGTGGTTTTAGCTATTATCAACAACTCTCAACTTCAGTCATTCCTAGGCCTTAATTTTCCATCCTAAGGTATCCATTTCAGTGCATCCATTTTCATCCAATATTATATCAGTCCCAGTCGCCATCGACCTTATCTGGTCACCATCGAACTAGCCTCCATTTTGTTTCCCTTTTTCCATTTAGACCCCTAATCATCTATTTTTTGTTTCTACAGCTTCTTAGCCCTCAAATCTATTGTACCTATCCTTAGTTTCTGCCAACTCAGCCTGGTCGTTGTCAACTAGATCTATCTTCATACCACTCATTATATTTTTTCATAATTTTCTTGCATCCTTTCAAAAAATATCCGCATCACATCCATCCTTTTTTTTAGTGTTCTACCTTCAGCTTAGATCTACTTCCAGATCCAGATCAGCTTTAGATCCAACTATAGGAGGTCATGCAAGCCTATTTTCCTACATCTTATTCTCATCCTGCCCCAGTCACCATCGACTATGCTCTACAGTCTCGGTAGTCGACCCACCTATGTTTGATTTACTTTGTATCCATTTAGATTGGATCTACATTTCTATGTTATATCTAGCATTTCATTTTCTATTCTAGTTTAGATTCTGCTAAATCCAATTTGTAAATATATGATTTTATCTATCTTTATCAAAATGTGGGTTGACATCTTTCCTAGGATTTTTTCACTTCTCGGGACTAACTTTGTCAGGAAACCCACCCATCAATCTACTAATACATTCTCTACTGAGTTCTCTTGATTCACAGGTCATATAGCTCGCTGCAAAGAAGGATATCTCATTTTTTGCTCGTACACATCACCATCCCATCTCAAGGTACCTTAAACCATCAAATATATGGATTTAATTATTTTCTTTAGTACTAGTTCACTAACCTAAACAAGAATAAGCAAATTTTTTCAACAGGGACCTCACCCATTAAATAAATAGGAAAATATTACCGTCTAATACCATGAAGCACCATAGTGTATATAAAGCTAAAGTAATACTACACAAGGCCATAATATTACAAAAAAGGGATCACATTCACAACATGGCTAAGTATTAATATATACTAATTATATTATAGTAACTCAGGGGCGAGCATATGTGATTATTGGTTCTAGAGCTATAATGGTTGCAACAAGAAGAAGATCCACATCCTCTTCTTTCAATTTTTTTGTGTTTACTTGAAGATCTAAGATGTCTAGAGTGAAGAAGGTGTTGATTCTAGAAAAAAACTTGTCCTTCCTATTATTAAAATATGCAAAAGTTTCCCTTTGCTCCAAAGACAAGTAATACTCAACTAATCAGAGAAGTAGACATTCCCAAGGATATTAGATGTGCTTTGGTTGGACGTGAGCCTTCCAAGGTCTTCATGATCTCTCACTTTGTAGTTGAGGTTGATCACCACTCATATTTAGTGATAGATCCATGATGATAAGGATGTAATGTACCCTTTTCCAATCTAGTTTGATTTGAATACTTGGGGCCCATTTCTACTTCAGGTGGGCTTTAAGGGAGAAAATAAGGGAAGTACATTACTGCTATAATTGTAATTTTCTATTTTCATCTTAGTAATATTTTTGTAAAACCTTCAATTTCCAATTATAGTACTAGAAATAATAGGTTGAAGGCTAAAGTGCAAGTGATAACTTAGAAATATAAAAAGAATGTTTAAAAAGCGGGTTCTTCCCCCTTTAAGTGGGAAAATTGTATGTTAAAATAGAAATAATGTATTTCTTTTATCCCACATGGAGTGCTTCACAAGGAAAAGAAATACAAAAAGATATAAACGTAAATGTTGAGGTTCATTGTAAGGGTCTTCATATGAACCTTGATATTTCTCTTTGGAAATTGGAGCATTGAGCTAACTTTTCAGCCTTAAAGGATGAAAACCATTAATGGATCCTATTGAGAACACAACCCTTTAATAGTTGTAACACTTTGGGACAAAACCCTCATTTGTTTCTTTGATGGCTTCATACAGAAGTTACGAGTGAGTTTCATATTTAGAAATTTAGAATAACAAGTGGTTCCATCTATGCCAGGGCACAAATTCCATCTATGAGACGCTTTTTGGGGCTTCCATACTAATTTCCATCTTGGGTGACACCTTTTGGGATTTTAGGAAAATCTTTTAGTGGGTTTACATAGTTGAAAAAATATGAACTTGATTTTGTTTGCTAATTGTTGTTTTTGTGGTCATTTTGAGCTATCTTTTGCATTATAGCTCCAAGTATTTAAGAATATATAAAATTTGAAGTTTCGTCTATTTGTGGCCAATAATTAATTCCATAAATCTATATTTTGATGTTGAAGCACATATTTTGCATTATTTCATCAAGGGTTTCAAATTGTTGATATGTTTATGAAGAATTATGTGTGAGAAATACTAAAATCTAAATTTTACCTAGGGGAACAAAAATAGGTTGCTAACCCTCTTTGGCTCTAATTTCTATGTGGCTATCATTAAAATTCAAGCTTATACATGTTGTTATCATAAATTCCAACAATTTTCCATTAGGGTTTTAGGAAGATCCAAATTCCTAAAATTTAAGCCCAAAAGGGACATTTCGGTGTTATTAGAGCATTGTTTCTCCCATCTTGTGTGAGGGTAAATTCAGATTTTCAGATCTGCATGAATACCGGTGAGGAAGGGTTCAAATTGTACCAAAGAAGGAATCTGGTAAAGAACATGGAGGATAAGAAAAAAATTTCTCCCTCTTCTAATGAGATGATCACTTGCAAGAGTTGATGTTGAGGAATCAAAGATACATGGAGCAAATCTTTCAAAATTACAATGAGGGCTTCAATTATTGAATTGATCTAAGTCATCCAAGGTTTTATGGAATTGAATAAATCTCTAGGTAAGGGAATCTCTTCTAAAAATGAAATAACTTCTATTGATCCTCCCACAAGAACCTTTCATGCTAAATTTATGCAAAGGGAAGAAAAGGAACAAGGGAAAGTAGGGCAGTAAGTTGGGAATGATGAGATTGAATAATCCTATGTGGAATACCAAGATTTTAGGCTAGCCATATACAATGAGCCTTATTTCCTTGATTTATGTACTTTGAAGGCAAGGAATGGTCATAAAGGGTGGATGAAGACTTCATAATGATAAACCCTGAATAAATATTCAACAAATGTTGAGTAAAACAACTCTACATACACATGATAGATCAATAAATTATTCTTCTAGGGCATGCCTGCAAAATTTGGATGCTTATTTGTCCTTGAATCCAATGTATGTAGAGTAGGCACTCAAGTTTTTTACCCTCCACTTAGAAGGAGTTACTCATAAGTGGTGGTACCATGACATGATCACATAAGGGCATGTATTGATCACTACCTTAGAGGAGTTTATTCAAAGGCTTGTGTAAATATTTGATAGGGTTGATCCAAAAGTGAAATTTAGGGAGTTAACACAAGTGAAAAAATTCAAATCCATGAATGATTATGTGGTTGAATTTCAAAGATTTGTCATGATGATGCTAGTTGTTTCTAACAAAAAGCTTGTGGTTTTATTTATTGCGGGTTTAGAGGACACCCTCAAGGGGTTGGTAAGATATTTCAACCTTATTTCACTCTAAGAAGCAATTAAAACATCCCTTTATTTAGAAAATTTGGCTCCAAGGACAACCACAATTAGTGGGCAACCTAAGACCGTTTTGGTTAGTGGGCAACTAAGGAAAAAAAAAAATGGTCAACAAAGGGGACCTTTGGAAAGTCCAAAAAAAACCTTTGGGGAAGCCAAAGAGGCCATTACAATAAGTACCAAACATAATAAAAGATCTTTCTAAAACAAGTAATGTATGAGATACAAGGAATGATTTGAGGAGAAAAGGGTTGTGCTTCAATTGCAAGGATCTTTAGTCATAAGATAACCATTACTTATGCAATGGGAATATGCATTATATGAAATATTTTCAAATTGTGAAGAGGAAGGAGATAAAAGTGAAGAGGTAATGCCAACGCATGAGCTAGATGAAGATATTGAATCTTTGGACAACACTCTTTCCACTTTATTTGGTGCCCCTAGATATCATCCTTTTTCATGTGAAAGGTGTGTTAAAGGGTCAAAAGGTAAAATTTTTGATTGATAGTAGAGCTACACATAATTTCATTGATGATAATTTGGTCACTAGTATGAGGTTTGAAGAAGAAGACTTTAAGGGTTTTAAAGTGACCATGGTTGATGGGTTTTCTATTCCAAGCACCAAAAGTATTCCAAATCTCAATATCACCCTTGGAAGGCATGAGGTCAGTGATGATTTCTATATAATTGGTGTAGGTGATATGGATCTTGTTCTTGGGGTACAATGGTTGAAATATTTGGGGGAATTCACTGTCAACTACCAAAACATGGAATTAAAGTTCAAAAATAATAAAAATGAGGTTTTTTTGCAAGGTATGATCAATGGAACTCCTCAAATAGACACTTTGATAGAATATACCTTGCAAAATAAGGCACAATTTTTCTTTATGTCTAAAATAAAAACATATTGGAAGGCCTTAATTATAACTAAGTATGCAAAGAATAAGTTTGCTAATGTTATGTTTGAAGGTGAAATTATTGATGAAAAGTACAAGGTTGCATATGGGATCATTATATACAAGGATCGGGTCTATTTGGTACCAAAATATAAGATAAAACAAAAGATATTGAGGGTTGTTTATGATACTCCATTAGCTTATCATTTGGGATACTTAAAGACATAAAAACTGTTGGTGTAGGTGGTATACTTATGCACTTATTTAGTGTTATTCCACCTTACCAGGTGAGTCATCTCACTTAGGTGGACATGGATCTAGGTGTCATCTTAGTTATGACAGATTCTCTTACAGAATCTGTCATATGTGTAAGTGTGTCATAGGAGTTACATTCCCATTTAGGAAAGTAACTCCTCTTTTCCATTATGGAGGAATCTTCTCTTACATGGGAGTTACACATTCACTCCCCTATATGTAAACCATCTCTTTTGATCTATGTTAAGCCAATACAAGCTAATCTAAGGCTTCCATTCCACTCCACTTTTCAAATATTGATCTCTCATATGCATGCACATTACTTTACAAAGCTTGCTTGCTTCAATCTCGCAACTCCTACACTTTGGTGAAGTGCAATTATTCGATGCATGTGAATTCCTTCCAGGTCTTTGTCCTACACTCCTTCATGGTATTAGAGCGTGGGGACCGGAATTGCGTTGCTCACCATTGTTGCTCCACCGTGTAGTTGCTTGTGCAAGCTCTCGCTTTTGCATGTGCTCTACTTGCATATTTTGAGATTACGTGGGTGTATTTTTTGGGTGTTTGTGCTCTTTAAGTGCTCAATAGCCTTTCATGCTGCTTTGGAGGCATTTTGTAGTGTTTAGGTTTCAACATATTACAGACCTTGCTTGGCTGCACGTTGCTATCCTTCAACTCGGGCAATGCTTCATCCTTCGAGATTGAATGATTGCATTCAATTTTTGGCTTGGTTTGATCTATGTGTTTGTTGTTCCAGGCTTGTGCCTTGCTTTTTTGACCTCCATTTACCGCTCTTGATCACTGCTATTGCTGCCTCACTGTTTGCTCAGGCCTGCTCGCTGTGCTCCTAGTTCGTGGATTCTGGCTTCTTTCCACAAGCTCCTGCATCCCGTGCATGCATCTCTTGACCATTTCCTGGCCCTTCCATTCAGCCACTCCTATGCACGTGGACATCTCCACACCTTCATTGTTGCACCAGCGGGTGCTTTGTGGCCATTTCAAAATCTGTGCTCCCAGTGAGCATCTCTGCCAGCTCTTGGCTCCTCTGTACACTATCACCTCAGCTCAAACCATTTCCTGCTCATCCTTACTCGGCCTATTTTGGGTCGTGACTACCTCACCGTGCTCCTTGTTCTCTATGTATGTTCATTACCTCCGGTTAGAGATCTTAAGATCGGTCTATTCCATTTGGCCCTGCTTTGTGTGGTTTTCCTACAGTGTGTCGACCTTACCACGTGTTTTTTGCATGCAAGCTAGCCTTAGAATTCTGCTTCACGTGCTGCTCTTGTTCCTGTCTCACTGTGCAACACATCTGTTCACACCTAGCTCTGGGTTCATTCCAACACATTTTTCATTGAAGCCTTCGTTGTTTCCCCTGCAACATGCGCACCAAACAATAGCTACCAGCTCGGGATTCAACGGTTACACCACGTGGAGGAGACCCTTTCACACGGCTGTTACCTATGTGATTGGGCCATTACATAGCCTTGAAAGTTACACCAGCCATCTTACACGTGGCCCTTCCACTCGGTGAGTCCTTGAGTGCTCAGAACGTCTTTTTTAGGCTTCTCCTCTGTTTGACTTAGCACAGCAGGTCACTCCCAAATAGCACTCAGCAACTCAGCAACACAGATCTGTTCTACCACTTGGCCAGGCCTTGTTCGTGCTTCATTTGGAATCTCTACTGCCTCTGCTCCAACACGTGGCAACCTACAGCACCTCCTAGCTCATGTTTAACTCGGTCAACAGAGAACCGATAGTCCATACAGCTCGGTCAATACAACACATCTCAAATGTGGGCCCACTTTCCTTTTAGACATTATTTAGAGGTTAAAACAATCCATTTTTTTTTAATGTTTTGACGATAAAAACACTCTTTATGCCATTGTAATAATTTCTGGGTTCTAATTTTTCTTGTATCATGCCCTTCCTACGTGTGTCGAAGGCGGAGGGTGAGGTCCGGGGTTGGCAGGAGGCTAATCCCCCATCGCAAGAAAAAAAATCCTTGCTAAAATTTGATGCCGTTTCCAACGAGTAGTCACACGACACCCTTTGCACCCATTTTGAGCACTTTTTTAATGTGTTTGCAGTGTCTAGTGCATTTTTCCATCAGTTGCGGGAATTGTAATAATGCCATAACTTTTGACTCGCAGCTCGTTTTTGAGTGCTTCCTTGGTCAAAGTTGCATGATTTCTTACACTCTACATGATGGGATTTCCAATTTTGTAAATGCACTACTTTTATAAAGTGCCGCATTCTGGGGGGTTGTTTGTATTCTTGGGCCTACACATGCAGACGCATTATTGGCTGAGTCTGACATCTTGCACCTTGCATCTTACATTTTTTCATCATGGAGAGTGCTCTTTCCATATGTGAGCATTGCAGGATTGCCTTACAGCCTCCGCCACTTCTCACCGGGAGAGAGACCTATTCAGCCTGGCGTGCTTCCATGGAACGTTACTTCACCTATGACGGTCTTTCAGCCTTCTTACTTGGGCCAGTTCCTGCACCCACTGATCATCGTCATCTAGAGGAATTCCTTGACACTTGCAACCATATTTTTGGTCACATGATGATGCATGTCTCTCGTTCTCTCTGGTTTCACATGGCAAACTCAGATCCACCTCATCGTGTCTGGAGAATTCTTCAGTCCCTCTATGGAGACCCTTCACAGACTGCCGCCATTGTTGTTGCTGCTGATTCAGCTGTCTCCTCCATTTATTCGTGTGATGACAGTTCCACTGACACAGGCTTGCTTGGTTCTACTTCTGATGATGAGGATTGTGCATCCAGTTCTGATGTCGAGAGTACTATAGAGGACTCTTCTCCTCTTTCTCTCACTATTCCAGAGAGTGTTGACACTTCCCACATCTCATCAGATATCGAGCAGTCTTCTACTCAGTCTCACACCATCATTACACCAGCCTCCTTTCCACTTCTAGTGTGCGAGGCCCATTCCACTCCTCTACCTTCATTGGATGACTCATACCTATCATACATCGCTCTTTTGTTTGTTGAGCCCCCTCATTGGGATGAGTATCTGCCTGACCTTGGTCATCTTTTCACAGAGTCTACTTGTGATGCACTACAGGTCCCTCATCCATCTATAGGTGTTTCAGAGGAGTTCATCATCTCTATTGTTGGGAGTGCCCCTTCCGGGAATCATGTCACTTCCACATTTTCAGAGACCTTCATTGATCCACCCTCAGCTGTGGATCACTTTTCTGTTGTGGAGGATGTTCTGTTCCTTTCACATCACTTGGAAATCCTTTCTGCGAGTGTTCCTCTTCACTCTAACAGTTCTACGCATGTGGCATTACCTTCAGTTCCTTGGCCCTCACTCGCTAGACCTATGTCACACTTCAGTGCACCAGACTCAGAGTTCTTCATGTTGCTACCTTCAATTTCCTTTGTGGATTGGGCAGACTTCCAGCACGTCATTTCTTTCCTTCCTAAGGGCAGGCACACAATTCATTGTGGGTGGCTCTTCTTCAGTCTAGAGGCAGACGATCTCATCATCCACATTCTTGTGGGAGACCTCCTAGAGCTACAGAGTTCAGATCCGTCCATGGCATCTTCTGCATTCCTCTCGTCTCCCTCTTCTTCTCTCTTCTTCTTCTTTCTGAGAGATTTCCGCTTTGTACATGGGTACTCTTTCAGGCTCGTTTATGGCCGGGACCCATATTTGGCATCTTTCTTAGATTAGAGAGTTTTTTGTTCTCTTGTGGTGGATGTTTTTCCCACTGGGTTTTCCTTCACTGCTTGGGACTTCTTTTTGTACATAAGTGCCTCATCAGGCTTTGTGCCGGGACCCATTTCTTGTTTCTGACTTACCGCCACATCCTAAGTTACGATGAAGGGGGGGTGTTGGTGTAGGTGGTATACTTATTCACTTATTTAGTGTTATTCCACCTCCCCAGGTGAGTCATCTCACTTAGGTGGACATGGATCTAGGTGTCATCTTAGTTATGACAGATTCTCTTACAGAATCTGTCATATGTGTAAGTGTGTCATAGGAGTTACATTCCCATTTGGGAAAGTAACTCCTCTTCTCCATTATGGAGGAATCTTCTCTTACATGGGAGTTACACATTCACTCCCCTATATGTACACCATCTCTTTTGATCTATGTTAAGCCAATACAAGCTAAGATAAGGCTTTCATTCCACTCCACTTTTCGAATCTTGAGCTCTCATATGCATGCACATTACTTTACAAAGCTTGCTTGCTTCAATCTCGCAACTCCTACACTTTGGTGAAGTGAAATTATTCGATGCACGTGAATTCCTTCCAGGTCTTTGTCCTACACTCCTTCAAAAACAAGTTAGGGAAGGTTTATTTTGGAAAGGACTCACGAGTGAGGTGCTTCACTACATACAAGAGTGGTTGATATTCCAAAAAAACAAAGTAAAGCATAAATTTCAAGTTGGTATCTTGCAGCCCCTTCCCATTCCCACTTAAAAATAGGAGAGTATCTTTATGGACTTCATTATGGGGCTGCCCATGGTTGAAGGTAAGAGATTTTTTTTTATTTTCTAGAAGATAAACTCACTAAATATGCTCATTTTTATCCACTTCCAGTAAAGCATAATGCTCCTATAGTGGCTGATATATTTTTCAAGGAAGTGTTCAAACTTCATGGGATGCCAAAAAACATTATAAGTGACAGGGAAAACAAGTTCATGAGTTTTTTTTGAAAAGAACTCTTCCTTTTGATAGGTATGTAGCTCTCTCTTAGCACTAGCTATCACCCACAAACCAATGGGAAAATGGAAATTATGAACAAGTGGGTAAAAGGCTACCTAAGGAACATATGATGGAGTGATAATAATCTTAGGTGAAATGGTTACATATGGTTAAACATTGCTTTAATACCTCCTTCCATATGTTCATCGGTACATCTCCGTTTAGAGAACTATATGGTTATGATGCACTTTATTTTTTTGATTTGGTTTTGAAGTATAGTAGAGTATTGAGAGATAAGGATTTGGTGTTAAAAAGCAAAGATATCATGAGGGTACTAAAGGAGAACCTTCAACATGCACAAAATCAGAAAATAAATATATGTACAAACACTAAATGGAAATGACATTTGAGGTGAGAGACATGGTATGTTTGAGGATTCAACCATATAGGAAATATTCCCTCAAATAAAGTGGTGATGAAAAACTAAAACCACATTTATATGGGCCCTAAAAAGTGAAGGGGAGAGTTGGAGAAGTTTTATATGATCTTGAGCTATTAAAGCATAGTCATATACATAATTTTTTTCACGTTTTATGCCTCAAAAAGGCACTAGGACAACACATTACTTCTTTTCTTGAGATGTAACCCTTGGATGAGGAGGGTAAGTTTATTCTAGTTCTAGAAGCTATAGTAGATGTTTGTGAAAGGAAGCTAAGGAACCAAAGCATTACGGAGTATTTGGTTTCTTGGAAAGAATTGCCACTTGAGGATGCCACATGGGGAGGTGAAATGATTTTGGAGCACCCAAGTTTGCAATTGATTGTGGGAAATGAATTTTGGGAAGGAAGGACTTTAATGTTCCCTTTTCTAAAATAGTTTGATTTGAAGACCTTGGGGCCCATTTCTACTTCGTGTGGGATTTAAGCAAGAAAATAAGGTAAGTACATTACTGTTATAATTGTAATTTGATATTTTCATCTTGGTAATATTTTTTAAAACAGTACTTGTCAATTATAGCACTAAAAATATTAGGTTGGTGGCTAAAGTGTAAGTACCAACTTCAAAATAGAAAAAGAATGTTTAAAAGGGGAGTCATCCCTCTTTAAGTGGGAAAAGTGAAAGTTAAAATAGAAATAATGTATTTCTACTATCCCACATGGAGAAATCCACAAGGAAAATAAATACAAAAGGTTGTAAAGGTAAATGTTGTGGCTCATTGTAAGGGTCTTCATACAAACATTGATATTTCTCTTTGAAAATTGGAGCATTGAGGTCACATTTTTAGCCTTTGAGGATGAAAAAACCTTCATTGGATCCTATTACAGTTGAAACCCCTCAATAGTCATAACACTTGGGGACAAAAACCCTCATGAGTATATGTTGTTGTCTAATAACATATGTAATGTACCAAAAATAATTTTTGATAATATTAGTGAAAATGACTGTTTTGATTTCCTTGAAAAATATGGCGTAAAAAAAATTAAAAAATTGATTTTTTGTGGAAAAAAACTAATTTCACTAGTTTTGTATGGGAAAAATGATTTTTTTGAATTTTTTTGATGTTAGAAATTAAAATGATCATCTTAATGAGAAATATGTCCTTATAAAATATGGCATAAGCCCCAAAAAATTCCCATACTCTTTTTTTTACTTGTACTATATCACTAAAAAAATGCCACCGATCAATAGTATAATGTATGCTCCCAACTGGTAGCATAAATATATGCTACCAGTCGGTAGCATAAATATATGCTACCAGGTGGTAGCATAAATTTATGCTATTGGCCGACAACATAATGTATGCTACCAACTGATAACATATATTGTGCCACCGACTGGTAGCATATACTGTGTTACTAGCCGATAGAAAAAATGATATCATATACTCTGCTAGCGGTCGATAACATATATTGTGCTACCTATAGATAACATAGTATATGCTACCAACTGATAACATAAATATATGCTATCGGTCGGTAACATACATCATGCTAACGACTAATAACATATATTTATGCTATCGGTAGTTAGCATATATTTATGTTACCAACATGTAGCATACATTATCCTACTGACCAATAGCATAAATATATGCTACAAGCTAGTAACATATATTTATTCTACCAACTGGTAGCATATACTATGCTACCAGATTATAACAAAAAATATGGTGCAATATTTTTTAAAACAACTTGATACATGCCAATAGTGTAATGTATGCTACTGATCGGTAGCATTTTTGACATTTTGTAATATATGAAAATTCAATAGAATGAAGTATTAACAATTAAAATACCTTTAATGTTGGAGGGTTGAGATATGCAATCTATCTTGATCATCAATTCCCATAGGACCATGGGAATAGGTAAACAAATTGCAAAGAAAATTTGATGTGTAGTTGATATTTGGAATTGTAAATTTATAATTACTATATATGTGAAGGTGAACTTTACAAATTTCAATTTCATGCTAATGGCATTTTGAATTAAAATATTTGGCTATTGGTGTAAACCCTAGGGTAACCGACCTCTAAAAGTAACTTGAACACAAATTTTTTTGGCAACCCATCCCTAATCCCTACACCTGAAATTTTGCCAAACGCAAATTTTAAAAACTAGCATATTTGTGAATTGAAGAATATTAGCCACTAAAACTTACTCTGGTCACAAGTGAGCTTCATATTCAAAACTTCATAACAACAAATGTTTACATCCATGTTAGGGCATAAATATCATCTAGGTAACACTTTCTAGGGCTTCCATACTCATTTCCAACTTGGGAGACCCATTTTGGGATTTTGGGACCACCCTTTAGTGGGTTTTTGTAGTTAGAAAAATTAGAACTCAATTTTGTTTGATAGCTTCCATTTTTGTGGTAATTTTGAGCTATCGTTTGCATTATAACTCCAATTATTTCAAAAGATATGAATTTTTGAAGTTTCGACCATTTGTGGCCAATAATTATTCCATAATTTTGTATTTTGATGTTGAAGCACATATTTGTATTATTTCATCAAGGGTTTCAAATTGTTGATATGTTTTTGAAGAATTATGTGTGAGAAATACTAAAATCTAATTTCTATGTGGATATCATAAAAGTTCATGTTTATGCATGTGGCTGTCACAAATTCCAACAATTTTCTATTAGGGTTTTTGGAAAAATTTGAATTCCTTAAATTTGATCTTGAAAGGGACATTATAAAGAATGCTTTCTTCTCTTAGTTAGGAGGTTGGAAACTATTTTTCCTTTTTTTAAGGTGATTTTCTCGCCATTTTTCTCTTTCTTCTCATCAGAGAAGATGAATTAATTATCTTCTCTAATGTTATAATGCTATGGACAAGAGAAGTAATGTCAGGGTATTTTACGGGCACAAGTGCAAGTTGTGTTAGAAATGAGACACATGAGGTTACATGTAGTTCAAATTGAGTTTCAGTAGCCTATGGTTTAATAAAATTAAAATCTATGTAAGGAAACTTCTGACCAGATAAATATAATAGTATTCAAGTAATATCTTTCTATAGAAATACAAACAAAAGTGATAGATAGGGTTTGTAGAATGACTTAGCCTGCATCTGTAGTCTTGATCCAATTCTGGGCTAGTGACTAATCTAGAAAAGCTAATTATAGCCCATGTAAGCTTTGATTCAGAAATTGGAACGTGACCATATCAAGGACATAAGCACTTGGGAGAGGACATGGCCACATGGGCACTGGTTTCTATGGAATAGCTTCAGTATTGGTTCTTTCTATGTCAATTATTGTTCATTTTAGGTCACGTCAAGTTCACTACAATTATGCTCAGTCATACTTGTACCTACAAAAGAAACCCTAGCTACCTACACAATACTCAGCTGCACATTAGATGAATAAAATATGAAAATGATTGAGTCAGATTGACCTCGGTGGTAACCCCAATGTGATTTTTACTAAGTTTTTCACTACATTTCAAACTCAATGTAGTTCTAGTGTGTGTATGATTGGAATAATGTCCCTTGAGCTAGGTTGTCCTATTGCTAGTGGCATAATGAATAGTGGGATTTAACTACTTTTTCCCAATGCCAAATGTGTGGTATGGAATTTAGAATAAATCCCCAGTGAATAAAAATCCAAAATGCAATCCTTTGATGTAGTAGATAGAAAATATTAGCTCATTGTAATAGTAAGTTCCTCTTGAATTGCTTCCCCCCTATTGGAGTTAAATAATTCATGTACATATATGATTCCTTCATTTAATTTTCATCATTAACAAGTGAATGGACAAATTAGGGTGATAAAAAAAGACAAGAAAGAAGTAACATCCAAAAAATTAAAAAAAGAGAGAAAGTGGACAGAAGTGCCCATAGGGGACAAAAACACCTGGGTGCTCCTATCCCTAATAGGAAATTATGTATAGGGCACTAAAAAGGTAATACAATGAAATCATAGCTAAGAAAATATGTTGGCTAGTATGTAAAACTATAAGGTGTAAGTCCATAAAAAACAAGCAATAAATATAAAAGTAATATCAAAAGCAAAACAAGTGTTGTTAATGACTAGTTCTCTTGCTTAGGAATCATGCATATAAATGAAGTATTTTTAGGCTAGATGTATATAGTAAGTGTGTTATTTTGTAACTAAATTTTCCCCCATTTTATGTTAGTGAATACAATTTCATTAGCATGAACAAGAATAGAAAAGTGTACCTTGGGGAGTCAAAAGAAGATTGTGCCTAGCAGCGTACCGAATGAGTGTTATAGTGTGTTGAATGAAATAGTGCAAAGTATGTACTATGGAATTCTAAGGGAAGGGAAGGATAAGAATCCTAGGGATGACCTTTGTATGTGTAGAGTGATAATAATTTGTGAGTGTAATTCTTTGGAATATCGTCTTTGTTAGAGCATGCTTGATATTTGCTTAATGGTTGTTTGTGTGATTTTCCTTTATTAGGATAGGATAGGACCTGCAAAAGAAGACAAGTGTAGTCAATTATCATGGTAAATTTAATTGAACTTTAACTTAAAAAATATGTAAAATTAGAAATGTGTATTGGAAAAGCTAAACCAAGGGTTTAGAGTACACCTAAAATGCTGAAAGAGAAAGGGGTAGAAAGTTGTTCCTGCTTGTAAATTTGTTGCTTAGGAGCTAGTTGGAATAATACAAAGGAATTAGGCATCCTATTTCCAAACTAGGGATTTGAGTTTCCCATGCTAATCTTCAGATTTTGGCATCTTGTCATTGCTAAGGGAAAGTGTATTAGGAGAGATCATAGGCATTTCCCTCCAAAGGTTAATGCTTCCCCATAGATAAGTACCACTACAGATGATCAAAAACTTGATTTGTAACTTACCTCAGGTGGCACATTGTTCCAAGCATATCATTTTCCTACATATTCCCCAGTGCCACTTCCTTATTTGGTTCCTAATTTAGTTCCCGAGTTAGTGATTTGTGGCATGCCATTGAATTTAGTTTTAACTGATTGCAAGCTAAAACTAGAGAATACTATAATTGTGTAACTTCTCTATAAGTTTTTCCCCACTAGGAAATGAGTGACCAAGTGGGACACTAGTACCCACCACTCCTGTATGTACTAGGTTTTTATATCTGGGTTGAGTTTTATGGCCAAGTCTACTTTTGGCCTTATTCTGTAACTAATTCATATTATGTTTCTATTGGTCATGATTCTATAACTAATTTTTGTAACTGCTGGGAGGGAAAATGTTCACCCGATGTTTTACCCCACTCGTTTGGGGTGTGGGAGATGAAAAAAAGTGAACAAATCACAAATTAAGAAGACCAAAAATGATATGCATATTTGATATATGAATTCTTGTAGGGGGAATATGGATGACACATGGTAGTTACCATGGCCCAATAAAAACAATTGGAACATGCAAACATACAAGTGTTAGTGATAAACAAACAATACACGTGGAAATATTACCTAGTAAAAACATATATGAAAAAAAAAAACAAGGACTTAATTAGGAGTTGGTTACATACATGGGACACCACTAAGGATGTCACAAAACAATTGAAGTCATCACAACTCGTGTAAATAAGGAAACAAGCAAACATAGGGCATAGCCTACAAAAAATAGCGAATAAGATATATGCAAATCATAACTATGATTTGAAGGAGTCCTACAAGGAAAATGATACACATGAAGCACATGTTAGCATGTTAGGAAAGATAAATAGTATGCCACAATGTAATATATGAATATAGGAAGGAAAATGTAAAATATTGTAATGACAGAACGTGATAGTAAGTGGGAAAAGGGTATATGCCCCTAGGAGCCTTAGTGGTACTGGTAATGGATAGGGCCAAGCATCACACATTGTGTAATAACCTATAAGTGACTTTTATTCATCTCAAGATACCATGTGAATGTGCATGCGTATATGAAAAATGATAAAACATACTATTAACTGATAGAGCTGCACCAGATTTGAAAATAGTAACAAATATATTATTTCTCTGTATATCTTTCCTCACAATATAAGGGCTATTATATAGCTAGAAGTACAGCCAAACCACCTCCTAATAAATAGGGAGGTGTTACAACAAATAACCCAAAATAATATTCATGGGTAAAACATACTCTATGAATAATATATTGTTGAAACAATATATTATAACAATATTCTAACTTAATATTTAATATATAACAATATTAAATATTAACTTACAAACTACTTATTTACCTTTTGGTAAATACCAAACTATAATGTAAAAATTAATATTTAACTTCCTAACATTAACCATAGTAACATGATAAACAAATGTGCAAGATATAGTAGTATAAGGAAGTAAGACTACATCCAATCAGGATCTAAGAAAAAATGTTTTTGGATTAATTACAAATATGTGAAAGAGAAAAACTAAAAGGGAGGAATAAGTATGTCCCCCAGTATATGTGTGAAAAGCAAGGATTATGTAGGTAAGGATGCCCTCAACAATCAAGTATGAACTAGGAACAAGAGTGCGGCATCGGATGTTGTGGGGGGAATTTGGATGCACCCAAACATGAATGCCAAGATGATCTATACAATTAGAGTACTAGGTAAGGGACCATGATTATCTGATGTAAAATAACCATGCTTGTGAACATGATCTAAGACTTAATGGTTACAAGAGAGTGCATGAGACCAAATATACAAAACATGGCTAGACCGAGCGTGTGGAGAAAGAGAGTGCAAAATATGTATATATGGATCATGTGAGGCATATGACCTATGTGAATACCTACCCCTATGAGGTGGGCTATGTGATATAAAAATGTGATGAGGCATATGAGTAGAAGCCATGTGTGAAGGAAATTGAGCTAGATGTACAAAAGGTGCTATGTGAGGAGAAAGGGATCCACATACCATAGGAGGTGTCAAGGCTAAAGAGCCATCATGAATAAGAGAATATGTACTAGGAGTAGGGGAAATTAAATATGGGATGGTCGGAGGAGATAAAGACAAATGTGTCCATAGTGGAATGCCTCAAATAGTAATAAGATGGCTCTCGTGAAAGAAATTAAGGCATAAGTGAACAATTGAAGGCATGATTTTGGCATCCCAAAGCCAAGAGAGTCCTAAGACCATGTCACAATATGTAATAGTAGATCCAAAAATAAATGACATAGAAATAGTAAGAGGCCCAACAATAATGGGTAGAATAACATGGCCACAAGAAGTGGGAGATCTATGTATCATATGAGATAAAGGAAGCCGATTGACTGCAAGAAAGATATTGAGCATGCATTGTGCTTGAATGTAGGATTTACCATAAGATTTTTGATGGCATGGGGCCCAAAAAAATCATCGATATATAATCTATGGGAGGAGAATGAGGCATGCAAATCAACATCAGTAAAAGTGATAACAAGTGATGGGAGATAGGTAGCACTAGAAAGGAATCTAATGGGATGATTTTAAGAATAAAGAGGAGGAACTACATGGTAGGTATGATTAGAAGAGGACTTAGGGGACAACTTGTCATTCTTAAGTAATGGGTCATTAAATATTTTCAACTTTCCATTGTCATTGGTAGATTTGGAAATGGAAGTAGTGGATCTAGGTAACTGGATATAATTATTCTTAATGAGATCTTAAATCAAATGGTAAATCTTGAAACACTTGTCGGTAGAATGACCATTACATCTATGGTAATCACAATGTGCATACTCATCAAAACTCTTTCCATGGGGCCTATTAAGATAATACTTTAGAGGACTTGGAAGAGAAATCATATTACTTTCAATGAGTTGGGGCAATAACATACGAGGAGGATAAGAAAATCGAGTACATGTATGTTGAGGGGCTTAGAGATGAATCTTATGAGGTTGAGAAACAAAATTGATAGTAGGATTAACATCATTAAACTTGGGTTTAAAGGGAACCCTGTTTGAAAATTTAGAAGAGGAATGATCAGAAGCATTATGACCATATTTGATTTTTCCCAAAGAAAGTAGCTTAGTCCCACGAGTCTTCGTGGTATGACATAGATGGTCAAAATAATGATAGGAATAAAAAATAACACATTCTTGTAAATGAGGCAAAGGAATTTGAATAAATATATCTTGTAATTCAAATTCAGTTAATACATTGTTCATTTTAGAAATATTATTCTTGTAATGCAATACATAATCATTAAGATGTTCATTAGATCCTTGTTTAATTTTAATAATTTATACATAAGATATTTTCATTCCAATATACATAAAAAATAAGATAACAAAAAATTACCAAGAGAAGTAAAAGATTTAACAAAATGCAAGGGTAGGTCATAGAACCATCGTAAAGTATAATCTTGTAAGATTCTAGAAAACAACTTAGTCAAGAGGGTGTCATCACATGCATAGTCCAAGAAAAAAACATGAAAGGATCTATGGTGCTCTTGAGGGTCTCCATGGCCATCAAATAGAGGAAATTTTGGTGAAAAAATTGGAAGGGAGTGGATAAGAAGACACTTTAGGTGCAAGAGGAATGTGAATAAGACATGAAGAATCAAGGGATGGAGAGGAAGAAGAAGTATCCTGTCGCAACTGACTTATTTACACTTACAAATAATGATAAAGAGACTCTAAAGCATGGGTTCCTAAAGAAGAATTAGGCTGTATGTGTGAAATAAGAGGAGAATAATTATGAGTAGAATGGGTAGGAATAGACATGTGAATAGTGGAGATGGTGATATTGGAAGGAGAGGAAGAAAGTGGGATAGAAGAAGTAGTAGTGGTAGAGAATGCAAAGGTATGAATCATACTATTATCGGTGGAATTAGCATCAGAACGTTGGGAAACCAATAGATCATCTAGTATAGGTAGGACATGGATTAGATTATCATGGATTGCAGAGAGGAAATTGGTAAGGGTATCTAATTGGGCTTGATTGAAATTGGTGTCTTCATCATAGGAATATTCAATGTCGGATGCTCTTATGTCATGGAGAGGGATTTTCTTGGAATTGCTAAGAATATTGTCATTAATGGAGTCAACCATAGTAGAATAATGATGAAGAGTGGGTGGGGTAAGCTCTCTATAGGTTGGGGATCTAAAGAGGCCACTACGAGCAATGGGCATGAAAGAAGTGATCCCCAATGGGAATGCAAGAGATTATGTTCACCAAATGATTTAATTAAATTTAAATCTATGTAAGGAAAGTACTGATTAGATAAATATAATAGTATTCAAGCAAGATCTTACTTTAGAAATACAATAACTTGATAGATAGAGTTTGTAGAATGAATCAGCTTGTCTTTATAGGTTTGAACCTATTTTGGGCTAGTGACTGATCTAGAAAATCTAATTCGGTCATGTGTAAGCTCTGATTCAAAAACTATAATGTGACAATCTCAAGGATAGAAGTATCTAGGAGAGGACACAACCACTTGGGCACTAGTTTTTGTTATGGGTGTTGGTGTCTGTAAAATAACTTCAGTCCTATTTCTTTATGTGTTTCTTACTATCACTTCTTGTTCAATGTAGGTCATGTCAGATTCACCAAAATTCTTCTCAGTCATACTAGTGTCTACAAATGAAATCCTACCTACCTATGTAATACTCAAACATACATTATATGAATAAAATATACATATGATTGAGTCAGATTGACCTCGGCGGTCATCCCAATGTGATTGTCACCGAGTGCTACACTACATTTTAGAATTAATGTAGTTATGGTGTGTGTGATTGGAATAGTGTCCCTTGATCTAGTTTTCCCTAGTGCCAGTGGCACAAATAATAGCGGGCTACAACTACTTTTTTCTAATTTAAAATGTGTGGTATGGAATTCAGAATAGACCCCCCTATGTAGTGAATAATGTAGTCCAATATGAATTTATTTGATGTAGTAGATAGAAAATATTAGCTCTTTGTAATAATATGCACATCTTTAATTGATTTCCTTCATTTAAGTTTCATCATTAACAAGTAAAAGGTTGACGTAGGGTGATAAACAAAGACAAGAAATATGTAACATCTGAAAAATAAAAAAAAAGAGAAAGTGGACAGAAGCACCTAGATGGGACAACAACATCCAAGTTCTCATGTCCCTAATGGGTAGTTTTGTACAAGGTGCTTAAAAGGTAAAATAGTGAAATCATAGATGATAAAAGATATCGGCTCATATACAAAACCGTAAGGTGTAAGTTTAGAACAACAAACAATAAAAATAAGAAAGATAAACGTAATGTAAAAAGCAAAACAAGTGTTGGTAATGACTAGTTCTCTTGCTTAGGAATCTTGTATATAAATGAAGTATTTATAGGCTATATGTATATAGTCAGTGTGTGATTTAATCAACACACATTGGCCCCTTGAAATTATGGCCAATAATTATCCCAAATTGACTTAAGATCTTGGGTTAACATCTTTGCTCTTAGGGGAGCACATGAAAGACTAAAAATGGAAACATATAAAATATTTGTTTAATTGATGCAAGTCATGTAATAAACCATACCTCAATTAATTAGGTTTAGATGAAATATATTCTACTTCATTAAGATCAGGTAAGCTAAGTACATGATGAGAAAATCTTTCTCCCATCCCCTCCAAATAAAATAAGTTGTTTAACTTGTTGAATGAGAAGTCTATCATCCTTGTAATTTTAATAATTTGAGAACTTGTTTGTTTTGGAATAAGAAATCACGACACTTAAAATATATATTTAAGGAAAAGAAGAGGATTCAACTGTTTCATTCATCTCCTCTGTGTATGATGAAATCTAGCTAATTTTTTTATTTTTATCTGTTCACACATGTAAAAAATAGAAATTATTGAATTCATCAATAATATTTTTTTGATGATGACAACTCATTGTTGTGATGGACGCTTCACTCATTTTCACACAAACCACATTACATTAAATTTTAAGTGATTCAAGAAATATAGTTTGATTTCATAGGTGTTATTTTATTTGAATTGGGATGTATACTCTTGTTTCTCCTTGAGAGAATATTTATTAACTTATCTCTAATTATGCATACTTGTGATGACTCATGATCTTCTACACAATTGATCGAGGACACTTGTAACTTATTAGTGTTACCATATTAAGGGGAATTTTTATATTTTTCTTTTATCCTCATAGATTAACATTACACCAATGGGTTTTACATGGTAACCATTAACATAATTACATACGAGACTACCCTTTGGATTTGTTGTCAGAATATCACTAAGTACTAACAAGTAACACCTATTGACTCGTGATGAGACTGAAATAATATCGTCATTTTGAAGTTTAATTCCTCATTTTTAGTAAGTTTAGAATGTACTTAATCATGTTTGAAAGGATTTTATTTTTTTTAGAGATTAAGTATGATGCATATATGACGAATTAACCTTAAAGGCATTATGACTTGTTTGTATCCTAACTCATAACAATTATTGTGAGATAGATAGTTTATCATGCAAGAACAGGGTATCTAGGATGACCAAAAACAAAAATTATTAAGAAGGCTTCTATTTTGACTAAGGAAGCTTTAAAATATATTGTTAGCACTCTAGACTAATAGAGAAAAGGTTCTTGACTTCCACAAAAAATCACAATACTTAGACATAAAACATAATACATTTGCATAAAGTGTAGGACTTAAACCTCCAAGCTCGAAACTCCAAATTGTAAGCTACAGAACAACAAAAAAAGAATTCAATTTCCAAACCTTGAAATAAGTGAAGGTTTGGAAGGATTTTGCAGTCCATTAGGATATTGAGGAAGATATCTTCAATTAAACACTTGCCACTCCAATACCATTCATTCAACATTCAAAAATAAGGAAATAATGGAAACTCTTCCATATTTAGTGAAGACAGTCCTATTGTAATCCTCGAACTAGAAAATTTATTATTTATTTAGGAACATGATATATGAAATAACCTCCACTTGTCAACAAACAAGATGGTTTCATAAACAAGCTCTATTAGGAATTGTTTTTCAAATAAACTGCCATGAATGAAGGAGGTATTTTTGTATTCATGTGAAGATGAGGGTTTTAAACTTTAAACACCTCTTACAACTATCTCATTGTAATCTTGAAGAGCTATATATATATATATATATATCTCAATTTTTAATCTCTTTTTTAAGGAACATAAAATTAGTTAATACAATTGAAGTTGTTGAATATTTGTGTTAGTAATTCCCGATTAATTCAACATTGAATCTAAGGGGAGAGCAAGGTCCACTCTTACCCAAGAAGAAGGACATTTTTAGTATTATCTTAGTTTATTTTATTTCCTATTCTTCTCATTGAATGAATTGTAGAAATTCTGTATTAGAGAATTTGGGAAAATGTTTATTCATTTTTGTTATGCATTTGGTTAAATAGTAAATTGTTATTTTCTTGGACTACTCTTTTCTTTAATTTCATTATCTTTTGAATGTTTATTTCCTTATTTATATAGAGGGATTATTGGAAACGTATTCTCCTCTGTTTCCTATAGCATATAGCATCTGGATGTCACCCGGGTTTGATAAACAATTAATAAAGTGAAGGAAAACAATGACCCTAATCACTTTTTAGAACCATTGTTGAGGATTAAGCATTAATATGTATTCATTGAGCTAGGGTGCTGTGATAATTATTCTTGTAAGTTTCCATGTAGGAATGTATACTCCTTACTTCCTTTAATGATTTAACCACTTATATGTGACCACAAGTAGATGTGAGCTTTTCAGAGTAAGTGGAATCAAAAATTTATCATAATCTCTTAGTTTGGGGGAAATATTAAGTATTTATTTGGTTTGATCTATGATTTAAAAAACACTTATTTATAATAAAATAATACATTAGTGCTCACATTAATAGGTGAGCTAAATTATATGTGTGGATAAAAGCATATTAGCTATATTGTTTGTATGTGAATTTGTTGATATAAAAACTCACGTAAATGACATTAAAATAAGAAGAGTGAGTTAACGAGTTGTTGGAACAAATCACACATATTTAATAGATTGGTTTTATGAAATAGTTAGGTCTCCTAAATTATAGGAAACTATTTTGGATATATTTGTAAAGTCAGTATTGGAATATTAACGAAGCCTTATTAATATTGTGTGAGAAATTAGAGTTTCTATGTTTTATATTTGAGAAGCTCCACCAACTTTCACATTTGGTATCAAATTTGGTTGAATTTTTGATAGCTTGTATGGTATTCTAAGTGAGGAATGGGGCATCTCCATTTCTAGTCTTGGCTTCTGTTATATATGGAGTGTTTTTTTTTGTGTAGAAGGATCATTCAGTGACATAAAGGTCTACACAATATATATTTCATCATTGTAATTTGTATGAATTTGTAGCAATATGAGTGTAAATATTTTTGAGTTGTGTAGAATCAAAATCTTGTGCAATTGCAACAAAAAATAATGATGTTAAGATATCTGTGTTAAAAAACTCTAGCAGATAGTGCTTGATAAAATAGATGTATTTTACTCATATGACGTCTGATTAATGTATAGTTTTTTTTGGAAAGATAAAGAAGATATGTACAATTTATATTTTTACATAATTTTCAAATTATGATTGTAGATATGGAAAAATTACTACCAAATAGAAATTTTTTGTGGCTGGAATTTCACATTTGGTGAAAGAAAAAATGCAACACATAGGACTTTTATGATTGGTAGATTTGGTTTATGCACATTTTAAACTAAAGTTTTAAATATCCATAAAAAATAGGGCTGGTTTAATATGATTTTATATTTATTGGGTCAGTAATTATTTGCCTATTAGCTCATGTGTTTAGTTTTTAGTCTTTAGCGTATGTTGTTATTTTATAAGTCTGCAATATTTTAAATTAAAAAGGTTGTCTTTTAATTATAATTTTCCATGGGAATTTTTTTTTATCATAATATAGTGTCACAATAGTATATTTGAGTCATATGTACGTGTATTAAAAAAATAAAGTAAATATTACTTTTTTTTGTAATATTTATTGTCTTGTCTAAGTTAAGTATCAATAAATAAATTGTCTATGTCAATAGTCGTAAAAGTGTCAAATAAATTGTTTGTAAACTGGATGCATTTTCAGAGGAAACCGGCATCCTAAGTCAAACATTTCACATTGTGGAGGGAGTTATAAAAATGAACACAATGCGGAAATCTTTGAGCTTCAATTTCCAATTGACTGAGTAAGCAACAACATAATGGAGGCTGGAGGTACATTGGAGGTCAGGAGGTTAATCAAGTGTTCTCTCGTTCGCTGCTAACGAACGGGGTGCGATATGATACAATGGTGGCACCACCACTTACACCAAAATGACTAAAGCATAGGATCGGTTCCTAGCTGACAGCGGTAACTGTCCCATATTGTTTGTGATCAGAGTGGCAGTGATCTATAACAGTGGCTGCCAACTGCGATGATGAGACATCGTCCTCAAATCTTTATTTTTCAAGTTGTGAAGCTATTTCCTGTTCAATAAGTATTCTATTCTTTGATGTGTTGTGATATGGCGTAGAAGGATGCAAAACTCTAAAAATAGTTGTATATAGAGGGAAATTGACATCTAGAGGAGTAGTATGCAGTATCTAAAAGTATGCTTTGCCATACAATTCTGTTTTCAATTACT